>VZTE01000758.1:634850-716802 GCA_013397775.1 Eulacestoma nigropectus
TATATATATATATATACAAAGTCTGGAAGGCACTGAACAAATTTTGGGAGAGGTGTCTTTCTCCTGCAGTGAAAGTTTCCCTGGGGAATTCAACCCATTTCCTCCTCTACCAACAACTTCCCAGTGTTTCTCCTTCATGGTCCTGTTTCTGAGGTGCTGTCTCTAAACTGGACTCAGTGTGTCCAGAGGAGATTTTGGTGTCTTCCTGCCTTTCCAAGAACCTAGGAAATCAGAGTAAATTCCAACCAAAAGTCTTTTATTATATAATCCTGTTTATTAAAAATTAGCCTACAGATGGTGTTTCTTTTCAAGCCCATCACCGAAAGCCAGAACTATTTTTGCAATTGTTTATATTTAACAACAACAACAACAACAAAAGATGATGAATTATGATCAGTTATTCTGTAAAACCCCAGATATTTCTGGAAAGATGAAGTTTTTAATACAAACATTACATAATAGGAATGTCTACAGCAGAATGCATTAAATTCCAAGCAGTTCAGGCTGTATTTTCTTTCCCTTCCCACTGCTCCTAATAACACTCTTTGTTCCACTAGAAGCCAATCTTTCTCCCTCTTTGTTGGTTTTACATTCTGCAAATGCCTGTAGACAGTTCTGGTCCCCTTAGTCAGGTATCAGACAAATTGCACACATTGTTTCCTCTTAATCTTATCTCCCTCCTGACTTGTGAAATACTCAGAGTTGTTCTCCACCATCCTCTGCAGTTTACCAACATTTCCTTGATATTTTGATGTGCTGAAGGAGGACCATTCCACTGTGGGGGAGACATGATCCCAAAACACTCAATCCTTTCTGTTCAGCAGCAGTTTTGGGGGAAGCATCACTTTGCTGATTGCACCGGAACATCTGATTTTGGGAAAGCTGTTGCATGCAGATATTCTAATTAGAGACAAGGCTTGGTGTCTTCTCCCACACAATTAATGACAGGACAAGGGAAGACGGACTCAAGTTGCTCCAGGAGAGGTCCAGGTTGGATATCAGGAAAAAAATATTCACTGGAGGAGTGGTTAAACATCAAAACAGTGGTAGAGTCACCAACTCTGACCATGACATGAAAACCTTCATGGTTTTCTATTTTCAATTGGACTTGGGCTCTTGCAGCAGCCAAGTCTTTCTTTCCACAATGTCTGTCTCAAAGGAAGACTTGATTTTTTAGCTTAAAGCTTGAAATTCATCCCTGCCCTGACATCAGCTCTGCACTCTTTTTTCCCCTTCCCCTCAGCAGAAAAGGTCCTTTGGTAATGATATTTGGAGGAAGGTGCACACCTGAGACTGCAGAAAGTGCTGCGGCGTTGTTTATATTAAGAAAGTAAAGATGGGATGATTCATTTGGTCCAATGTCTTCGCCTTTCAAGACAAACCAGTTTTCCTTCTCTTTTTATGCACCTTTGGTTGCTAGACTCTCCTCTTTGCCTGGGTGGCATACAGGGATCTCAAGAACTTGCTACTGGTTTTGAAAACGAATGATGGAAGAAACCCAGGACCCAGGATTTGATTGCAATGATGATAAGATATGACCAAATAATTCTGGTGAAAGAGGAGTGGAGCAGTTACTGCTGAGAGTTCCTGCTCTGACAGATGAGGATATTTCCACTACCAGCAGTACCCAAACACTGCAGGGCTGGATAAAATACTCTCAATAAAAGACATAATCTCGAAGAATTTGCAGCATAAAAATCATGACGCCTCACATGCATTAGGAAAAAAATGTTGCAGTAAAAAGATTGCTCTGGGTTTAACTGCTGCAGCTGCTGCTTTGTTTTGTGGGTTTTTTTGCCTTGTCTTGTTTAGGTTTGAAGAGAATTTCTGGGTTTGAGAATCATAGAATTGGCAGGTTTGGCAAAGACCTCTAAGATCGTCACATCCAGTCTTTGAATGCCACCATGGCCACTGAATTGTGTCACAAAGTGCCACATTTACTCATTTTTTGAACACTTGGCCCATTGATCCAGCCTGTCCAGGTCCCTCTGTAGAGTCTTCCATGCCACAAACAGATGGATTTCAATCCCAACACTGGTATGGTGCCCCTAGGCCCACACAGGGAGTCTGGTTTTATCCCCTTCTCCTTCAAACCTCGTTTAAAGCCCTCAATCAGCCCCAAAACTCAAGGGTTAGAACCCTTTTCCCCTTTGAGACAGGTGAGACCCACCTGTCACCAGCAGCCCCGATGCCTGTAAAATGGCGGAAAAACCAAAATTCCACCTGAGCCAGGCGTTGGTCCTGTGGAAAAATAAAACATCACCTAAGCCAGGTGTTGGTGAGTGGGAGGGACACTCTTCAGCCTCATCACTGCCACCCTGAACAATCAATAGTGGGTATTAATCCCGGGTTGGACCAGATCAGAGAGACTCCCAGGATTGTCTCTTACACAGGGAGGCAGCAGAATTCCCCGTGGGATGGCTCTGGCCAGCAAAGAGGTTGTCAGGAGTGGGATTCGAACCCACGCCTCCAAGGGAGACTGCGACCTGAACGCAGCGCCTTAGACCGCTCGGCCATCCTGACCCCTGGGATGTACTCTTTTACATCCTGAAATTCCTGGGAAATTGTTTTCCATCGAGTGTGTCCTCTAAGTGTGTGGAGCTTTTCCTTGCACATCCAGGACTCTCCTCTGGGAAGCCAAGAACAGCCTGAACTCCAGAACTGACAGGACGCTGCAGCCAGGTTAGGGTCGGTCTCTTCTCCCGAGTGACAAGGGCTAAGGCAAGAGGAAATGGCCTAAAATTGCACCAAGAGCGGTTCAGATGGGATATTAGGAAAAATTTCTTTAGTGAAATGGTGGTCGAGCACTGGAATGGGCTGCCCAGGGAAGTGCTGGAGTCACCAATCCCTGGAAGTGCTCAAAGGTGTGTGGATGTGGCTCAGGGATACAGTTTGGTGGTGAACACGGTGCTGGGTTAGTGAAGGGCCTCTG
This sequence comes from Eulacestoma nigropectus, assembly GCA_013397775.1. Classification (NCBI taxonomy): domain Eukaryota; kingdom Metazoa; phylum Chordata; class Aves; order Passeriformes; genus Eulacestoma; species Eulacestoma nigropectus. The sequence goes on from VZTE01000758.1 coordinate 637,783, forward strand.
TGATCTCAGAGGGTGTTTCCAACCTTAATAACACCATGATAAGGCTCAGAGTTCTCTCTATCCTCACTCATCACTAAGTTAACAATTAGTTAAGAGGTTAACAATCAGCTTAGGGTGGGCCGAACCAGTGCAATACCAAAAAACCAGCCTAATGAAGGAAGAAAAAACCCCAAAGAACCCCAAGAATCAGAATAATAAAAAAAAGATACAGCAATTTCTGGCATGTCTGCTTACCTCTGCCAGCTCCTTTCTTTTTCTTTTTCTTTTTCTTTCTCTTTGTTTTTGTTTTTTTTTTTTTTTTTTCCTTTCCCTGCAGAGTGCTGGAATTTGTCCAACAGACTTCAGATGAATTGACAATGGCATATGCATGAGCTGATGGCTGCGTGCAGCAGTGAGGTTTTCCCCTCCTCCAAAGCTCAGTGCAACTCCCCGGAGAGGATCTGAGCAAGGTCATCTGTTCCCTTTGAAGGTGGAAACAGGGGAGCAGCAGGACTTTGCAGGGTCCAGAAACAGGGCTGAGGAAATTCAGTTTCAATTGAAAAGAGAGGAGATTTTATTCCAAGAGAAAAGGAAATCGGAGTAAGAGAGAAATCTTCCAGAGTAGCAGAAGCGGCTCACAAAATATATCTGAGAAAGAGAAAGACAAGCAAAATAAATTTCACCCTTTATGCAACAGATGCTGCGGGGTTGGAACTGGATCCTTAAGGTTTCTTCCAACCCAAACCAGTCTGGATTCTGTGATATTTTAAGGAGGTTCGGTGGTAGCAATCCATGGTCCTGGGCATTGGTGAGGGTCTTCATGAGGGTCCTCACAGGAGAGGAGAGGTGAAATTTAGAGAAGGGAACCCAAGGCAGAGGGGGAGAGGGCTCCGAGCATTCAAGGTCCCTTCCAACTCAAACCTTTCTATGATTCTGTAATTCTCCATAAAACCCCATTTTAGAGGATTTTACATGGAACTCGTATAACTGTATCATTACAGAGGAACACTTCAGCATCCCTTTCAACTTCATCCTGCTGAAGAATTTCCTGAGCTTGTAAGGGAAGAGTTGCAGGATGTCTATAATTATCAGCTGCTTCTGCCCACACTCCTGGCTGACGGAAAGTCGTTAGTCTTGAGCCTGGCCTAATGGGCCGTGTTAGAGAGACAGAGGAGATTTTGGCACTACAAATTCACAGCCCTGGTGCTTCTGATGGATGCAAAGCCCTGTGTCACCACTGCCCATCACAGGGATGTGGCCTTAATGACAACGAACCTTTGCCCCGGGAGACGTCAGTGGCAGAGAAGGGAATCAAACTACAAGGAATTGCCTCAACCTTCCACCAAAGCAATGTACCTCGTGTCTTTTATAAATTTATAGGCAGAAATTGAGAAAAAGGGCAGGAGGGCAAGTCAGGGGCTTCTGTGTTGGCTTAAAAGACATCCTGGTCAGCCCCTGTTCCTCGAGCTGCTCCAGGCCTGGTGGCATCTGGGTGTGGGTGGCCACCGGTGAGTAAGAAAGGTGTTTTGCAGAGCTCCAGCTGGAGGAGGAATGAGCTGTGTGAGGCTCAGAGTGGGAAACACAATGCCAAGGGGTTTCCATTGGGTAAACATTCCGCATTTGGGTGACTTTGTATGAGAATAAACAGCCGGCACAAAGGAAGCTGCCAACTCCCCATCAACACCGCGTCCTTTTAAGGCTTTTTTTTTTAACAGCTTCACAGACTCCCAGGCAGGATCGTGTAGCAGTTTTGAAATCAATGAGGCATTTGCCATTTCCCTCTCACCTTGCCTGCCTTTGTATTGGCACAGCTCCATAGCTCAGGTTTCGTGCCTGTGGATCTCTCTTGCTCTATCTTTAAAACAAACAATGCTTTGGCTCATCCTGGCTTGGGAAAGGAGAAGGGGCAAGAAAGTCTCGTTTGCTCATCCTGGCAGATGAGTCACGGGCTTAGAAGGAGATTTTGTGGGATTGGGGCAGCCACCACCTGCTGAGAACAAGGGCAGAGCTTCACTTCAAGGTCAGGGACCTTGGGGAGAGCTCCTTCCCATAAGGTCAGTCATCCAGGGGGACATCTCCAGGTTTTTATGTCCCCATCCCATGTCCAGTAAGTGGGATCTTTAAGTAGAAGAGGCCATAGCTCTCATCTCCCATGTGAGAAGGGATCCTTGATGAGATTTAACACTTTGTCCAATTCCATCTTCATGGATTCATTGAATGGTTTGGGTTGGAAGGGACCTTAAAGCTGATCTGATTCCATGACCTGCCATGGGCAGGGACACCTTCTACTTGACCAGGTTGCTCAGAACCCCTTCCAGACTGGCCTTGAACACTTCCAGGGATGGGGCTTGAAAATGTCCAGGACTGGGGACTCCAACACATCCCAGTTAAGGTTATTCCAGTGTTTGATTGTGCTGGCTGTAAAAAAGGTAAATAAAATTTTTCTTATCTTGAGATGGAACCCTTTTGATGTGTCCACATTCGATGCAGGCTCCCACTGCTTGGCAGAGATCTGTGGCTCTAATCAATAATGGAAACTTTTCATCTCAGAAACCCCTCTTATTTTTTAATTTATTACTTGAGGCTGAAGGGAGAAAGGGATGTGTTTCTTTAGTTTTATAAGGCGTGGAGGGCTTTAAGTGTTCATCAAAAACTGCAATTAAGTCAAAACTACTGGCTTAAAAATATCCAGAGTCTTGTGTGCGTGAGAAGAAAGGGAGAGGCTGCTTGGTCACAGCCTGGGATGATGGACAGCGTTTTAAATCACAGCCCTGTGCAAACCGAGATGAGAAGTTTCTCTTTGCAATAAAAAAATGTTTGTGCATGGATTTACCTGAGCCTGAAGTGCCAGAGGCACCTCTGTACAGCACTGCCCATCCAAGAGTGACCAGGGCGCTGGGATGCCACTGCCAGACGCCCAGAGAGGAGCGGGGCCAGCGGCGGCACTGTGTGCCTGTCCGTGAGCATTGCTGCCCTCTCCTGGCTCCAAAGCACACAAAACCAGGGGAAATCGGCTCGGGAAGGATGAGGATGGCAGCAGGGAGCGCGGGGATGGATGCGGGACAGGTGGGACCTGCAGAGATTGCCGCTGCTTTTGGGGCACATGGGCTCACCCACGCTGCTGGCAGATGTCACCCCAAATAATCTCAGCCACCGGGGTCCTGCCGACCAGCTCTGGCTTCCAGGTGGTTTTGTCACTCTGCAGGGATCACAGAGTCATGGAATGGTTTGGGTTGGAAGGACATTAAAGATCATCTCATTCCAACGCCCTGCCATGGGCAGGGACACCTTCCACTATCCCAGGTTGCTCCAAGCCCTGTCCAACCCGGCCTTGAACACTGCCAGGGATGGGGCAGCCACAGCTGCTCTGGGCAAGGCAAGGCAGGATCTCTCTGCAGAGGACTCCAAAGCTGCTCCCAGGTAGGCGAACAGGGGTTTCAGGTGTTTCCTCAGGAAGCTCAGACTTTCCTTGACCTTCCACAGATTTGCTCAAGGTTTTTCTCACCTGCCAAGCAGTGGGGCTTTGCTGTGACTTCCCCAGAACACAGCAAGGGACTTCTTCTGCCAGCAGCCACTGTCTGCCCTAGAATGGGTGTCTCTTCTCACAGATTATGGAATGGGTCAGGCTGGAAAGGACCACAGTGGAGTCATCTGCTGCCACCTCCCTGCTCAAGCAGGGCCATCCCAGAGCACACGGCACAGGATTGTGTCCAGAGGGCTCTGGAATATCTCCACGGAGGGAGACTCCACACCCTCTCCGGTCTCTGTTCAGGGCTTGGTCGCTGCACAGGACAGAAGTTCTTCTTCATGTCCAGGTGGAACTTCCTGGGCATCAGTTTCTGCCTGTTCTTCCTCTCCTATTGCTGGGCCCCATGGAGCAGAGCCTGGTCCATGCTCTCAACCCTCCCTGCAGGTATCGCTGGACATTGATGAGGTTCCCTCTCAGTCACGTTATTTGAGACTGAATGCGTCCAACTCTCTCAGCTTGACCTCGTACCAAAGATGCTCCAGTCCCTTCACCATCTTTGTTGCCATCTTCTGTTCTTCTCTCTGCCCTTCCTCTGCTGCTGAATCTCTACAGCTGCAGGCCCAGGTCTAGAAGACCAAATAAAATCAGCTGGCATCTGTTCTTAATCCCAGAACTGAAGGGTCTTAAAAGAGATTTGGTCCATATGGATAAAGTCGCACCCTCCTTTTCACCCTCAAACCAGAGACTCACATCCCTGACACCTCCTGAGACTCGTTTGGCCTGATCAAACTTACAAACTAGGCCAGAACACCAACAGGGAGAGGTTGGCAGGAATAAAAGACCTTTGCAAAACATCCTGAGAGTTTTGCTCCCAATGACAGAAACGTGGAAGTCTTATTCGGGTCTGACAAGCTGCTGGCTCAGAAAAATCCTACATTTGCTGAGCTGTTAACACGAGTCTCCAGAGACATGTGCTCGGGTTTCTAACTCACGTGGCACCTTCACATGGAGCTTCAGGATGAAAGAGGATCTTCCCAACCTTTTCCATGGGGACAAGGTTACCTGGAGCAGTGTTGTGTGTGATGGAGAGGGACAAAAGTGTCCTGTTGAGGTGACAGGATATCACTTGGCAATCTGTCCCTGAAATTAGTGGGGTGATGTCTAAATCTTCACAAAACTGGCTTAGCATATGTTACCTCTGTCGGGGGCAACCTGATTAATTCCATCTTGGAAACCTCTCAGCTAAAATCCTCTCCCTCTCCTTTCCCTCACAAGGAAAGAAATAAAACATTTGGAAATAAGCAACCACTTCCATTAACCATCACTTTTTCTCCAGTCAAGCAATGAATGAAAAATATCCAACCCACACACTTGAACCCTGCTGTCTGCAGGCCAGTCCTAAGGGAAGAGAGTTCTTTAAAATAGAAGAGATAAATGGTAATCACTAAACTAATCACATGAAGAATGAAGGAAAAATTGAAAGGAAAGCTCTGAAAAATGAAAGGAAAGTTCTGAAAAATAAGGAAAGCTTCCAAAACCTATTAAGGAATTCTTAGACCCTGAAGACCTTTCTATATGAAGCTGTGGAGAGCCTGCATCTCTTGATGAGTCACATCTCCAGCCAGTAAACTTTGTATTTCTCCTTTCCAAGTGCCTTTCCAGGAAGGTGTCTCCACCAATCCCAAGCACAACTTCTTCCAGCACAGCTACTCCTTCCAACAGCTCGGAAATGAGGGGAGGAAATTTACTCCTGCAGCAGATAGGAGGACTTGGAAGAGCTGCAGAGCTGTCCATGTCTAACTGTGGGTCAGCTGAAGCCAAACCCTTCTCCCTCTGGGTTTTCTCCCGTACTCACCAACCCCCAGGAAATGCCAGGAGCTGCTGTTCCAGGCAGCGCAGCCAACAGTCGTGATTCCTCGGAGCTGAAAATAGGACGGTGCTGGCGGCAGCTGATGCTTTTGCTCACAGTTCCCAGCTGAGTGGGCTACCTCCAAAAAAGCAGATGGCCAGGGAGGAACTCCAGCAATTTGCTACAAAGCAGCTAAAAGTCCTCTTCTCCCACAGATCTGAGAGCTCAGCATTTCACGACATCTAGTGGGCAAGGCAGGCACAGTGACTTGTGCGGAGAGAAAGCCTCGGAAAAAACCCACCAAATAAATTGGCCTCGGAGAAATGCAGGTATGGAATTAAATAAGAAAATAAAAGGAGCTGATTTCCTTCCTTGAAAGAGTTACAACCTCAACAGTAACTCCACGGGGAAACAGGGAAGAAAAACAGAATTATGGAGAGGGCAAGTGATTTGAGAAAGATCAAACGTCAGGTTTGCTCAATAAAGGCAATTATATTCAACCCCAGCCCTCCTCAGCCTCAGTCTGTCCTGTCTCGTGGCTGGAAGGAAAACTGAGCTCTCTGAACAAGGACATCACCCAGAAAGTGCCAGAGAAGGGAGAAAATTTCCTAAGAGAAACTTGTGAATCTGTATTACAAAATCAGAGGGAGAAAGCAGGAGTGTTATTGGAGAGGTAAAGTGTGACGCTGGGACACATCACCCAAGTGTGGGATGTGGAATCCTCATGGCAGCAAAGACAATGAGGGGCTGGAGCTTGTCCAGAGAAGAGAATGGAGCTGGGGAAGGGTCTGGAGCACCAGGAGTGGCTGAGGGAGCTGGGCAGGGCTCAGCCTGGAGAAAAGGGGGCTCAGGGGGAACCTTCTGGCTCTGCACAACTCCCTCAAAGGACGGTGCAGCCAGGTGGGTGTTGGTCTCTTCTCCCAGGTGACAGGTGACAAGATGAGGGGAAATGGCCTCAAGTTCCATCAGGGAAGGTTTAGATTGGACATTTGGAACAAATTCTTCACCAAAAGGCTGTCCAGTCCTGTCCAGAGGCTCCCCATGGACGTGGTGGAGTCACTGTCCCTGGAGGTGTTAAAAAGAAGTGTAGATGTGGCGTTTGGGGACATTGTTTCATGGTGGCTTTGGCAGCGCTGGGTTAATGGTTGGACTTGGTCTTTGAGGTCTTTTCTGACCCAAATGATTCTATGATTCCCTGTTTCTGTGCTCCTGCATTGTGCTTTAGAGACAGACTGCAACAAATTTAAATCACCTGCCCGCTCAGAGTTTACAAACCATTTTAGATTAATCTTCCCAATTCCAGACAATATCATTAGGATGAGGTGCCTCACTCCCTAAAAATGTCAAATGCCCTGAATTTCCTTAAAATAACTCACCTCCAGCCAATTATTTGGAGGAATCTGTCAACATCTGACCAGATGAAACCCATCTCAATGGACCAGAGCACCCTGACCCACCTGCCTGAGGTTTTTTGCAAGTTTTAGCACAAAGTTACGCTGGAACTCAATGGAGGGAAATAAAATGGGTGAATGCAAGATGGATTTGCAGGTCTGTGGTTCTCCAGTGTTTTGCAGTTGATTGAGAAAGGGAAGATTACCCAGAAGCTGCCAGAGAGGCTTCTGAAGTCATGGAGGATGAAACCAGTGCTGCTGTAACGCAATGAAGCCAGAGAGGACCAGTTTCATTCTTCAAGGCCCCCACTGCAAGTTCGTCACATCCTGGTCTTTCTATTTTCTGCCTTTTTTTACCCCCGTGAGTGTCTCTAAACACCCTCTCTCCCTTTCCAGTGGCTCTAATACACATCCACCCTTTTCCTTTCCTACTCAGGGAATCACTCACTCCATTCTCCATCCTCCTGTAAGGAGCAAAGATAATTTATTCAAGTTGTAAAATGCACTTTTCTTTACCCTTGCCCCAAAATTTTTCCCAAATCACCTATCTGGGAGAATCCCAGGAGCTCCTGTTTGCTTTCAGAGATCACCTCAGTGATTGTTGCTGTGTTGTCTTGCTTTGCTTTCCTGGCTGTTTCTTCCCAGAGCTGTTTCTGTTCCAGGCTTTCTGAGTTGTAGAGGAAAAAAAAAACCAAAAAACTAAACAAAATAACTTCTTCCTTTGAGCCAAACACAAATTAGGCAACTGAGCAGACAGAAATGCTCACTGGTCCAGGGGAGAGTGGATTTGTAATCTAAATTACTGTGGAATAAAAGCATCATCCTCCCTCTGTTCTCTAATTTAAACATTGTCTCCTGTTCTTCTTCCCTTTTTGTTTGACTAATTTAGCTGCCTTTGGTCTAAGGGCAAGGAAATCTCATCTGCATACTGTAGAGGACATTAATTACAAGTCCTTTTACTTCAAGCCCTGCTCCTCCTGCACTGACTGGAAGCCTCAGTCTGACTGCAGCCCTGGTTCCTGCGAGGGTCGTTAATTATTGAGCCTGTTGAGCTAGACCTGAACATAACGAGCTCAGGAATGAGCTGTGTCTCCCTGGGGGCCTGGCTGGGAGGTGAGGAGGGGCAGTGGGAAGGGGATGAGCCACAGCAATCCCAGTTTAGGAGAAGGTGTGACTGTCAGAAGGACAGAGTGAGTGTCACAGAGTCACAGAAACCATGGAATGGTTTGGGTTGGAAGGGACCTTAAAGTTCATTTATTTTCAACCCCCTGCCATGGGCAGGGACATCTTCCACTGGACCAGGTTCCACAGTCTGAATTCCAGATCCACAGCTTCTCTGGACAACTTGTTCCAGGGCCTCACCACCTTCACAGCAAAGAATTCTTTCCTAATAAAGACTTTTTTCATAATATCTAACCTAGAGGTACTATCTCAGTTTGAAATAATTCCCCCTTGTCCTGGATTATTGGGATTTATTGGGTGGGGAGGCCCTGGCACAGGTTTCACAGAGAAGCTGTGGCTGCCCCATCTCTGGAAGTGTCCAAGGCCAGGTTGGATGGGGCTTTGAACAACCTGGCATCCCCACCCTTGCCATGGGAGTTGCAATGAGATGGTTTTTCAAACCCTTCCAACCCAAACCATTCTATGATTCTAAGATTGAAACGCCCTAATTCTGACCCGGATTCCCTGTCCCTCAAAACCTGGAGCCACTAGATCCAGGACTCCAGCTAAGTTCTCCTTTTGGCTCTGCCATGGCAGGGAGCTGATGATACCCCAGCACAAAACACTCAGAGATCACCTCTGTTTCTTCTGTTAAAAATTATCAGCTCTGATCTCCCCTGACACAGAATTGGCTTTATGATAAACCCATTTCTAGGACAGGGTAATCTTGTACAAATTTCCTCCACCTATGTCATCCTCTGGAATTGTCTGAGACAGCATGAGCTTATCAAGGCACAAAATCCAACCAAAAAACCAAGAAATGTGTCACTCTAAAAGTAAAATATCCCAAGACTTTCGGAACTTCACTTTTGGAACTCTTCTTCCAGAACAGGTCTTGGGATGAACTGCAGCCTGCTTGGCTCCCCTTGGACTATCCAGACCATACGGATGACCTAGAGGTCGTTTTGTAGGACTGAAGAATATTCAAGCTCTCCCCTTTCTGGAGAACTCCTGAGCTCTGATTGTTAAATCCTTCAATGCTGGTTCATAGCGGATGAGTCTGGACTTTAGGCTGAACCTGGAACCAGCCTGACCCAATGTGTGGATTCATATTTTGTGCCGCAGGTCATGACAGATTTTAGTTTTTCAGGAAAACGTCCCTATCCTAAAAATTCCCTCTCAGAGCCTTGAGAGGGAAGCAATTGCTCAAAGCAATTTGGAAGACACCCAGAGGTAGATGGAATTGTCTTTAGAGGTCATGTGGCAACCCCGAAATACAAGAGGATCTGCTCTTCCTGTGCTCCACTCTCCTCGTTAGGAAGTTTCTCCTGGAGGTGCAGAGCTGAGATTTTGGTGTCAACGGTTCCTGCCAGTTCTCCTCCAGAAGATGGCAGGAGGCTGGATTTGCTCTGCAATGTCTTTTGGCACTGACAGCACACCCTGGAGGTTATTTATAGAGGTTTGTTGTGACAGTGCAGGGAGGGCTGAGGGACATTTGCCTGTGAATAGCAGTGAAATTTAAGACTCTGCTGTGTTTTATTTATGGCGTGTTTCCAGATGCCTGGCACAGAAATCATTTACTTAATAAATAATACAAATAAACAGACATCCAACGCCTTGTGCTTGCAGCCCAGACAGCCACACATGGAGTGACAGCCTGCCAAGGAGCTGGAGGCTTTGGAGCAGTTCTGTTTTCATGGAATCCTTCAGGTTGGAAAAGACCTCCAAGATCATCAGGTCCAATTTTTTACTGAACACCCCCACATCCTCCAAACCATATCCCCAAGCTCAATGTCTACTCATTTCTGAACACTTGAGGGACGATCATTACACCATTTCCCTGAGCAGTCCATTCCAATGCTTAACCATCCTTTCAGTGAAGAAATTTTTCTTAATATCCAGCCTGGACCTGCTCTGTCATAGGTTGAGGCCTTTTCCCCTCATCCTGTTGTTTCCTGGGAGAAGAAACCAACCCTCACCTCACTCAGCCTCTTTTCAGTGGTTGTAGAGTGATAAGGTCTCCCCTGAGCCTCCTTTTCTCCTTTTTTTAAGGTCTTCCTCAAGCCATTACAACAATGAGTGGCTTAAGGATGCACAATTCCTTTTCCAGCTGTTTTCCTCTCTTTCCAGAGCCTTATCAAGAATCACAGGGGACAGTGACGTTATCCTCAGTGCTAGAAGATGTGATTTCAGTATTTTTAGGCACCAGAGGTAACCTTGGAAAGGTATTCAGGGCACTAAAATCTGGGAATTTTAAATGACATTGTCAAGCATTGGAACAGGCTTCAGGTGAAGTGGTGGAGCCACCATCCCTGGAAGTGTTCAAAAGGGGTGTGGATGAGAACAGGGTTTAGTGGTGTTGACAGGTGGACTGGATGAACTTAGAGCTCTTTTCCAACCTTAGCAATTCTGTAATTCCATGATTTGAGTGTTGTCCCAGGTCCCTCCACCCTCATTGCACAAGTGATGTGTGGAGTCACCTCGTTGGCCCGGTCATTGGTTCCTGGCACTATTTTAGGTGTCTCAAAGTGTCCTGCAGGGTCTGGAGGAGGGAATGGGGCTCCTCTTGGCTCTGTCCTGTTGACCAGCAATATGTAAATGTATAGATTGGTTGACTAAAATTTCAATAAATTCAGTGCCAAAGCAGCTGAATCATGCTCAGACTGTAGAGAACTGGATGATCTTGAAGGTTTTCCCCAGCCCAACCCATTCTATGATTGATTTCATAGTAAACCAGATGTGCACTTTGTCAGGTGATTCACACCCTGAACTCCATTCAGTTTGTTGATTGGATTGTCTTTAATTGTAATGAAAATGAAGATAATTAAATTAAGACAACTAAGTTACAGACACCCAAAATTATGCAGATGAATCCCAGTCTTCTCCTGTGCCTCAGTTTCTCCACAGGAGGAGTTGAATTAATGCCACTTTCTTATCTTGCAAGGTTAAATAAATATGTCAAGATATTCAACAGTAGGAAAATGAGGTCAATATTCCTCTGTTACTTCTTCATGGATTGAAATGACAAGTTGGGAGAACACACCAGGTCTGGTGAAGATTAGACAGATAAAAAATATATTTAAGGCATTTTTTTCCTCCTCACATGCATGTCCTGGATGGAGTTCCAGAGTAGAGTTTTTACTCCCTAAGGATGAAGAAAGAGTCGTGTCAGGAGCGGAGTGACAGTGGTAAATGGATAATAAATGTTTTTACATGAACTGTTCCAGACATTGCTGTGGTGAAAGCATTCCAGGAGACAACAGGAACGGCACAAAGTAATTTGTAATCTTCAGGAGTGCATGTCCTGGGACACCCAAACCCAAAACCCGTGTTAACACCAGCGCAGGGAGATTTTAAATGCTGCTGTTTAAAGTCTTTAAAATTTAAAGGAGTGTGGGACAGAAAAAGGAGACAAAGGTTGCTGTGAAATCCCTAGCAGAATGGAGGATTGTAGAGAGAAAGTAAGGAGACTGGAGAATCAGAAAAAAAGAGAATCATTAATTTTTTTTAACATTTGGTGTCTACTCTGGAGCCTTTCTTCTTCTGTTTGAGGTAAATGTCTAAAGTTCAAAAAAATGGAGGAATATTCACTGCAGCCACTGGATTTTATACCCAAAATTCCACATCCACTGGCTCTGGAGGAAGATTTTGGTGATCCAATTCAGATGGAATCCTCTACATAAAACTTCAGAAAAATTTAGGTTGGATACCCCCTTTTGAGGTAACCAGACCAAAAACCTTTTCCAAGCAGGGCCAAGCAGTTCAGGTCACCCAATGACTTTTCCAGTCAAATTTTTAGTATCTCCAGGAGTTGGGATCCATCTTCTCTAGATCTTCCCCTTAGGGAGTTTCATACAGTAACAAGGTTTTCCTTCACGTTGAGTCTGGACACATCTTCTCCCAGCTTCTCCTTGTAAATCCTTGTGTACCCAGCTTTCCCAACCTTCTTGGCTGACCCAGTGCCTTTTTTGAACTGGAGAACCCAAAAAAGGACAAATTATCTGCATTCCTCTTTCTTGCCTTAGGCAGCAGGAGGTCAGTAACATGCCTGAGTCTTTCCAGGTTTCATCCTATTCCCTGAGTCAAGGCTGTGACAGGAGAAAATGTGACCAATTCCTGGCGTCTTCCCTGCCCTTCTGGCCTTTGTCTGGTGCTTGGCACTGAACAGCACCTTCTGTTGACAGCGGCATCAGAAAGGCCAAATAACTTTAAAAATCTGTTTATAATTAATTGGATGCTGCTGTTGCAAGTCCCTTTAATACATGTTCATTATCACTTGGCCCCTCTGATACAGGTTAAAACCTGAAGGAATTGAAATTAATGGGTGGCCTGAGTACCATTTATCAGTGATCAGCGGAAGCCACGGGATGTGTCAGAAGCAGTTTCCTTCACAGTATGAGAGAAGGAAGGGAAAGTTCACACTTTAAACTTCCATTTCAATACATTTAAAAGCCATATTACAATGAAAGAGGTGGTTTTATCTCTCAGCTTGAAACCTGAATGCAGAACAAAATAATTTGATTCCATATTTGAAGGTGCGTCCCACTGAGTTATTCAGTAATCAAAACACATTTGCTGCTTTCCCTTTACTTTCATGGATACGCACATGGAAGTGTGTGGGTACTGCCTGCAATCAGCCTGGGGACTGAAGGAGCTGCCGAAGCTTGACCCGTTCTCTGTTCCCAAACTGCCACATCCAGGAGGTGATGGAGTGACTCCACTGACATCAATCAAGGCTTCTGCAGTGGCTTCAAAGGAACAGGCATCTGCTCCAGAGTGCACTTGGAGAAGGAGAAATGTTCATTTATTCCCCAGAGGCACAGAAACAGGCAAGTTCGTATTGCTATTTCCACCACTCCGAAGTATCCAGGCTGTTTGTTTATCCCAAGCTCAGCTAATTCCCAACAATAACTGGTCCAAAGTGTTTTTTACAGAGCCCCTCTGCCAAACTCTTCATCTCTGAGCGGTGAAGGGTGAATGTCTTTTTCTCTGGGTGGCTAAAAGCCAGAGGGAGAGAAGAACAAAACTGGCGACAAGAGGAGAGCTCAAGATGATGGAAGAAATTCCTGTTGGATGAAATCCCTCTACAATTAAATGTTCGTATGCTGCAGACTTCTGTCTTGAAGGGGGAAAGGAGGCAAGGCAGCCCCTGGACTTGTGCTGCCTGGATTAAGAAATCAGAGCATCTCAGGGTAGAAGAAAAAATTCCTCTCTCCAATCCAGAGCCAGTGTCCATGAGACCAGGGCACTTCAACCACCCTCCTGGCAGATGTCCATACCTGCCTCCATCTACTCCTGCCTCTGTTTTAGGCAGATTGTGGTTAAAGATCAGCATGAAACAGCTCACAAATCATCCAGATAAGCCTAAACCAGCTGATAAAATCACCTCAGGCCCTAAGAATTGTGTTTGAAGGGTGTTGGTGATGTCAGGTCTGCACCCACAGCGTGGATGTGCCGAGCTGGGAAGTCCAGGTCCAGGCTGGTGGGACTGAGCAGCTGCCAGTGCCAGACCAGTAACAAACACAAGAACACAAAATCATTCATTACTGTTGGAAAAAACCTCCAAGATCACCATGCCCACAGAACCACATCGTAAAGTGTCATTTCTACTCATTTTTTTAACAATTCCAAGGATGGTGACTCCAGCACTTCCCTGGGCAGCCTGTTCCAGTGCTTAAACTCTTCTTCAGTGAAGAAATTTTTTCCTAATATTCAACCTATTTTTTCCTATTATCCAGCACATCACTGGACTGGTGCTATGGACAGCCCACACGGCACAAAGCACTGCATTTCTATTTTCTAATTTTCTTTCTTGAGAAGACCAGAATGTCTTCTGCCAGCAGTTTAAGGGACATTTTAGGGAACAATTGGGCTCCAAGGGATGAGTTTTGAGTGAAAATCAGAAGCTGAGAAGATGAAAGACCCTGTGCAGTGAGGAACTGACCACTTTGCTCCTATGATATGGAAATAGCTGTTCTTTCCTGCTGCTCTCTCCACTGGCCTGAGCAGAAAGGCTGGAAATACAGCTGGAATTATTTGTGCTTATATAATCCAGCCACATCTATGCAAAATTGCTTCTTAATGACTCATCACAGCACACTGTTTGTCTTCTCCTGCCGACCAGCTGACTGAGAGGAGTTGTTAGACCTCAGATTCCTCCCAGGCAGCCTCTATAAACATTTGAGTTTTATTAGCTGTTTATAAATTATATCAAAATACATCAGGCCCCCATGGCCGGGACAGAACGGCGGTTGCTACACGTAATAAATAACAAGAGCATGGGATGAAAACACATATATACATTTTAAAGTGCACCTGAGGCACATTAGCGTCATTGCATAATATGTTTTGACTTAATAAGAAGATGCACTTTGCGTAAAGACAGCGCTTAAAGTGGCTTTTGCTGACTGATTTATGAAATGTAAATGTTTACACTTCCAGTGTGTATCCTGGGGCTTGGAGGAATAAAGTCAAAACAACCTTGGGGGTGGGAATGCATTTCACTGGGTACAGGAAAATCCTCCTCTCACTCCCACTGGCACATCTCTCCTGACCATGCTGGAATTGTGATGAGTTGTCTCCGAGACCAAATTGGGGCTTCGAAGAGGCAAAATAAATGGACATAAGCTCAAAATGCACATTTCTTCTCATATGACAGACAAAATAATGAGATGTTTGAGCAGCTTCCACGAGGAGATGATGGTTTCCCTGTCATTTGATTTCATTGAGATGAAATGACCTAAACGCCCCCCAAAAAATGGAATAAAAAGAAATGTTTTGTGGCTGGAAAATCAGACATTATGTGCATGATTATGGGTATAAATTATACAGATATATAGATAAGTGTATCCCCAGGGAGGGGGTGGCATCACCATCCCTGGAAGTGTTGAAAAAAGGAGTAGATGTGGCACCTGGGATATTTTTTAGTGGGGATGATGGTATTTGGTTGAAAATTGGACTTGATCTTGGAGGTCTTTTCCGAACTTAAGGATTCTCTGGCTCTCCACACCCTAAGTCAGAGACACAATTCTCAAAGGACCAAAGGAGAATAAACCAGTAATTCTTGCTAAACCTGGAATGTCTGACCCTAGGTTGGTCAAAGGACTTAACGCTTTCCTTCTATCCTGGAAAAGACTTCCTCTAGGTTTAGTTCTTCCGCAAACTTTTGAATGAATGGAGTCCAAACCTCTATGGGGAGATTCTCACTGACTTTAGCAGGGTTTCGATCCAATTCAGCATCCCTAAGTGGGAATTCAGGATAGGCTCACCTCAGTTTAACACTGATCTTTTAAAAATTGTGGGCTTGTCTACATATTTTGAACATACACTTGTAGTTAATTACTTATATGATGTCACTCCCTTCTGAATCTCAGATTATTTTTCATTTATGGATTCACGGGCCCTCTGAGGTACATTCAGTGTTGTTGGTTGGGAAGAATCCTTCATCCCTATTCATTAAAAAATCTGGGAAGCAGGGTTTCCAGACTTGTAGTGGTTGCACCAGAAGAAAAACATTGTAAATAATGAACATCAACCTTTCCTCCTCCTTCTTATCCTAGTTTTTATTGCTGAGCAGATGTGCTCTGGGGAAAATTAACTCCATCTCAGCCAGACTCAACACAAAGTCTGCACCTTGAGTTCTGTGCCCAGCTCTGGATTCCTCATTTCAAGAAAGCTGTTGAGGTGCTGTGGCGTGTCCAGAGAAGGACAGCAAAGCTGGTGAAGGTTCTAGAGAGTGAGTCCCATGAGGAGCAGCTGAGGGAGCTGGAGGGAGCTTAACCTGGAGAAAAGAAGGCTCAGGGGAGACATTATTGCTCTTTACAACCACGTGACAGGAGGGTGAAGCCATGTGGGGGTTGACCTTTTCTCCCATGGAACAAGGGACAGGACAAGAGAAAACAACCTCCAGTTGTACCAGTGGAGGTTCAGGTTGGACATCAGGAAGAATTTCTTCATGGAAAGGGTTGCCAGACATTGGAAGGGGCTGCCCAGGGAGGTGGTGGGGCCCCCATCCCTGGAGGTGTCCAAGGAATGGCTGCATGTGGCGCTCAGTGCTCTGGGCTGGGTGACAACGGGGTGATCACAGGTTGGACTCAATAATACTGGAGTCTTTTCCAGCTTAAATGACTCTGGGATTTGGTGAAAGAGGCAGACAAGCCCTGAGTGGAGCAATAGATAAAAGCTGCAGCACTGGCATGGTGTACAAAGATATCAGAGCTAACTCAAACCCAGCCATGCAGCACAAAGCGAACAGGAGCTGCAAAATCCCACAAGAAGGATAAATTAGCTCCTGCTTCATTCCATCCCAGCTCAGTTAATATACTGATACTTGAGTTAATGAATTTAAAATCAACTTGAATGCATCTCAAATGCTCTGGGGTTTGTAGACCTGGTTCCACTTTTTAGCTCTCTGAAAGACACTCTGTGTAACCAAGCATCTCTCTGGATCCTGATTTTCCCTCTGCAAAAGGCACCTTCTTCAGTACAGCACTGTGAGAATAAACCCCTGGGGTGCTCAGGAAAGAGCAGATAATGCCTCAAGATAAAGAGGAAAGCAACTGGTGCCACAGAATCACAGAATTAGGGTTGGAAGGGACCTCTGGAGATCATCCAGTCCAACCACCCTGCCAAGGCAGGGTCACCTGGAGCAGGAGTGTGTCCAGGTGGGTTTGGAATGTCTCTGGAGAGGGAGACTCCACACTCTCCCTGTGTCGCTGTATAGCCAGGAACTGAGAGATGCAGCAACATCAAATCCAGCGAAAGAATGAATTATTTATTAATTTTACAATCATTTTTATGTAGTCTAGTTCCATAAAGTGAATGGACAATGTTCACACACCTCCTAGGGTGATTGGTTCAGGTTCTATCACATCCACGGTAAAACATTTCTCGGTGTACCATAAACAGAACTTAGCAAAACACCAGATGTGAATACTGTTTACATAAACTCTCTTACTGTTTTCATATCTTGCGTGAGAGAGGAAAGGTTCTCAAAGAATTAATGCAAGAAGCTGGAAAATGCATCTGCTACCAGCATCCCTGGGCAGCTGTTCCAGTGCTCTGGCACCCTCCATGGAAAGAAGTTCTTCCTCAGATTGAGGTGGAACTTGTTGTGTTTTAGTTTATGGCAACTGCTCCTTGTCCTGTTGTTGGGCACCACTGGAAAGAGTCTGGCACGATCCTCTTGACACCCACCTTGGAGGTATTTTATGGATTAATGAGATCTCTTCTCTCTTCTCTTCTCTTCTCTTCTCTTCTCTTCTCTTCTCTTCTCTTCTCTTCTCTTCTCTTCTCTTCTCTTCTCTTCTCTTCTCTTCTCTCTTCTCTTTTCAGGCCCAGCTCTGGCAGTGTCTCCTCATAAGAGAGATGCTCCAGACCCCTAAATAACAGGGATCAACCAAGCCATAGTGAAGAACTTGCATTGTGCTCAGAGTTGGTGGCCAGTTCATAAAATGGAAATTTAATTGATGTTTTTATGAGTTTTCTTAAGTCTTCAGCAATGCCTAAATGTTTTGGAAATATGAACAGAGTATGAAAGCGGAGTGACCCATGGCTGGACCAGCCTGGCATTGGCTGGGCATCAGTCAGCAAGCAGTGAGCAATTGTATTGTACATCATTTCTTTCTCTTGAGTTTTATTCCTTTTTCTTTCTATTCTATTATTATTGCTATTATTATTATTATTATTATTATTATTATTATTATTACCACCAGTATTATTATCTTTTACTTTGCTTCAATTATTAGACCGTTCTTATCTCAACCTACGAGTTTTTGCTTTTCCCTGATTCCCCTCTCCACCCCTCTGGGATGAGGCAGCGAGAGGCTGTGTGATAATTGGATGCCGGTTGGGATTAAACCACAACACATTCCCACCTCCCACCCCTTCAGTGACCAGACTGGAAGTAGAGGTCACCAATGGTGCTCCCAAGTACAGGTCATTAAATTGCAGCTACTAAAAAGTCAAGGTGAGATCTTACAGGACAGGAGAGGTGAATTAAAAAATAGGAAGCCAATTTCACTCATTCACACCTGGGTGGACACATCCATAAGTTTCTTATCCCATAAACTGCCCGGTGTGCAGGACATGAAGATGTTTTCATGGAACTGCTCTGCCCGTGACAGCACAGCTGGGATGGGACATCAGTCTGAGCACACAACTCGACCCTCCTGGGTTCTTCTCCTAGGGCTGGGTTCAGGCCTTGTCACCCGCAGGGGGTGAAGGGCAGCAGCATCCGGGTCCTCAGGATTTACTCACTCCTTTATCTCTTGATCTGGGTTTCCCTAAAAGCTGCGTTTAAGGCTAGGATTGAAATGAGCTGGAAATTTTGAGGTCACGAACGCTTGCCATCCTTCTCCTAACCTTTGCTAGTTCTTCAACTCCCAAAATTGACATTCCCAACCATTCTCCACCCAGACCATTTCCAGAATTTCTCTCACAGTCTCTATGATAAATCAGCAATTCATTTTTCTTTCCTGTTGTCCAGTTTATCCTATCAGAGATACAGGAGAGGTTGAAGAAAGAGGTACAGGACTTTTTCTTTCTGAGTTTTTTTATGTCTTTCCTGAGGTGAAACATTGACCAAAAGTGACACGAGGACCCAAATTTTTCTTTCTCCTTTCTTTTTCTCCCTTCTGGATGAAAATGGCCAGCCTTTCTGAGGGTGTGGTACCCAATCCTGACCTGGGCAGGACTGCTGGAGAGAAAAAGGGAGAAGCACCCAGGTGTTTCCCTAAATTACCTCTTGGGCAATCCCCCTGGAGTGTCAACCTGAGTTTTCTATCCTGCAGAGAGCCGTTTTTCCCAATCCCTATCCTGGAAACACAGGCTGTGAAGAAGCTGCTGCCCCAGCTCTGGGAAAACCTTCATCTTTAAACCAAAGGTTCAGATTCTGAGGCCTGAGGTTGGAATTAAACTCTGGCACAGAGGTGCAAAACTTCAGCGTCTTATTTAAAGGCAAGATGTGGTGGAAAGGGGCAAGAATTCCAGAGGGAGATGGTTCAAATTAAAACTGAAGAAAGCACATAAAACATGAAGAGAAAAATAGGAAACATAGTCTGATAATAGGGGGGAAATTAACAGGGGGGAAAAAAAAGGAAAGGAATTTAAAAATAAACCCCACAAACCTAGACACAAAGCCTCTGGCATCTGCACTGTTGCTCTGAGCTGGTATCAAAATATCTTTCCCCCTTCTTAGGCTGTGGCAGCTCCACGCTGGCTTGCTGGGACAGAGCAGTGTTTGAGTCACTGGTGCCAGCTGGTGGCTGCTTCCAACCTGCCTGGACATGGATTTGTCCAGGAGGAAAACAGACCTGGTGGGTGCTGCTCCCTTGGAGTGCCCTGGATTTTAAATCCCTGAGAGCTGAACAGAGGGAAGATACACCTGTCTCAAAGAGGGAAAAGTTTCTTCGTGCAGGTGTTAGAGGCCATGGAAAGAGTTTTAGACTGGATGTGAAGGGGAGAAGGGATCAAACCAGGCTCACTGAACCCAGCCATGAACCCAGCACCACCACCACGTTCGCCGTGTCCTCAAATGCCACATCCACACAGCTTTTAGTTTTGAAATTTTTGAAGAAATTTTTCCTAATATCTCAGTCAACAACTACTCAGCAAGCAAGGGGATAGCCTGAGAGGAAAGGGAGGTCTGGATGCAGTTTGTCATGGGCTTTATGACAATATCTTCTTTTTTATTAGAGTTATCCAGATTTTTCACCAAGAATGAGAGCAAAGGCCTTGTCCTGTCCTTCAAAGTATTTTTTTCCTCTCTGCTGCAGGAGTGGCCTCACTTTGCTTCTGTCATTGTCCCACGTTTGGTTGAGATACACTGCAGTCTCCTCAGCTTTCCAACGCATGCATCCACACCTGTTTGCATGGCCACACCTTCAAAAGGTTTTAATTTTCCAAAAGGAGGGGCAGGAGACAGAAAAGTGCTGTGCCACTGCTGTGACCCACAGACAGCCATCCCTCACTGAGTTCTGACTCTGTGAATTACTGCTGAAGCTCTGTCCTCATCCCCCTGCTCTCTCTTTTTCCCTCTCAGGCTCAAATCAGTTGTGAATTATTTGGGTTTTTTCACCCATTTCTCTTTGCTTATCTGCGAAACTGCTCAAAGACAAAAATCTTGGCCTTGCATGCAAAGTGAGTTGTGCTTCTCAAAGAAATAGAGTGATAAGGTAGAAGCAGGGAAAAGCAAACTCTGAACAGTTGGGGTTTGTTAAGGTTTATAGGCAAGAAAAAAAGCAAACTCAATTTTCTGATACCCAGGCTGTGTCAGACTATTCATGCGCTGCCAGTGAACAATAAAGGGAGGAAAGATGGGGAGGTGGATTGAACCCAAACACAATGGATTTCTGCAGGCTTCGGGGCTGATCAGGGACTGTTTGAGACCAGAAAAGATTCCTGAGCACAAAGCCACCGAACACCCCGTGGCTTCTGCCTCGTGCAGTTAACCACAGCCCAGGGTTAAGAAAAAGAGAGATAAACCAGCGAGGAAGGTGGGAGGAGGGAGGTGCTGGCGAGTTCAGGGGATGCTTCTGATCTTCTCCCGGTGGTGGAATGGAATCAGGATGGCCTGGGGACAATTTCATCAGGAATATGCTGCCTGGGGAAGTGGTGGAGTCACTATCCCTGGAAGAGTTCAAAAAAGGAGCTGATGTGGCATTTCGTGACGGGGCTCATTGGGCATGGTGGTGTTTGGTTGAAGGTCTGACTTGATGACCTTGGAGGTCTTTTCCAAACTCAATGACTCGATGATTCCATGATTTTGTGATCTGCCAGCAGTCGATTCTTGGCTGCCTTTCCCCTTCAGAAATTGCTCCTTCCCTGTTCTCCTGATAATTCAGCCCTGCTCAAGTATCCCGCTGCCAGTGTATTATTTGTTATTTCGCACTGCCTGTCTACCTCCTTTCATTTTTCCTTGCCCGTTTCCCTCTGTATCTCTTCCCCTTGTTTGTCCTCAGCAGCTTTTGTTTGAATTAAATCTCTTTTATTTGCTCTCTGGGGGAGGGAGGCTGTTCAAGCTCCGTTTGCCTCAGAGCAGAGGCATAACAAGATGGGATGTGCTCAGCCAGTGGCATTTCATCCATCAGCACTATTAACTCAGGAGCAGAGTCCTTTCATTTTCATTCTTTCTGTGTTTCCTCCACATCACATAACCAATCCTTCACTTTCCCTACACCACTAACTCAATTTTTACATATTCTCCCCCCACCTCCCACCAATACTTTGCAGCCTCTACAAATGATATTTATATTCTAATTATTGCTTTGGCCCCTGGTATAACTTCTAAGGAGATTAAACCTCAAAAAATATTTTACATAGTGCTGCTCCCTGCAAGCAAAGGTTTGTAGGAAACTTCACTGGAAGATTTGTTTAATCCCAAATCCTGCAGCCTTTTACATGGACACCGCTGCCAACACAGCCATAACTTGGCCTGCACCCGGATCCACGAGACACATGAAAGGGGAAGTGGCCTCAAGCTGTGCCAGGGGAGGTTCAGGTTGAATACTGGGGAAAATTTCATCACTGAAAGAGTGGTTGAGTGTTGGAATAGACTGTCCAGGGAAGTGGTGGAGTCACTGCCTCTGGAAGTGTTAAAAAACCACTTCACAATGTGGTTTAATGAGCATGGTGCTGTTTCGGACCTGATGATCCTGGAGGTCTTTGCCAGCCTTAATGATTCCGTGAATCCACTGTCACAAAAAACCAAGACCTTTGTGAGGTTTTCTGGAGCAGCTTTGGAGGTGAGAAGTGGGAAGAAGCTGCACCATGCACTGAAAATCTGTGATCTTGGAGGTCTTCTCCCCTTATAATGATTGCCTGTGAAACAGTGTTTCCACCAGGACGAGAATCCCGAAAATCCTTTCCTTATACCTCTCCCTTTCCACTAGAGGGCTGGAAAAGCAAAGCTTGTGCAAAGTGCAGTAATACACACACACACAGAAACTCATTTATTCCTCGTGCTTCTGCCGTTATGCAAACTAATTCTTTTTGAATTTAAAAAGAAAAAGAACTATTTTAGGTATTTCCTTATTTAATCTCTTAAAATGTCAGCCAGGAACCTTTTCTGCGTGAGTCCGGGGTGGCATCGCAGGCAGAATTTATATGAAATAAAGCAGAAGCTGTGGCACGTTGGAAAAAAAAAACCAAAACATTTGTATGACTTGGAGTCTCCTGGGCCAGAAACAAGGTGACATCTTTCTTGTTTTAGTCACATCTCTCATTCCTGTCCATCCAGGCAGCCTTCCATCTCCTCTGATGCTTTTATTCTAACAACTTACCTATTAATTTCCCTAATTATTTAAACAAAATTAGTTCCTGCCATCTGGTTGTCTGCCTGCTTGTTCCGCTGGGATTTTACTCCAAAGCTGGTGTTGCTGTTGTTCTCCTACTGAGATTTCTGCATAAAAAACAGCTTTGGGGTACTTTTGAAGTCATTTTTCTTTAAGGAATGCTGCAGATAAACAATTCCTCTTCCTGACTAGCCGTGACCACCTCTTTGGTTGTAAATATTTCACTGCAGGCCGGTGTCTAATGCTAAGGTTGAGGACAAATTTAGCTGTTTATCTGATAGTACCTTTAGACTGGATATTGGGAAAGAATTCTTTCCTATGAGGGTGGTGAGGCCATGGAAAAGGGTGTGTAGGGATTCTGAGGCTGCCCCATCCCTGGAGGTGCTCAAGGCCAGGTTGGACAAGGTTTGGAGCAGCCTGGGATAGTGGAAGGTGTCCCTGCCCATGTCAGGGGGGTAGAACTGGAAGATCTTTAAGGTCCAACACAAACCATTCCATGATCCCATAAATTTTGAGGGGTTCTACACCATCAGTCACAAGGAACTACTCCCAGAGTCACTCTCTGAGAGGCTCAAGGAAGGCAGAGTGTTCTTATCCCATATTTCCTCATTTTTAGGGTTAAAGGAGCATCTTTAGGAGAGTCACTCTTCAGAGCTGCACAGAGACAAACCCTATTTACCAGCAAGAAATAAAGAAGCGTCGCTAATGAATTGCTGCTCTCTGATTCCTTTTCTCTTCAGCCTCCCAGTTAATGATGATATGAACTGTTACTGTTACATTACGCTGGCATTTAGAGCACTCCAAAATTGGCACAACGTGCAAAATGGGAGAATTGAACACGGAGACGGCGACGAGCGATGGCTGGGCAAGGAGGGGAGATCAGCCTTTGCTGACAGCACAGACTGGCTGAACTTCTTCCTCTCCTTGTGACGTGCAGCTTGGCAGAGGTAAACCAGAGCTGGGTTTAAGCAGAAATGCTGCCACAGTGAGAGAAAAGGGCAGAGAAGGAGGGGATGCTGTTTACGCTAAAAAACCCTTAAGCTGTCACTGAATAAACCCACAAACAAGCACTAAATATTCCTGTTTAGGAATTACACAGCTCAGACTGAGCTGGAAGAAAGGCACACTGTAATTTTTTTTCGTAGAATCATGGAACAGTTTGGCTTGGAAGAGGCCTTCAAGATCATTTGGTACCAACACCCTGCCATGGGCCTGGATAAGAGCAGGCTTCCCTTCCAAGAACTTAATCGGATGAATGGGAAGAAAGCAGTGGAGAAAAAGTTTAACAACTGCAAATAATAATTTTTTTAAAAGCCTCCTGAGGTTTTGAAACATTCTGGTTTGCACAGAGGGCAGCTCATGGTGTCCCTGTGGCTGATACCTTCTGAATTACCAGGGAAATTGGGTTTGCATGGCAAATTTTTGGTGGTGAGGGGCTTCAAGGATGGTTTATATGAGAAGCTACCAGAAGCTTCCCCGATGTCCAATAGAGCTGATGCCAGCTGGCTCCAGGATGGGTCTGCAGCCAGCCAAGGTCAAGCCCATCAGGAATGATGGGAACACTTCTGGGATAACAGATCTTAAAAGGGGAAAAAAAGACCTGCAGAAGTGCTGGCGAAGAGAGGAGTGAGAGAAATGGCCCTGCAGGCACCAGGGGGTGAAGAAGGAGGGAGGGATGCGTTCCAGGCAGCAGAGCAGAGATTCCTGCAGTCCATGATAAGGAACTTTCTGCTCTCTAACACTTTTCAGCCCATTTTTGTCCATCACCTCTTCCAGTTACTCCCTAAAAAAGCCTTGTGGGGCGAGATAAGGACAGGGGGAGGTCACTCAGCAATTCCACCATGGGCAAAACAGACCCGACTTGGGGAAATTAATTTTATTACCAATCAAAATCAGATAAGAACCTTTCCCACATGCCTCCCTTCTTCAGGAAGGAAGGAAGAAAGGAAGGAAGAAAGGAAGGAAGGAATCAAATAAAGATTCTATACTTTGCGAGCCTCTCTGTCTTGTCTCAGCCTCCCGCAGGCTGTGGAGCATCAGGCTGACATGGAAATCTGTTGGCATCTCCATCCTTGGTTTCCGTCTGCAGTCACTCTGCTTCCAGTTCGTCTGCTTCTCCTGGCTGGGATGTCACTGAAGCTCCTGTCAGGACAAATAAAGATCAGCAGGGATTGACTTGTTCATCAAATCCTGCCCTCTGAAATTTCCGACTAGACTGGATATTAGAAGGAAATTCTGTGTTGTGTGGGTGGTGAGGCACTGGAAAATGTTGCCCAGAGAATCTGTGGATGCCCCTGGAGGTGTTCAAGGCCAGACTGGGGTTTGGAGGACGCTGGTTGGTGGAAGATGATCTGGACCATGGCAGGGGTGTTGGAACTGGGTGATCTTGAATTCCCAGAGAAATATTTAGATGGGTTTAGTGTAATAATGTGTTATCTCCAATATATTCTAGCACTGCTGTTGCCTTTAGCTCCTTATTCGAGTTGCTTCCAGCTTCCTCTCTTCTCTGGTGACTTCCCTTCAATCTTAATTTTGCTCCCCTTGCCTCCCTGTCCTTGCTTCAGTGGAAATGCAATTCATTGTCCCATTAAATTTAACAAAATTTGATGCAACTTAATTCTGGCCTGTTTTCAGTGGTTTTTCATTCAACGTGCCCTAATTCAATCTATTTCGACTAACTGCAACACACTTAAATGCAATTCCAGGAATTCCATTAAAAATAATTTGCTGCAGAGGAAATAAATAGTATTTGCTCCGAAACAACCACCAATCGATGGGATGTGATTTGCTTAAATGCAATTGCATCCAACAGAAGGAAATTCAACCAAAGCTATGCAGTGTGTTGCAATTAAAATTCGTCCCTGAGAATCGTGTCAAAGTTTAATTAGTGCCAGAGAGGTTTTATTTAGCTTTCTTGAATATGTTTATGTCTGGGACAAATTAGTAGCCCTTGATATCCTCGTGTATAACACTGCCATTGATGGAACATTTTCCTTCTGAGTTTTGCTGTTATTTCACACACATTGACCCAGGAGGTTCCTTCCAGCTCCACTTTCCTGTGTTTTGTGATGCTTTTTGTCCTGACAGCCTGCAGTTGTTCCCCTGAGCTGCTGTGGGATGAAATCCTGTGTTTCCCAAATATTCAGGTCCGTGAAGAGCACGGGCAGTGCCTGTTCTGCTGCCAAACATTCAGAGTCGCCTCTCTCTGCTCCCTCCTCTTGAAGAGCAGAGGTGAGGATTAAAGGGAAGCTGTTTGAGCATTTAGGAAATGAATCTGGCTTGATGTTGGTCCCCTGTCAGTGGCTCATCCTGCCTCAGAGATTTCCAGAAAAAATGTCTTTCCCTCTGCATGGGAATTTATTTATAGGAACCAAACTTGTAAGGGAAAATAACAGGTCTGGTGTCCACTTTCACCACCTGTGGTCCCAGCTGGAGCAGCTCCAGAGAGATTTGCCTGGAATTTGTTCATCAGCAGATTTTGGAAAGGGACTCATGTCCTTTGGATGCCACAGGAGTTTCCTTGTGAATGATTTGTCGTAAATTAGATACAGAAAATAACCCTAGAAATGTGGATTTCTCTGCTCTGGCTCAGAGGACTTGTTGAGATTTAAGTTGCACAAAACCAAGTGCATTTGAAAGAATATTTTTCTTTTTCCTCTCATTCACTGTGAATGTGTCTATACCTCCCAAAATTTATATAATTTTACTATTATATATATGTATTATTTTCTTCTCTAACTGGACCAGACCTTGAAAACTTAATTCAGAAACACATTAAAGGCCTGAAAGAAATGTTGGATCTCTATAATCTGTATATTATGGTATGATTATGTACAGCTAAGATGAAAATGGAACATCTGAATGCATCGAAGGGGAAAAAAAATCCATCTGAAATAGTTCCTTTAAAAAATCACTAAAAGTCTTTGGATATAAAGCACTCCTGGAAAACATTTCAGTGTTATCTTAACCAGAGAAGAAAGTGTATTCAGCTCTGGTTTGGTGGGAGATGGGTTTTGTCATGGAAAGGAAAAGCACAATTTTGTCTGTAGTTTGTCCCCTTTATTTTTACTTCCCTCATGCAGTGATTTGTTCTTCCTTTTTCTTCCCACTCTTGATTGAAAACTTACAAAGCAAGGACTTGGCTTAGACCCCATCAAGTATCTTTGAGGAAAAGGAGAAAAAAAGACTTTGAAACTTGGTTATGCTTTTGCAGAATTCTGGAATCCTTTTGCTTTGCAGGATTTTAATTGGGGCTTCAGCTCAACACATCCAAATCAAATACTGGGGAAAAAAAAAAAAAAGAAAAGTAAAGAGCCCCAGCTTTCCAGACTTCCTGGGTAAATTGACACTGTAAAAAGCAACTCTGGGTCAGACTGCACTCATTAGTTTTGCAGATTAGTGAGCTCAACGTTACACCAGCCCCAGGAAACAAGGTTAAAATGTGTTGGTTTTAATTAGATTCTCTTGTGCTATTTTTCGTGGGAAGTATCAAAATATTAACAAAATCAGATAAACTCAGATTTCCTCCAACCAAATTGCACAAATTAGCAGGGTTTTCAAGGTCTCTGTAAGATCTCTTCGCTGTGCACCACAGGGATGTGAAGGTGGGGAGAAATGTTCTCCCACGTTGTGGGATCAGATCAAGTTTGTGAATAACATTCGTTTCTCCTCAGGCCAGAATCTCACATTTCTGGTGGTTTGACACTCATTATCATTTTCTGTTGGCATTTGTCTCCCTATAATGAGCTGTGCTGTTCTGAGGGAGTTGTGGTAGGTACAGCAATGATTAATACGGTAAAGAGGCAGATTCACACTCGTTTTTTTCCTACTGGTTGGCCTCAGGTCTACCTCAGACAAGATTCCTGTTGTGCAAAGTTCTGTACAGACATGGGGCCGGAAGTGAGGTCCAACCACAGAGCTGAAAGAAACGTGGGTTTGGAAAACGGAACTGTACCAGGAATTGTAGCTTGGCTGGGTGAGAGATTCCCTTTGATTCAGGGGTTTGTGGGGTTTCCCTACTCATCCAGGTTCAGTTCTTGTCATTGGAGAGGTCTGGATGGGCACAGAGTAAAAAAACAGAGTAAAATTTGCTTTCTTGACGCTGTGATAAAATAGGAGATGTGTGGTTTAAAGCCCATTCTGCATCAAGGAGAGAAAAAAAATGGTGTCGAATGATCTAATCCCCCTTTCCAGCTGCTTCCACCTCTGTCACAACAGACAATCCTAAACCCTCTGTGCCAAAATGCAGGAAATCATGGAGTCAAAAAATCACAGAACCAGCGTGGTTTGAGTTAAAAGGGACTTTAAAGATGATCTAATTCCAATCCCTCTTCCATAGGCAGGGACACCTTCTACTAGAGCAGGTTATTCCTGATTTTGTGGAGTTCCACCTTCACCCGTGGGCAAGGCAATCCCATGGTGACTTTTCCAAAATCCCCCACAAAGACAAGGTGGCACTTCAGCATTTCCCTATTACCTCACCCTTTGTCCTGTGCCCTTACACAACAGCAAGGATTGTGCATTTCTCCTTTTAGCCCCTCTTAGATTAGAGCCACAAGGCTCGGATCCACGTAAGTATTTACAAGACAAAGGATTCCAAAAGGGATTTAGCTCCTTAAACAGGAATTAAGTGTGCAAATACTTCTCTGGGTTTCTAAGACTCGGATATGGCAGCACAAAGTGATTTATGAAGACAACAGAGGCTGGTTAATCGAGGAGACAGCTGCTCCTTTGCTTTTTTTGTGTGTGAGACTTCCTGGCAGAGATTCATCCACATCCATTCATTCCTTCTTCTGTCCTAATCTTCTTTTCCTTGTTTTTAGGATCTTTCCAGCACCCCACTAAGCAGTGGCAGTCTTTGCTAACACCCACCAATGTCAATGAAACATGAACACCAGAGAAGAGTAATGAGTTTGGGTATTTATTGCACCACCAGTGCAATAAATAAATAATAAATCTCTCCAGTTCTGGGAGATCTCCCAGTTTATGCCAAACCAGTCAGAATTTGCTCTCTTTTGAGATCTGAGGCTCCTGAAAAGTTCTAGGAGGTAAAACCTTGAGGAGACCCTTCTGTGAGAGGCTCCAGCTGCACCTCATCCATGGAGCACATCCCTCATCCTTGCTCTGGGGTCTGGGGGTTGGCAGGTCCCAGAATATTTCTCTTGCATCTTCTTTTCCATTCAATGTGCACACGGAAACCACCCTGGATCAGTGCTATAATGACACATTCCAAGGGTACATCCATAGCCTGGTGGCTTTTCAGCAGCTTCAACAAATAAACAAATTAACAAATGAACAAATGAATGAATTAAGGGCTACTTCTGGTGCTGAATGTTGCCTGAAAGGAACTTCCTTTGAATAGTGGGAGAGAAAGACCAACCCAGTTTGGTTTCAAACCTTTCAAAACCCATCTGAGAACATCGTCCGACCTACATAGTTCAGAGCATGAAATTTTGTCTCGGCAACATCCACAAACTCTCCCATTTATTTCTGTTTAAGCTGCATAGAAAACTTTTTTATTCTTTCCTTTTTTTTAAATAGAGGAATACATAATCCTCCCCCAAAGAGACTAAATGATGAGAGAATTTATCATGTCCACTGCTTGTCTGCTCTGAAGGTTGATTTAACCTCATGATTTAAGATGTACACCTTGAATTCAGTTCCAATTTCGCTGACTTGAATTTCCAGCCACCGGAACTTGTTATGCCCTTTTTTTTTTTTGCTTGACTCAAGAGCAGCATCTGATAAGTAATTAGAAACTGTAATCGAGTCATCTGCTAAGCTCCGTTTCACTCCACTGAAGAAATCATGTCCCTGATTATCACTGAAGGGCTCATCTTTCGATTTCAGATCAATCTCCCATCGTATGTCCAAGCTGTTCCCAACAGCTTCACAATTATTTTGGTTGCCTTCTGAAGAACATAAAAAAAAAAAGATCGATTGATCTATCTCTCTCTCTCTCTCTCTCTCTCTATCTAGATATATAGGTATATAGATATATAGATGATATATAGATAAATAGATATATAGATATATCTTTTCTCTGACCATGTTTTCTATTTCACAAGCTGTCCTGAATTATGGTTTTTTAAAAGCAGGAATAAAAAAAATCGCACACCTCTGGTGAAAAAAAAGAAAAGCAGGAAGGTGGAATAGTGCTAAGCGATGACAGTCTTTGACCTAAAATAAAGGTGCTTAAACACAATGTACTAAGGAATAAGAGATGGGAGATGTCCTTTTAGAAGGAGGACATTTTTTCCCAGTTTCCAGGTTTTTCTCTGGGCAGGTTTTATCCAGATTTTTACGGCTGGCCTGATGAACAACCCCTTTACTGTTTGACCTCCCAAACATCTGAGTTGATTCCTGTGCTGTCCAGAAAAGTGTCTCTGTTCAGATCTCCAAGAAAACTCTCCTGTGGATGTGTAAATCACAGGAATCCAACTAAATAACTCTTTCCCCACATTAATCATATCCTAATCTCGTATTATAATGGCAGAATTCTTCAGCTTTTGTGCACGCACCAAACCCCCAGTGATTAAATAGAGTTCAGTACTAAATTGCATCTGCATAATTGCTCTTTTCTTCTTTCTGTCTGGTTCTGTGACGCACTCTACGATTTTCAGTTTTCTTCCCCAAGAAGATGATGTCACAGTGCTGGTGGATGTAAAAACGTGTTTATCAATAATTCAGATTTGGTTATTATTTGATTCCTCCTGTAGCTGAGTTGTTTCTTGAGGCTGGGTAATTGGCCCTCATGACCTATAAAAATGCCCTAAAGATTTCTTAGATCTACACCTTCCTCTTCCCATTACCAAAGATGATTTTGACGCCAAACGGTGCTCTTTTTTTAGGTCAAGGTAGCACAGTTCCCTCCCACCTCATTCTTCTTTTCACCTGACCCTTCTTGCTCTGTGGTGGACACAGAGACATCACACACACAGGGAAGGAGCATTTTCCCTTCCTTTTTTTCCTTTTTAATTATTGTTTCTAGCCCATAATTCAATTTACACATCCTCTCTGCTTGACTGGCTTCTACCTTTGCAGCTCTCCGACAACAGTTTGATAAAACTTGACCTTAATAGCATGAGAAATATTAACAGCACTCAGAGCTTTGCAATGTTTCCCTTTTTCGGGCATCAGATACAGACTAAAGCTGGTTTCGAAACATCAACCCTTCCACTCCAGAGAGTACAAGAAACCTCGATTTCTACAATAGAAAAATTCGAGCTTGAATTTTTTTGGGGGGGAAGAAGGAATATTTTTTCTTAGAGGGATAAGGCAGTGGTGCAACAGGCCACCAGGGATCCTGGGAAATCTCATTTCTCAGAGACCTTAAGGATTTGATTAAACAAATGCTTGGAGGCTGGATGAGGAAATTCCAGACATTTTGTCCAGGTAGTAATTTTGGGATGGGGATCTCTAAGCATTCCCAAAAGGATCCTAAGTAATTCAGTGTCAAGGTAGAACCTTTGCCTAGATATTCAATCATTCCTGTGTCCTGGAGCCATATTTATATCTCCATGAATCCCACTCTAGGTTTTCCCATGTTTTCTTCTGTTTGATTGTTCCTTGAGGTTCAGCTCCAGTTCACACCAACACAGATGTATTCTGCAACCTCTCAAATCCTTTTTAAATCCCACTGGCATTTTACCAGCACTCTCTAATGGTGGTTAAGGGAAAAATCTCCTGTCTGGATAGTGAAGAGATCCAGAGCTCTCCCATTGTTAAGGGCAAGGGACAACAAAGCCAGGGGAGATTCAGAGCTGCTTTAGGCGTTGGAAGGTGCTCTAAGGTCTCCCTGATGCCTTCTCTTCCCAGTTTCCTCCCATGAGGTGTGTACTTCTGACATAAGAGATTTGGCAAAGGAAAAAGAAACGATTCCTCCGTGCCACCCTGGTGTAGGTTTGAACCTGAATTATCCACACAGAGCACAAGGTGCAGCTGCACCATCATTTCCAACCCCAAAGGTGTGAACAGACACAGCTCAGCCCTAAAATAAATAGGAGAGTTTAGGGCTAATTATAACAGGCCTTTTAATTCCCATCTGGAGTCATAAAATCAATGGAAACTCCTTGCTTCATTAAATAATTGCAGTTGCCAATAGCTGGAGCTGTTCCATTTGCAGGTGTGCTAAAAACCTGTTTATTTAGTGGTTATCTTGCTCCAAAGCCTTTTTTCCGAGGAATGCAGCCACAAAGCTGCAGAGATAGGGAGGACATGAGGAGGAGGGGAACATCTTGGGCTGATTTGAGAGAAAGAGGATTTGTGCTTGGGATGAGCTGCGTTGTCCTCCAAAATTTGAATGTGTTGGATTCCTCCTCCCTCCACCTCCAAATCTCCAGTACTGCATGGAGAGATGGAGGCAAAGCAGCCTTGGTTTAAATGAGAGAAAGCCTTGGTTTAAATGGGAGAAAGCTTTGATTTAAATGGGAGAAAAATTTGGTTCCCTTGGCAAAATTCATCTCGTGGGTGAGAGTAGCATCTGAAAATGAAGTCACAAAGGTTATTCTGGTAGCCATGGACTAATTAAGATTCTGGAGCTGAATAAATGAAGCAAAATCCACTTAAACTCCACTTTTTTTTCCTTTCCAGATCTGTTTTGTGTACTGGAGGAAAAAAAAAACTGGACCGGTGGCATGACTTGAAAACCCTCAATTACTCCTCTCCACACAAATCTGTCTTGTCATTTGTTGTCTTTCTCCTACTGCCTTGAAGTGCTCCAAATCCTTTCAATCTTCTCATAAAATCCAATTGGATTTGTGTATTTCTGGAAATTTTACCTTTCCAGGATAGGAGGAGACAGTCCAACC
This sequence comes from Eulacestoma nigropectus, assembly GCA_013397775.1. NCBI lineage: Eukaryota > Metazoa > Chordata > Aves > Passeriformes > Eulacestoma > Eulacestoma nigropectus. Next base: position 669,732 of record VZTE01000758.1, read on the forward strand.
CTCAACCAAAGGTTGGACTTTTGGGTGCAGGTTGGACTTGATGATTTTGGAGATCTTTTCCAACCTCAAAGAGTCCATGATTCTAATAAGAGGAGTGGATTTAAGGAGATATCCTACAAACAACTGGAATTTGCTCTGACAAACAAGCTTCAAGCCTGCAGAATAATAATTCGTAGATAAATTTGATTTTTTACCCCTAACTCTCAGGAAACAGGAGTTGTGGAGGTGAGCACCACCAAGGGGAATGGACTTCAGTGAAAGTGAAGATGAAAATTAGTTCCAACGCTGAAGCAAAAATGGAGCTGTCTCAGGCTGTGAGATATTCTTCTGCTGGCTGGAGACACTGGTGGCTTGTGCTTGTCCTCTTCTCTTGTGAAACTGAAATTCTTCATGAAAACAACCATTTATGGAGCTTCTTCAAGTGTCTTCCTTTGGTAATGAGCAGCCTGATGCCTCCCCAAACCAACTGAAGCTGAAATCTGTTCTCCTGCTGAGCTCCAAGCAAGTCATCAGGGTTTCTCGAGGTGTTTACACTGATTTATAGCAAAAATCTATTAGGATTAAGTGGCAACTGTAACAAGCTGAACTGCCTGACAAAATGGACAGCAGAGTCTATCAGCTTTTCCATCTCCCATCTAAATATTTATGAATCTGGTTTTTAGCAGCACCAGCTGGCTCGGAGCTGCCTGAATATATGGATGTCGGAAAATCTTAGGTTGATTCCTTAAGGTCTGGGTCAAGGCAGACCCATCATTCGCTATAAGAAGAAATCTTTATTTTTGGGAATAAAATCTGGCAAAGCACTGGGTGTAAACAAGACGAAAAATTTAAACCAAATTTTAACTCACATATCTTCAACAAAGGAAGATACCTGACATTTTCAGGGAGTAGCCCTGACGTGAGGGTGGAACCAAGGAAAGTCAAGGAGTATCATGTTGGAACAAAACAGACAAGTGTCACCTTAGCATCGACAGCTTGGAACAGCCAGGAAATATTGAAATGCTTAAAATGAACATTTCAGCTGCTCCATTCACAGCGTGCCTAAGGCAGTCTGTAGCGAAGGGTATTAAAGCATCTTTTAAAACACATTTCCCCCAAAATTGCGTGGCTTTGAGGGGACCTTGAACAAAAAGTGAATTGGAAACAAGGAGAATTATACAGCTGAATTCAGCTTCTGTCTGAGCTGTTTCAAGTGTATGAAAATGGGAGGGTTCGTTCTTCGCCACGGGGAAGGGGACTTGCCACCAGTATTTGCAGCTGATAATGTGTGGAAGAGTGGTTCAAGACTGATCAATGTTCTCGAGTTTTGTATTTGCTCTCCATCCATCTACTAGGATCCGTCATCTTTTCTGTCATGGTCCTGCTTTGAAAGGTTTTTTTGGTAAAGGCTTTTCTACATGAGTTCATAGAATCAGAAATTCATACAACGGTTTGTGTTGGAAGGGATCTTGAAGATCATCTCCTTCCAGCTCCCTTCCATGGGCAGGGACACCTTCTACAATGCAGGTCGCTCCAAGCCCCGTCTAACCTGGCCTTGGACACTTCCAGGGATGCGGCAACCACAACTTTAGCAGATAAAGGGCAGGTATTGAAAGCTGCTGAGAGCAGTTAGAAATGAAGCTACAAAAATCCCCCGTGTGGAAGGTTGCACTTCAGGCGGAAGCAGACTCTGAGGACTGGGGACTGGTAATGGTACCTGAAACAGGGAGAAATCCAAGTGTATCTCAGGCCTCAAAGAGCAGAAACAAGAATACAGCAAGTTTGGGAGCACCGTGGGCATGATATTACCTTGCATTTTTTATGTGTATAAGTGACCAAGACCAGGCTGGATGAAGGCCTGAGCAACCTGATCTAGTGGAGGGTTCCCTGACCAAGGCAGGGGTTTGGAACTTGATGATCTCCCAGTCCAAAACATTCCATGATTCTATGACTCTATGATTCTGTGACTCTGTGACTTTGTGACTGCAGCTCTCATGTACTCTGGGGTCTGGGTAGTTCCAGGTCATCTCAGTCATGGCCTGGTGAAGTTGCATCTCTTCTCCAAACAATTTTTCCCATTAAAACGAGGAGTTATTCTGTCTCCTCACAATGCATAAGAAGCCATAGGAGACTGGGAGATGAACTGTGTTAACCCCAGGCTGTCCACCCGTCCAATCCTTTTGCTTCCAGCCTTGTCAGTCTCACAGGTGTGTCTGGACCAGATTAACTTGAGTTGCCCAAGCAGAGCTTAAAAATTGACCCTGTTCAGTGAACAAGAGCACTCAGCCTTGCAAGGACAGATGGTGCAATTAAGGAGAGCGACTCTGCTCCTATGTTCAGCATGGTCACCCTCATTTCCGTATGTGTCCTGTCATCTGCAGAGGGCTGGAGGCCATCCAGACATCCCTTGTTTTTGTGTTTCCCTGGCATATCCACAGGAATAGGATTAAATAGCTCTGCTGGACCCAAAGGGTTGGGAGACCTGCGAGGCTGGTGATGAGATGGTGACCCTCACCTCCTGAAGACCAAGCAGCCTGAATTTGTATCCACTTTGGGCTTGATTGTCCATCTTTATTGCTCTGTGGGCACTGAGGGTCAGTGTAGATGAAAATGGTGTTCCTCTTTTCGATAACTGAGCGGAAAACTCCCCTGTGCCAGAGAAATAATCAAGGAATGACAGCACAGGACAAATGCACTGCAACAGCCAGGTCAAGGACAAGGATGACGGACAGCTGTGGAGAAAGATGAGAATTTTTGAGGATATCCCAATGGGATCCTGAGTGCAATGCCAGCCGGTCAAGGGAGGTAATCCTGCCCCTGTGCTCAGCCCTGGTGAGGCACACCTGGAGTGCTCTGTCCAGTTCTGGGTTCCTCAGGACAGGAGGGACATGGAGCTCCTGGAACGGGTCCATGAAGATGATTTAGGACTGAGGCATCTCTGATAAGGAAAGGCCGAGGGAGCTGGGGCTGTTCAGCCTCCAGAAGAGACAACTGAGAGGGGGCCTCATTCCTGTCTGTCCCTGTCTGCAGGGAGGGCTCAGAGGATGGCCCAGGCTCTGCTCAGTGGGGCCCAGCAATGGCACAAGAGGAATGTGCAGGAACTGATGCCCAGGAAGTTCCACCTGGACATAGGGAAGAACTTCTTCCCTGTGCAGTGACCAAGCCCTGAACAGAGACCGGAGAGGGTGTGGAGTCTCTCTCACTGGAGATATTCCAGAACTGTCTGGACACAATCCTCTGCCAGGTGCTCTGGGATGGTCCTGCTTGAGCAGGGAAGTTGGACCGGATGACCCCACTGTGGTGCCTTCCAGCCTGACCCATTCTGTGATTCCATGATTTTGTGATTTTGGAAAACTCTCCCGCTTCTCTTATTTTGGCCCAAACAAGAATGAATGGATGGACACAACCTACAGACACAGGTCTGTGCCAGTTGTTGAACACTCTCACATTTCTCCACCAGAAGACTGAGAAAAGCTCAGGAATATTTGACCAGCCATTTTTTGTGCTGGGAAACAAATCTGAAAATCCAGTCTGGCAGATGAAACTGCAGGGGTGTAAACAAGGGATAAAACAGTCATAGGAAAATTGAAACAGATCAAACTGATCAAACAACGGCCTTTTCTGTGGGAAAATGACACTTTGGGGGTAAAACTTTGATTCAAAACTATTTAGAACCTGTGTTTCAATGCCACAGGGACAACTACAGTGAAGACCAACAGACAAACTGGACATTAGATGCACCCCATAGCACAATATTCCATTAAATTCTCCCTTAAGCTGGCTGGTTTGTTCATTTGCTATGGTATGTTTTGGGAGTGATAAAGGTGTTATTTGAAGATCCCAAAAGCTTCCATGCTGGAAAGGGAAGTTTTCCATTATCATTAGGGGAAGGGCATTGGTGATTGCTCAAGAGCACATGTAAGGGCAAGCAGGATGATTCAGGGCACTCGTGGTCTTGGTTACGAGAAAATATTATCCAGACATGACCTTTAGTTCGTTCACCTCAGATGAATAAAAACACATCCTGCCCCTAGAAGATCCTGGAGGCACAGCCATGGGGAGATCTCCAGGACTTTTCATGGCAGTAACTAATTCAGAAATAAGACCTAATGAGTGGAAGAGGAAAGAGATTGTCAGAAATACCAGGAAACCTCAGGACAAATCCTAGTGAATTATTTTGCAGCAAATGCCACCAAGGTTCTTGTGCCATCCACCTCAGACAAGAAATGAGCTGGTGGCAGCCACTTTGGCCCAGAATGTGACTGCCTGGGACTTGTAATGCATTAATGACTCATTAGAAAACTTGATTTAATCGTCTTAAGGCTCAGGGCTTGGTGGAATAAAAGGTTGACCTTAAAGTTCGCCATGGGCAGCTTCCTCTATCCCAGGTTGCTCCAAGCCCCATCCAACCTGGCCTCGGACACTTCCAGGGATGGGGCAGCCACAGCTTCTCTGGGCAACCTGTGCCAGGGCCTCAGCACCCTCACAGGGAAGAATTTCTTCCTAATATCCAATCTAAACCTGCCCTGCTTCCATTTAAGGTTATTCCCCCTTGTCCCCTTGATGCCAGTTCTGGTTAAAATCTTTCAAACAGAAATCAGTTTTTGTTCTGACAGTATTCATGAAAGAATTTTAATGTTTCTCCACAAATCATCCCCGGAGAAAGTGAAGATTTTGCCTTCTCAGTTTTTTCCCTGAGTTTTATTACTCAGCTGTCTAAAAGTTCAGAAAAGATGAGGACAGTTACTGATAAAGAAATGCATCTCTCCAAGATCTCTGTGTCTTTTGTTATGACTGGTGCAGGGATTGAAAACATTTATTGGTTTTCTGCAAGTTAGGATCCCACAATCCCCCTAACTCTTACTCTGACTGCTTTACAGATGCTGCCCTCTTCAAAATTCAGCCTTGAGAGGGCATGTGTTGTTCTCCGTGATATTTAATGATTGCTGAGCCCAGGTAGCTGTTTCTACCTGCTATAAAGTTGGGTTTGAGAAGCCATCAGCAAGAATTTGCAATTTAACACCTCGCCAAGGCATTGTTTAATTGACAGTAACTCTCTGAATTCAGCACTTCAATACTGAGGAATTAGACGGGAGAGCAATTTGTGGACAACAAGTGAGTGCTGAAGCCTCTTCCTCTGCAGTTGTCTCGTCACTTCAAGCTGTCATTCAGAATAGTCTCTCATCTCTCTTCTCCTCCTCTGCCTTCGCTGTGTTCTCCTTGGAAGGGCTAATTAGCTCCTTGTCAACTACTGCCTCCTCCTGAGTCCTGAAAAGGGGAACTAAAATCAATTTGTCTTTCCAGCAACATCAACCAGGAAAGAAGGAAGGAGAAGGCAGGCAACGGAATGAGTGGCAGGGAATGGTGAAGCCCCTCAAAATAATTATACTGAGAGCTTGGGCGAGTTTGTATCATTTGACGAGGAGAATCTGGACTGAATTATTCTATTTAAAAGAGAAAGTGAGGCACAAAACAGATTTGCTCGTGGTCAATCATCAGCAGCAAGAGAAGTTCATGGAAGTTTTTATGGATAACTTTTGGCACTGCTGCATTCAGTACCTCGGTCCCAGTTGCAAGCAGGTCCTTCCTGAGCTCAGGTGAGAGGCCTGAAGTGAAAAATCCCACAAAGAAAAGTGATTTCTGCTACAGAATCATGGAATTAGGTAATTGTTAAGGTTGAAAAAACTTTGGGTCCAACCTTTGACCGAATACCACTGTGCCCACTAAACCGCGTCACAAAGTGAATCATTTAGAGACCTGAGCACCCCAGAGATCCACCACGAAAGGCAGGATCCCCAGAGAAGCCAACTTAATTCCCAAAAAACCACCTATTGGATATTTTTTATTCTTGAGTAAGTTTCAGAGTTAGCACAACATTAGAGTGCTTTGGGTTGTTGGATTCATCTTGGGGAACTCTCTGAGCCCAGAGAATTTTCCAGTTGTCTGGAGAAAGAATTTTCTAAAGGTCCCCAGACAGACTATATTTTTTTAGGGGATACAAGCAATTGGCCACTCCAAGAAAAAAGGCAGTTACATTTCACGGAATGCCATATATATAACAAGAAAGATTCATTTTTTTCTAGGTGCTTTGCCTCTGTTTTTTCCTTCATCCTACAAGTCCTCTGGGAAAGTCACTTCAGGAAAAAAAATAACTTTGAAGAAACTGCTAATACTGTTTAATACCTGGCTCACCACATCCAGGAAACCGGCTGTGCTATTGCCAGTGAATTTGAAATGGGTATTAAGTCCAATTTTTGAGATTTCTGCTACTGGAAGCCATTATTCTTAAACAGAAATGTTTTTAAATTGGATGATTTTTATGTGAATTAATTCCTTGTTCCCATATTATTTACCACAGGCCCATTTTCCTTGAAGGAAAACAAAAACCACTCTTTCCTTCTGTCTAGAAGCCTTCTAGAAAGGCTTCTAAATAGTGATAATTCATATATGGCTTTTCTGGGGCTCTGTTGCTGGGTTCAGTTACAGCTCAGGGTAACAGAACTGTTCCAGCTTCAGAAAGCAAAGTTCTTGTAGACACTCCCAGGGAAGGATCCAAATCCAAATGGGAATTTTGACCTGCTCTGCTCTGTCTGGACCTTGAGGCAAAGCTGCAGGCAGGATTTTCTCTCAGTTCTGAACTTTCTTGGTCACAGATCCTCAGGTGTTCTTCACCTTCCGGAGGATTTGGCTGTAGCACCACAGACCATGCAAGGAAACTACAAAGGGTCCCATCCATCCACCCCTTTCTCAGGAAAAACTTTTTCCTGTGCCTTTTTTAGATTCTGCTGTGCCCTATTTAGGTACTTCCACAGTAACTTGCAAAGCTGGAAAGAAAGAGACAGGGACATTGAGCTCGTGCAAGACGCATGGTTGTGTTTGTGAACAGGAGCAGAGATTGCCCCACTTATTTCCTCTGGAGAGGTTGAAAGCACCACACACACATTTAATCTTATTTTTAACTCTAAGTGGGTGCCTGAATTGCATCGCTTTCAGTGGGGAATGAAAAGGGTTTTAGTTTTCTTTCTGAATAAGAAGGAGCCAAGCCCCAAATCTGGGCATTTAATTTGAAGGCACTGACAAAAAAAGGATAGGATTTATTGTTTTCTTCTTTTTTTTTTTTTTTTTGATTGTTTTGCTTGTTCCTCAGATGTCACTCATTGAGTGTGATACATGGGATAGGTTCTCATCTTATTTAAGGTCTCAAATTGGGCAACCTCCAAAGGCTGCTGGTTCTGTTTTCATTTTTTGAAGTGCCTGAGGAGTCTCTACAATTTAGGCAGAATATCTGGTACAAACCCATACTTGGTGCACTTTCAGTCTCCATCACTCCAGCTTCTCTGGGACAAGAATTCCTGGGTGTCTCCAAAGTTCTGCCCTGAATTCAGACACCCTGTGCACCTGCCCCCAGATACCCCCAGGCTGTCCTTCTGCCTTTTAGGTCACACACAACCTCCTGGGCAATTGCCATCTCAACCTGTGTAAGTCCTGAGACCTTCCAGGAGGTCCTGAGATCTTTCAGGAAGCCCTGACACCTTTCAGGGTGAGGTTCCCACGTAGACCCTAAATTTCAGGTGTCTACAACAGATGTTTCTTCATCTGAGGCAGCTGATTGTGTTCCCACCATGGGCAAAGGAGGTGCAGTCAAGAGAATCAGCGAATTCACCCTCTGCTTCCTCTGGCCAAATCAAGAGCCCTCATTTATTTTAGGACAAGATGAATCATGGAGTGGTTGGGGTTGGAAGGGACCTTCAAGACTACATAGTTCCAACCATCCTGTCATGGGCAGGGACAGCCAGACCATGTTGTTCTGAGCTCCGTCCAACCTGTCTTTGAACATTTCCAGGGATGGGGCAACTACAGCTTTTCTGGGAAACTTCTGCCAGGGCCTCACCACCCTCACAGGGAAGAATTTTTTCCCAAAATCCAATCTAACCCTGCCCTGTCTCAATTTAAGGCCTTTCCACCTTGTCCTATCATACCTCTTAAGAAGTAAAGGACAAAACCTCTTCTTCTGGCATCTGTTCATCACATTCCAGAAGTTCATGACTTCCTTCCCTGTTTCATTTATGTGAGAGATGTGGATGTTTCCTTTTAAGAAACTCTGCCCACATCCCTGTGAAAAGCAGGACTTTTCAGATTCCTTCAGGTTCTTCCTGCTCTTGCAATTTGAGCATGATGGGACCTTCCTCCAAGAAGGAATTTTGAAGGCTTCCAGGGATGGTGATTACACCGCTTCCCTGGGAGCCTGTTCCAATGTTTATCCACTCTTCCAGGGCACATGAAAAGCTGTGAGACATTGGGGCCAGTCCAGATTGGTCATAAACCAACCTCTGACAGCTGTGACCCAGCTCGTCTTTCATTCCCAGAGCAGAAGAGCAGCTGGATGGAGCAGGAGGCTCAGTCCTGCACAACTGGAATTTATGCCTTGACATGGGGAATCTGTGCAATTTTTTATTTTTCTACTGCAGATTTGACCTGTTCAAGCAGGACCCTACTTTTGGAAATTGTCTGAGTGACTTTGTGGATTATTCTTTCTCCAAACCTTGTGTTTGGTGTCTAACCTAAAACAACGCCTTTTGTTTTCTTTTAGCTTTATGTAAGTTATGTTAAAATATACATTTTATATGGAGAAAGGAAAGCGAATGAATGAGGCAGCACTCTCAAGGAATTTTCCCTGGCTGCAGCAACTATTTCAGAGCTGGAATAGCTGGAATATTATAGCTTCCCTCCTCTGAATGGGTCTCAAACTCTCCAGATCGCTCCCATTTCATGGTATTTCTAAACAAGAAATACTAAAAATATAATGATTATTGGTTACTAAAGAGATATTTGATGGCTTTGGCAGCTCCAGGTCTTCACAATGCTCTGTATTCACAAAGCAGAACATAAAAATACTCCTGGTGTAAATGTGTGACCCCCAAACCCACTCAGAAAGCAAAGAAAACCCAAAACAATCCTGGCCAAATGAGTGAGCAGCCACTGGTAGATTCTATAGCCACCTCTTTGTAAGATTTTCGTGCCTTCAAAGCCTTTGTTACACATTTTAATCTGAAATTCCAGCTAATAATGAAAGTTATATCCCTTCTCGGTGTATCCAGGAAAACTCTTCCCACTCTTTCCCTCTCACCACTCGGTCCAACCAGGAAAACCCACTCTGATCTGAGAGATTCTTGCCAAGAGCAGCAGATGGAAGGTCACCAAATGTGCTATGTTTGCGATCTTTTTTTCCGCCTCTTTGGTGTTAACCTTCCCTCTTCTAACATTTGACAGAAACCAGTGTGAGAAAGAGGACAGGAAAACACGATGGTGTTCAGGCCTCTTTGGTGCTGTGAATAAGAAATTTTATCGTTCTGGAGAGACAAAGGTCACCCTCCCTTCCCCTCTCCCACCTCCATTTACATTATAAATCTCTCCCTCATGTATAAGTTGAGGAGTGTTGCTTACCAGTAACCTCCTTTCTTCAGAAAGGCTTTCAGCTGCCTTGTTTAAAACTGGATATTCACAAACTACCAGGAGGTTCCATCTTATTTTCTAAAGTTGTGTGAATAAATTAACACAACTGAGGTGGAGCAGGCAGCACGCGGGGACCTGTGAGTGGGAGGTGAAGGCCACAAGCACCCTCTCATGCTGTGTGCTCTGATGTTGGTGCCCCAGGCTCCCACAGCTCATCTCTTAGGCTTCCATTCCAACAAAAGCTGGGATTTGTTTTTTATTGCTATTACTATTATTATTATTATTGTTGTTGTTGTTATTATTATTATTATTATTATTATTATTTCCTGGTAATGTTTTGTAAGTCACAGCAACAGCACGATAACAGCAAGCTCGGCCTGTTCAACAATATGTAAATATTTTCCCGTGGGAAATGAGATGGAAAATTCATGCCCATGGATTTCCAAAGGTCACTTAGGCAGCAGTGTTTGAACACCAGAAATCTGCATCCCAGCTGCCTCCGGCAATAATTCCTGTTTAGGTGCTCGCCAGGCATGGAGAACATGGGAAGTGAGGTGTGTAATGGGGATGGCAGAGGGATGGAGATGGAGGACAGGAGACCAAGGCACAGAACAGGAGAGGTGAGAAAGGGCAGAGCCACAGCAAGGAGGGTTCTTCAGACACAGAATTTGGTGGTCTGAAGTTACGCTGAAGGCTCTTCCCAAAATACTCATCTACAGGTGTCGCTGTTGTTCTACTCCAGGGCATTTTGAATTTCTTGGAAAAATCACAGAATCATGGAATGGTTTGGGTGGAAGGGACCTTCAAGAGGCACAGGGTGGGATTCTTGGGGTGTCCTGTGCAGGGCCAGGAGTTGGACTCGACGATCCTGATGGGTCAATTCCAGCATATTCTATAATTTTGTAATTTCATGATCATCCAGTTCCACCCCCTGCCACGGGCAGGGACAACCTGGAAGTGTTGAAGGCTGGGTTGGACGGGGTTTGGAGAAACTTGGTCTAGTGGGAGGTGTCCCTGTCCATGGCAGGGGGGTGGAACTGGATGATCTTTAAGGTCCCTTCCAACTCAAACTATTCTATGATTCTATGATCCTTTTTCAGGGTTTCCCATGGAGGAGGAGGCTTTGCACACTACGTTTTGTGCCTGATTTATTTTAAAAACGCTTTGCTTTGCCAGGGTTTCTTTCAGCTGACACGTTTTATTTTCTTCACTGACTCTGATTTACATTTCCTACTCAGGCAACGACTCATGCACTTCTTTATGTTATTCATCCTTTGTCTTTAAGGCTGTTTATTTGTGATCTGTTGCCATCAGTCCTTCTGAAGCAGATTGAAAAGATTAAGAGGCTTGAGATGGCAAAAAGAAGAGCCTGCCAGAGAGGAAAACCTTTAGCCTGCTTTAGCTGGGTGCAGAATTTTGTCTTGCAGGAGGCAAAAATCCAGAGTGAGTTTGTGTGTGCATGTGGTTGGTGTTTAGATCCTCTCCTCTGTGTTTCTGAACACTGGGGAAGTGGAAGTAATTCCTCCTGAATTTGCAGGGATCAATGCACAAAGAGACACGGAGCACTGAGTGGTGGTCCTGAGCCACAAGCATCAAGATGGATGGAAGGTGCTGACACACAGACTCAAATACCTCCGTAAAAATCATTTAAAGTATCCCTGTAAAATTAATTTTAGGGTTTTCTTTAAGCAAGTCCTGAACTTGAAGTACCTAAGAGAGTGTGTTTGAACAGTGTGAAAATGTCACAGCATTTTGGGGGATACAAATCTTTGTTTTTCAGCAGGCCCTCTGGCAAAGCACAGCACAAAGGACAGAAATCCCACATCACTGCTGTGAAATGAGTCGTTATTGCAGGCACTTTTGGGCTGGGAAATGGAAGCTCAGACTTGTTCAGAGTGAGGAGCTTAAAGATTGTGCCAGTAACCAGGATGAGTTTGATAAAACTTGATTCTCCCTTCCCAAAGTCCTGACAAAGAGCTTTTACCTCCCTCCACGTAAGCTTTTAAATAATGTCAATATTGAAATACCATCCAGGCTTCCCTGCCAGGTTTCCTCTCAGGTTTTTTTCTCTCTCTCTCCTTTTCTCTTGACAAAGGCTCATTTGCTTCACTAAAATAAGGCAATGGAACTTTTAGAATTATTTATTTTTTTTAACTGATGTAAGGAGAGGAAAAAAATTCTGAAATTTTGTGACTTTTTGCCTTTAGGAGGGAAGTATAGAAAGTTCCAAGTCACCTACACTGGAGTCAGGACTTCGTCTTTTATCACATAGATAAAGTACCACAGATGGGGCTCAAATATTTTCCTATACATGGACAGTTCCAGGTATCAGCCTTCTGTAGCACTTTTTCTTTTTTGATAACCATTCTCCAAGTCCCTCTAGCATGGAAAACAGCTGTGTAAGGAAAAGGTGTTCAGCATTGCTCAGAAATCTTAATTTTTTCCTGATAAAAAATAAGTGCTCCATAGGAATGTAGTGGCTCCATATGAAATCATGGATGACTTCAGTGCTCCATGTTATGTCCCAAAGTCCTTCCAAGCTTTAATTTGCCGTTTATAACACTCACAATAATTGAGATAAAGTTCCTTCTACAAAACCAAAGGATTCTGATACCAAACATTGCAGTTTTCTGCAGAAAGGAATTATTTAGAGACACAACAATTCCTAAAATAACTTAGTGGTTGCAGGGACTTCCCTCCATGGATGCACATTACAGCCTGACCTCAGTGTGACATCCATAATTCCCTTCCTGCCTCTCATCCTGCTATCATCCCGAGGTGGGTTCTGAGTGCAGCTCCAGGAGCTGGTGTTCCAAAGGCAGAGAGCTCAACACTCCCATATCCTGAACCCTTCATTCTGGATTGGGAAAGTCCTGCTTTGCCAAATGATGACCCAAGCACACAAAGTCTGATTTGCTCTCTTGACAAAGTGGGAATGCAGGGAGAGGGATTAATTTGAATTTGAAAAGTAGAGGATCATTTGGTGCTAATCCAGACTCCCCAGTACTGAAATGAGATATTTGGATTGCAGTGTCAGGTGCCCATCTGGGCCGGCTGCCTCCTGCTGACTCGCTGGGAATGGAAATCCCTCTTTCCTTCAGTCCTGACACAGGCATGGAAATATTTTCCAGTGGAAACCCAGGGAAGATCTAGGAACTAGGCATTCTTCCACCTTTTATTCCATGGGAGATTTAAACCCACTTCCTAGCCTGGATCCAGCCTGTGATGACACTGAAAACCTGCTTAAAAGCCTTAGTCAGAATGCCAGCATTTATCCACTCAGAAATGACTCCTAATTCCCATTACAGGCAAATCCCCATCTCTCGCTGCAGCTTGATTACAACGGTGATTAATTTGAAAGTCAACATATTTACCCAAAATACAACATCATTAAAAAGACTAAACATAAACCTGCATATTTACAAATATCTTAACTCAACGCGATTACAACAAACAGCCTCCTCTCTGCTTGTTTGGATCCAGGCAGACGAGCCCTGCTTTATATTTTTATGTCAATAGATGGCACTAGTATTTTCTGCATTTTTCACTACAATATTAGATTTCCTTATGATACCTCCTGCCCTCACTTGGATTTTCAAAGGATGGAATTGCTCATTTCCAAGGGGATATTTTATCCTTAGTAAATATATAATATCACTCCAGTTTGGCTCTCAGCAAGTAAATCTTTGCATACTTCATAAAGCTTCAATGCCACAAGACTGATTTTTTCCCATTGTGAAAACAAAATTAATTTAAAATTTTCATTTCCATACTGATGGGAGAGTTCACCAAGAAAACCCTGTAGGATCTCTGTATAGGGTGCCTTAAGAATCCTATGGCTTTTACTCCATCATCACTGTGAAAAGAGAAAGATATTGCTCCTTTTCAATTATATTTTTATTTGAAGAATGAGCAGTGGGTTGCATGAAAAGCAGAGATATTAAAAATTGTGAATAAGATTCTCAGTTTGTTTTACTCTACCTTCAGAAATACAGGAAGTGGTGAAGCTTCCCTTTTCACACCAGCTCAGCTTTTCTAATTAAACCTACACTTCAGGAAAACATATTTTAACATTCTAGCAGATGTTCTTGTCTCTGTCAGGGCAGAATCCTCTTGAATTAAAACAAAAATTCAGCTGGTCATTGTCATTCCAAAGAATTTTTAGTTTTATTTGCCTGTGCTTAGAGAGGATGTTGTTGTGAACATCTCCTTCATGGTGGGACATTCAATGGATTTGGATATCAGATGTATCAAGCGTAAACAGGGTGCAGGTTCAGTTTATTGTCTTGCCAGAGAACCTCTGTAGGAACAGTGTCAAGCCAAAATGAAAAGTTTGCTGTCCCAGTTCCCCAGATGTTCATAAAAACTTGTGAGGTTATGGCGAGGATAAAGATAATCGCAGGAATTCTTTTCCTATTTCATAGAATTATGGAATGGTTTCGGTTGGAAAGGACCTTAAAGACCACCTCCTTCCAACCCTTCCACTAGATCAGGTTGCTCCAAGCCACATCCAACCTGGCCTTGGGCACTTCCAGGGATGAGGCAGCCACAGAATTCCTGCACAACCTGTGCCGGGGCCTCACCACCCTCCCAGGGAAGAATTTCTTCCCATTATCCCATCTAAATCTACCCTTTTTCCTCTTAAAGCCATTCCCCCTTGTCCTGTCCGTGGGGTGCTTTGCCACGTGTGCCACACATTGAAGAGGATTCAAAGGGAACTTAAGTGAATCCATCAGCCGTGGAGTCTAATTAATAAACATGCAAATCTCCTGATATCCACATACTGGTCACGCTCCCAGTCCACATAGATTTAGGGAACAGCCACACGTTAAATCAATGGCTGGTCAGCGATGGGAAAGTTCCCCTCGTGTTGTTCTGAGAGAACATCAGGTCATGACTAAGGAATTATGATGGGAACCCAAAGGAACAAGTGAGCCCTGAACGCCACCAAGTTTATTCTCCTCAGATCTCTGTATTACAGACAGATCTGTTTAACTCTGGCAGGTAATTGTCAGCTGGCCCAGGGCAGCAGCATTTTGCTGTTGCAATTTTATGCCTTTAACAATCGTGGTGCCTTCATTTACAACCACAGAACTAATTAACACGCTGGTTAAAGCACCTGGGTTTTGACACAGAGGCAAGGAGAAAGTGCAGAAATCAAACTACTACAATTAATTATGTTTGCTTCTCAGAGCAAGGCACTGGTGTCCTGGGATTTTCTGCCTGTCTTCGTTCCTTTTGTTCATCTCCCTCCTTGGTAATAATGCAACACTTGTAGAAATTAATTTGGCGGAAATTGATTAAAGGTGGACATTGTTTGCCCAGGAAGGTAATTGTCTCTGACACCTGGTGATGGGAAGGATGTGCACATGGAGATGCAGGAAGGTGCACGTTAATCTTCTCTCGGGCTGGAAGCGTACGGAGGTGAATCAAGGGGGTGATCTCAGCCAGAAAACATGGAAAGGAAGAGAAATAAAATGAAGGTTACATGGAAGGAAAGTGAGTTCGGCAGCAGAATCCAGCAAGAGAGAGAATTATCACAGAATCAGAGGATCAGAGAATGGTTTGGGTTGGAAGGGAACTTCAAGACTGTCCAGTTGCAACTCTCTTGGGCAGGGACACCTTCTACTAGACCAGGTTGCTCAGGGCCTTTAACTCTTCCAGGGATGGGGCAGTCACAGCTTCTCTGGAAAACTTCAAGTGTCTCTCCACCCTCACAGGAAAGGTTTTTTTCCTGATATCTAACTTAATTCTGTGCTCTTTCGGTTTAAAGCCTTGTCCTATCACTAATTCCATAAATCTAAAGGATCATGCCTGACTGAACCAACTCAGTAAAAATACACCCACACTGTGTTGAATATTTGGGTCTAATTTCTGGGCATTGATATTTCCTGTAATTAGAGTTATGACTCTGGTCATCATTTCTCCTCCAGTTTAGGCAGGTAAGAATGTCCAGGGAATAGGTCCAACACATCTTGAGGTTCCTCCTGTTGTAACTTGTGTGAGAACAGGTATTTATTTAGTTATTTGTTTATCCAGCCAGTCTGGAAGGGGCTCTGAGCAACCTGATCTATTGGAAGATGTCCCTGCCCATGGAAGGGGGTTGGAATGAGATGATCTTTAAGGTCCCTTCCAACTCAAACCATTTGAGGATTCTGTGATTTTTCCTTCTAGTCTTACACCACCAGATGATCAACAGAGAGGAATCTCTCCAGCCAGATGGTTCCCCTGTTGTCCCATCAGCGAATGAAGGAGAGCTCCGTCCTCCTCCATCCATTTCTCTGCCAGTGGAAGCCCAGGATTTCAGCTGAAACCAAGGATCGCTCTGTGCCATTTGACATCACACCCGTGAGCTGATCCAAATGGTTGTAGCCTGGAAGTCAAGGATTATGTTACAGACAAATCACTGAGCCATGTACAAGAAAATGGGAAAGTAAGGAAAGGTGATTATGGAAAAGCACAGAGGGCAAAACCTAAGAATGAAATTCCAGACAGGGAGTCAGAAAACCCTGTTCTGATAATCAAGTTCCCAACTGCCTAATAAAACTTCAGCAATTTTTCCATTATTAGTGGAATCTGAGATCATAAATGAAAAAATCATAAATGAAAAAGAGAGAAGAGAAAAAACCAGAAAGAATATGTTGGGAATGCTGCAGCTTCATGAGAGATTAAAAAAGATTTGCTCATTTCTCTCTAACATAATTTTATCTCTCTATTTCTTTAATATCGATTCTTTTTGTCAACCAGACAAATTATTCTGCAGTATTTTTAACACTTTTTCAGAGCACCATCTGTTTGCATGATAATTTCCCCAAAGTCCTTATAAGGGCTGTAATAATCTTTTCATGTTAATTTTTATTATTTGATTTCCAACTGCCTGAGCTCTGAAGGAGCAGCATGGGGAAATGTATGTATTAACAAATAGCGGTTCCCCCCAATTCCTACAAAAATTAATCATAAAAAAAGGATTAAGTTTCAACCACCTCATCAGGGCACAGTATTCACACAGGTATGGGTTGGAGCCGTGAGGACAGAAGTGCAGAAGAACGGGTTCAGAACAAGCAAAGCCTGGCTCCAAAATAAGTTAAACTTGGATGTTTGGGAAAGAGTAAGAACAGAGCAAGCAGAGATGATGCATCCTCAATTTTCTTCCATTTTCCTATAATTTTTAGTTCCATACTTGGGACTGTTGTAACTTGCCAATTTATTAATCTGCAACAGGAATTTTTCTGAGTGTTCATTTGGCCTCAAAGGATGGTTTGAACACAAATTGCCATCTTGCAGCTTTTGCTTTACCTATTAAATTGTCTCTATTTCAACTCAAAAGTTTCACACTTTTACCCCTTTGATTCTCTTCTCCCTCCAAAGGAGGTGAGAGTGAGCCACTGGATGGGGCTGAGTTGTTGGCTGGGGTTAAACCACAAGAAAATCTTCTTTAAAAATCATATCAACTTATTTGTTTTGTATCTGCCTTCCAGTCATTTATTCACCAAGTTCTGGCAGAAGAGATAGTGAACAGCCATCCCTCACCCAGCCTCTCTAAAGGCTGATGCTCTTCCAGCAGCAAAAAGGGGGGCACAGATCTCTCATGGAAAAGACTGGAAAGATGAGATATATGGAGTTGAAGACTCCATAAAGTTGTAATGTGTATGTTTATATGTGTAATACTAAAATGGTTCAGGCAATTATACCACACACACATCACACGATATCCTATCAGAACAAGGGGACATTTGTTGTTGCTACAGTATTCAAAGGTATTCAAAAGTATTCAGCCTTCAAAACAGCAAAATCCCCCTCCAAACACTTCTCCCTCCTCTGTCAAGGAAGATAATCCTAAACATTTGCCAAACCTGTGCTGAGACCAACAAAATGCACCCACAGGACATTGTTACAGCACTTACCCCTGTCATACACAAAATAAGGACCATGTGCCCTGGATGTTTCCTCGCTGGGAATCAAACTCCCCATTCTATGATTATCCCCACACTTTGGCAGCAGAACCTTTGATGTTCACTTTCTGCTATTGGATTAAACTTTACATGAAGACTTTGCCTTTCAGATTCCTTTTGCTGTACATTAAAAATTTGCCTGCTCTGCAGAACAAGGACTTTGTTCTTTTATTCCAACTGCGAGACAATGTCAATAGATAAGTGTGTATTAAAACTTCAAGATCATATTATTTAGACTTAATTCAATTAAACTTTTTTTGTGCTTTTGTTGGCGGTTTTCTATTAAGGTCATTCAGTCGAACTTATGCTTAAAAAGAAATAGCTGCAGAGTCTTGCTACTTAATATAGAGGAGTGCTTCAAGTGCCAAAGTCCAAGGTGAGCCAAAGGGAACTGTTCAGGTAAATCAGGACGTGCCAGCAAACAACCAACTCCAGCCAACTCATTGCTGTCAACCCCAAACAAAGATTCTTTTGTCACTTGATTGTTTTATCTGTTGTCTTCTCTTTATAGGTGCCCTGCTCAGTCACAGAGAAGGGTGGGACTGCACTGAGTTCAAGAAGTCCCAGCAGTGGAGCAAGATCCCAATAGCACTGAGAGTTTTCCAAGGGGCAGAATTTATCCTGAGTTTTAAGAACAACAAATATATTTTTTAATCTATGTGAAAATAAACATCATAAAACACTGTGGGAAGAAGGTTCCTGTACAAGAACACAGAGTGAGAGAATCACAGAATGGTTTGGGTTGGCAAGGACATTTAAAGGTCATCCAGTCCAACCCTCCTGCAGTGAGCAGGGACATCTTCAACTAGACCAGATTGCTCCAAGCCCTGTCCAACCTGGCCCTGAACACTTCAAGGGATGGAGCACTGACCACCTTTCTGGGCAACCTGTTCCAGGGTTTCATCACCCTCACCACAAAAAAATTATTCCTTATTTTTGGTCTAAATTTCCTTTTTTTTTTTAGTTTAAAACCATCACCCTTTGTCTTATCTCACTGGTTCCTGCAACAACTTGGGCCTATTTTCCTTATAGGCCCGCTTTGAGTGCTGAAAGGCTTGTACAGCATCCAATACTTCCCCTCTCAGAGCCCACCTTCAATCAGATGTGAGCGAGGATAAAGAGATTTGCATTTTGGATTGGATCTAAAACCTGGAAGACACCATCTGGTCAAGAAAAGCAAGGAAAATGGAGGTATGAGGTGTGCTTGAAGCTTAAACAGATTTTGAAATAGACCACAATCACCCACAACCCTTTGGGAACGTTTATGGAACCTTTAAGATTGGAAAAGACGTCCAAGATCATCAAGTCTGATCTTTGACCAAACACCACTCCAGCCTCAGTTTTGGTGGGACCATGCACTAGGGCTTAGAAAATCCCTGAGTTATGGAACACATCGGAAAAGGTTTTAATGCAACATCAGCAAAAACAGGAACCCTTGGCTGCTGGCCCAGGTAAATTAACACTCGTGCCAAATGCTGACCTGTCTGTAACAAAGGCCTCTCAATCTGCCACAAAATGTAATTAACTGCATGGAAAGATCTCCATGGATTTCAGTGGGATCTGCATCAAAACTCTCAGTGTGGGCCACTTGTGAAGTGACCTATCAAGGCCAAAGCAATGTCATATGCACTCTTTGCTTTCACTTGTCCCAGGTCTGAAATTGGAGCTGGCAATAAATATCTTCAATTATTAGTGGAAATCTTCAGTTGAGAGATTTTAGGATGCTTCTGCCAATAGACATTTGCAGTGTTTTGGTTGATGTCTCTGTGGATGCATTTCCTGTTTACTCATGCAAATTTCTATGCCTGAAAAGATTCTCTGCAGTGCTGTGAAACCAGGGATGCCAAGAATTGTCCCAAACTCCACAGATTTCATAGTCCAGACACTGAGATGTTTCAGGCGTCTCCCAGTCCTACTTTCTCAATACCCTATTGCTTTTCTTCGTTGATTTTTTTCTTGCAAAAGAAGTCATTCTGTGACCTAAATAGAAAGCAGAAACATTAATACCTCATCAGTAGCTGACTGTGGGCAGACAAAGCTCGTGAATAAACAGTTAATTTGAGTTTGTTGGGATGAGAGCTCAGTAGGTCAAAGATCTTTCCATGCATGTGTTCACCATGGCGTTGCTGCCCTTTCAAACTCCATTTGAATCTCACTTAATGAGTTTTAAAATGACCAGAGAGATGTTAGAACTGACGAAGAGATGCTGTTTATACTGGAAAAAGATATTTTAATTCTATTTGTAAGAACAGGCAAACACCATTGCAAGGTGAACGACAGGATCAACTCTGAGAAATCTTCTTGTCAGTTCCTGTGCTGAATACTTTTGGTTTTTTCCCAAAATACATGCTACTTTGGAGAATGAATAGTAGCAAACAGAGGGTTGGCATGAAATATTCTTTAAAGAAAATTACGGAAGGAAACAATGTAAAGGAGAGTGAAAGTCTCCCAAGAAAATTGCCACAAAGAACATTGATTTATAGAGATGCAGATCAAGTAAATATACAGGAACACATGCAAGGCAATAAGCTATCATAAAACTATCACTGTATCCAAAATAGCGTGGCCAGCAGGACCAGGGCAGTGATTGTCCCTCTGTGCTGGGCACTGGTGAGGCCACACCTCGAGTGCTGTGTCCAGGTCTGGGCCAGCAATTAAATATGGAGGGGCTGGAGCTTGTCCAGAGGAGCTGGGAAAGGGTCTAGGGAATGAATCATGTGAGGAGCGGCTGAGGGAGGTGAGAGGGTTTAACCTGGAGAAAAGGAGGCTCAGGGGAGACCTTATTGCTCTCTACAACTCCCTGAGAGGAGGTTGTAGCAATGTGGGGTCAGGTTCTTCTCCCAAGGAACAAGGGACAGGACACATCCTCAGGTTGTGCCAGGGGAGGCTCAGGTTGGACATGAGGAAGAATTTCTTCATGGAAAGGGTGGTCAAGCATTGGAAGACACTGTCCAGGGAGCTGGTGGAGTCCTCATCCCCGGAGGTGTTCAAGAAACAGCGGGACGTGGCACTCAGTGCTCTGGTCTGGGTGACAAGGTGGGGATCGGTCACAGGCTGGACTCGATCTTGGAGGTCTTTTCCAACTTTCATGATTTTATGATTCTAGGAAAATGGGGTTAAAAGAAAGACTTCCTGGAAAATGTCAGACAGCTTTATGGTCCTCCTGGTTCTGGAGTGGGTGAAATAGAAGTTTTCATCTCTATCACAGACTACACCTTCCATGATCCCAGGTTGCTCCAAGCCCCATCCAACACGGCCTTGGACACTTCCAGGGATGGGGCAGCCACAGCTTCTCTGGGTAACCTGTGCCACGGCCTCCCCACCCTTACAGGGACAAATTTCTACCTAATATCCAGTCTAAATCTCTGCTTTTTTAGTTTAGATTGTGGATGTCATTGCCCTAATTTGTGTGCGTGGTGTAGAGGTAGAATTATGAGAAAGGAGTAGCTTTAAATTTCTGCCCTTTATTATCAAGATCTATATTGGCTCTTCTTGCAAGTTTAGCATCTTGAATAGCCCCACACATCAATGCCAAGAGAAGAGTTCCTGTAGCAGAAGGGCCATCCTGTTTTACATTTCCAAGTTGATCTGTGAGGTGCTGTTACACAGATTGAAGCATGAGATGCAATTATTCTGAAGCCAGGGAAAGGTAATAGGATGGCTCTACCTGACCTGACTTTGAAGTGTGGTTAAAACCACTTAAGAACAAGAAGAAATGTGGCTCCCTGATGCTCATTTTCAGGGGTAAAAAGTGAATCACAGAGTATAGCAGAAAAATATTCTCTTATTACCAAAAGTTATTCAAGGATTTGATGGAGATGTGCAACAGGGATGTGAACTGCAAGATCAAGTGATAGATCCAGGGCATCACAGTTGAAAATCCCATTGTGAGCTTCTTTAAATGCTGGGTTTTTCTGACATGCACAGAGCACTTTCGAAATCTACAGATGGAAAAAACACTCAGTGCTATTATAAAAGATTCCTCAATAATTGATTCACTATGCTAATCCTTCTCCAAAATCAACCTACATTCTTCTTTTAGTCTCTGCTGCTCAAATCCCCTCACAAAAATGGGAAAAATGAACTGTTTGCAACCAGTCTCAACAGAAAAAAAACCCCAAAATACTCTTTCTGGTTTTCTCTGTTTATCAATTTGTTCGTAGCGAGTGGTTATAATCATTTTATTATCTCCTTCTTTGATAAGTCCCAATTTTGCTCAACGGGATTGTCTTCTGACATTTGATATTTGAAAGCCGACCAAATTTCAAAGAGCAGGAATGACCTGGATGCAGGAAGCTGGGATTTTGCAGCTCAGTGTATTGGCATAGTCCATTTTCCTGTAGTCAGTTTTCCAGCACTTTTGTACCTGTTGACCACACCACGATCACTGGATTTCCAATGATAGAATTCCTGTAAAATTCCATCATGCAGAAACTCAGTGAGTGCAGCCAGCTCTCCTCCAGGGAGAAAATAAAACAAGGAAAAAAAAAATAATCACTCTCAAACCAAGTTATGTTTTGCCATAGTGAATCAGAACTGTGCTCTTCCTGTCCGTGGATTAGAATAACCTTAGGGAAGGATATAGAATTTATTCTTGGAGAGATCAGAGGGAAAACTACATTGAGTGTGGATATCTAGACAATAGACCACACCTTGGGTACCCTTGCTTGTTCTCTGTTTTTTCCCCAGATTTTCAAACTTGGAGGAAAGCCAATATTTCCCTTTCTGAGGAAGCCCAGCCATGGAAAAGGGAAAATCTGACTCCAGAATCCAAGCTAGACACAGTGGGTATGTGAATTATAGAATCATGGAATGGTTTGGTTGGAAAGGACCTTAAAGATCATCTCATTCCACTCGCTGCCATGGGCAGGGACACCTTCCACTATCCCAGGTTGCTCCAAGCCCTGTCTAACCTGGCCTTGGACACATCCAGGTATGAAGAGTCCACTACTAAAAAGGCCACAAAATTTTTCTGAGGAACAATGAGCACAGCCTGGAGAGATCCATAAAACACAGCTTCCACCTACTGCACAAGGAAGGTTGGGCTGGCAGCCACAGTGTCTAAAGGCTCTCTGCAGCAGCTCCTGAGGATCTTCAAAATCAACAGAAACCATTGTTTTGCAGAAAAGCAAGTCCTAACCACCCTCAGACCCACCGCATCTTGATCAATTTGAATTCTTTGGCCTCTGCTGCACGTTTTCTATCTCATACTTCATCTCTTCTGTAATTTATGAAGGAACAATCACGTGTTTGTCACTCAGGGAAGGTTGCTGACCCCCATGTCAACCCACACTGCCTTGTCTGTGTTGTCCACACCAGGAACATTGGAATGGCAGCTGAGGGAAGCACATTCCTGTTCACAGTGAGGGAAAACAGAATCCAAAGACAATAAAGGCAGGATGAGCTTTCCCTGTCTTGTGCTTTTGAGTCTTTGATAGGGAAAATAAAAAAACAGCTCAGTTTAGTTTAATATTTACCGAATAAAATCTGGATGAGCTCTTGCTGCTTCGTTGGCAGAGCAATGGCTCAGGGATAGAACAGAAAAATCACTGAAGTGAGACCCCCTTCAATGGCACTCCGAAGTCCTGTGCATGAATTGTCACTGTTGTCATGTTTAAAGCCAGTGCTGTAGATCCCACTTCTCATAATTACTCTGCAATAAAGCAAGAGCAAAAACCCATTTGTCAATGGTTTCCTCTGTTGGTTGAAATATTCCCAGCATCTCCCTCTCCCCTCAGTTTCTTCAAGCAATCATGTGAATTTCAAGGATTTAATTGCAACTTAGAGATCGTTTTGTAAGACCAGAGGCCATAAACCAAACCTTATCAGCCTTGGTAGAGACACTACAAACATTATTGTGGTTTTTTGTGCCTTCGGGGGAGGGAGAATGGAATGGTTTGGCAGGGAAGAAGGGAAGGGAAAGAGACGTGCAGAAAGCAGGCAGGACATGAATAATTATGGAATCATTTAGGTTGGAAAAGACCCTTAAGATCATTATTGCACCCCATAAAGATTCACAGAGCGTGGAAGCCGCTCATCGTGAAAATGCAAATGACTCCCTCTGATCTGAAGAGAGAGCAAAAAAAAATAGTCAAGGAGTTGCCAGGGTTGACAGGAGAAGTGTTCAAGCAGATGAGCACCTCACACACAACCGGTTTAAAACAGGCGCTGCTTTTTATATTAACTCAACTGTCATGGGAGGAAGAGAGAGATATTTTAATGGGAAAAGGGGAAGGAGGCATTAGTTGAAGAAGGAAAAGGGAAGAAGTTTTAATCCCACTGATATAGAAAGGAAGGGATGTAGCAGCTCTTTTTCCTCACGGGTGATGTTAAGCAAACCTGAGGGTCACTCCACAGTCATGATAGTCAAAAAAATTCCCCAAAACTTATTTCTCAAGTGAATATTTGCTTTCAAACATGACAACAACTGCTGTAGGATGGATGGGATTCCGAAGAGACCTGTCTGAAAAGCCACCCTCACGCAAAGGACACCAGATGGCCATTCTAGGATGGCAATGCAGGCAAAAAAATTATTATCCAGATTTTATTTGGGAATTAATCTCTGAATTTCATGGCTCCCATGCTTTCTTGAGGTGGGAAAGTCATTTAGACGATGGGCACCACCTGGCAAAGGGGCAGCCACAAAATTTTGCCACCACACAAGATTTTAGGGAAACTGTCCCCAGGTTCTTTTCATTTTTAGGGAAAATAAATAAAATTTTCACTTCTATACATTCAGATTGAATTATAAGAGTTACAAATCCCCAATCCCAATTCCTTTCATCCTTTGGGAACTGGCTACTTTATGGCTGGCTGAAATATCTCCATGGATTTTTGTACCTTTCTTTAACAGTCAGAATGACAACTGCCAAAGAATTTTCCAATTACAGTGAGGCCGTTTGCCTGAACCTGCTCTGGAATATTAAAAGAAAATAAAGGTGGAGAGCTGATGAATGAAAAAAGAAATAAAAGGCCTCAGACATGGGAAATAAAGCAAACAACTGCCCCCAAAATAAAACTCGGTTGAGTTTTTTGTTTTGTTTTGGGATGGGCTTTTTTGCAGGGGCCGGGGGGTAGAGAACAGTGCTATTGAGATTGCATTTAGCTAGAATGGACCAATCCTGATCATAAAATAGTGCCTTCATCTCAAAGAGACTGACAATCAGCAAATAAATCAAGGAGAGGCTGGTACTTCATTTCCTCGTTATTCCTTAAATCTTCCCTGGGCAGGGGATGAGTTCAGCTGCTGCACCACTCTGATATTTTTGGGCTGCAGGGCATCAGGGTGTGGAGCCTCATGGTGGAGGGAACCACCAGTTTGGTGGCATTGGATACTCTCAGGTATTCCCACAAACATCTGATTTTAGTCTTCTAAGCCACCAATATCTCATCCAGCTGGGAAAAGAGGGATGGGAATAACCTCTTTATAAGAAAGGCAGATTATTTCCCCAACCCATGGATGGATTGAGTTAGGTGGCCCTTCCTGGTTGGAATCTTCCAGGCAGCTTCACACTCAGTCCTTGGTTTCAGTAAAATTCCCGTAGTAAATCCAGAGCTACATTTAATTCCTTCCCTGTCAGAAAGATGCATTAGGTCTTGCAGCAGGGCCTGCTCTCTCATTTCTTCCAGAGAAACCCTGCAGGACTATTTTGGGCGGCCTAAAAGGAGCGGGCAGCTTCATCAACTCGTTCATGATTGACTTGGAACTGAACAAGCCTGTCAGGAGATGCAGTTTACAGTAATCAATACTTCCTGGAAGGCTGCTGAGCTCTTCTCCAAAGGTTTGGAACTCCCCTAGTGTTGCCTATTTAGTGGCCTCGATGAGATAAGCAGAGGCTTTTTTGTATTCCCTGAATCAAACCTACCACCAAGTGAGCATTCTGACTTCCACAATTTCCCTGTCCAAGTTTCCAACAGGACATCACCTCCTTGCAGGTTGTCCTAGGGATAAGCCTCTGTCCTGGGATTTCACTGGGCCAGGCTCTTGGTTCTGTGTGGTGAGAGGAGGCAACAGCAGAAGTGGAAAACCTCCATATCCGTTTTCCTTCATTCCTCATCCCATCAGATGGAAATATTCCAACAATGCTGTGAACTCAGTGTTGGCCATAATTTTTTGTTGTGTCCAATTAGTTCTTTCCTTCCTTCCTCATCCTCCCTTGTTTAGAACCAGGTGTGCCCCAAATCAGGTAAAGCAATGTCATTCCACAAATCCTACATCCACTGCATGGGAATATAATTTAAATTAGTTTTGGAATCCATGAATATATTACTGGAGCTGGAAGAGCCGGGATGGCGCTGAGAGGATTGCTGGTGATCTGCTAATTACAATGTAAATTTTAATTTTTATTGCAGCCCAAAACCTTCCACAGCTGGACACACTTGAAAAGCATAACCAGCTTTTGGTGAATGTGTGGTGCTTATGTTTTCTCTCCACACAGGATATTTATCCTTTTTTTTTTCTGGGGATCTTTAGCCCTTCAGCTGAAGTTATAAATTTTCATTCCATTTACTTTACTGGTATTTCATTCAATCACAGCCCGTTGGCCCCAAAGGACGTTCATTACACACCTGCAAGAGAGGCAGAGAAATGTCTGGGAGAGCAATGAAATGTTTCAGAGCTCAGTTTTAAAGTTGCCACTCCGAGCATAACAAAGTTGCTCGTCATGGCAGAGTTTGACCAGTTGAAAAGTTATTATGTGAGTTTGTGGGAGATTTTCCCATTCATTGCATTTATTGTTTTTTCTTTACCTGCTTCCAGCAAGATAAACGAGCTTAAAGGGCTGTATTTTAAAAGGAAGGAATAAAAGAAGGGGGAAAAGCAGCATAACCATCACTGACCTGCAAGGAATCTCGAGCTTCCTTCACATGATGGAAGGGCAGGAATAACAGGTTCAGAAACAGAAACTAAAAGGACCTAGAATAGTAGAAAGAAATAGAAAAAAAAACCTCTTTTTTTCTCCCTTGGCTAGAATAACCAATGAATCAGTTCAACATCTTCAAAAAGGATGACATTTTGGAAACTTTTTTGAGGTATTACTAGAAAGGTGCTGTTTTCCAAGAAAATTGACTTCTTCTTCTTTTTGACATATATGAAATATACTGAGTACGATACAGCCAAAATGCACTTGGTGGAGGAGAAAGATAAAGAAGGAAAGAGGCACCAAAGCTCGTGTTTCCTGCCAGACAAGGGGCAGCACACACAGGGTGAACAGCAGTAAAAGGGGATGGAGGAAGGAAAACTGCCGTCACTGACACCACAAAGAATCGTGGGATCATGGAATGATTTTGAGTTGGAAGGGACCTTAAAGACAATTTAGTTCCACCTCCTGCCATGGGCAGGGACACCTTCCACTATCCCAGGTTGCTCCAAGCCCCATCCAACCTGGCCTTGGACACTTCCAGGGATGGGGCAGCCACAGCTTCTCTGGGCAACCTGTGCCAGGGCCTCACCACCCGCACAGGGAAGAATTTCTTCACAATATCCCATCTAAACCCACTGTCAGTTTGAATCCATCCTCCCTTGTCCTGTCACTCCAGGCCTTTCCAAAAGTCTCCCTCCATTTTTTTGCAGGTCCCCTGCAGGCACTGGAAGGCCACAATTAGGTCACCCCAAGCCTTCTCTTCTCCAGGCTGAACAATCCCAATCCTCTCATTTTTCCTCACAGCAGAGCTGCTCCATCACTCTGATTATCCTGGTGTCTTCCTCTGGACTCGCTCCAACAGCTCCACATCCTTCCTGTGCTGAGGACTGAACATTCTTGATCTTCTTTTTCTAAAAATGATAATAATAATAATAATAAATAAATTAAGCCAGCTGCTCTGCTCAAGATCTGCTTCTCCCACTGGAAAAGGTTGCTTTTTCCAGAGCCTGTCTCTATTCCCCTCTCCCATCTTAACCCTAAATCTTTCTAACTGCACCCCTGGACTCCAGCTTGGAAGTGTCCTGCTCTTTCCTAATTCTGTAGGCAACAAGCCAAAATCCACGTGCTCATAACCAACCAACACAGAGCAGGGCCCAGCTGCCCAGCAATCCAGAGGATTAAGCTCCACTTTTGGATCAGGATTTCTCTTCCTGCTGGCAACCTCTTGATGTGTGCGTTTCAGCCAGGTAATTACCTTGTCCGTGCTCAGAGCAGGCATAAAAATCTCCATCACCAGCAGAGCCACATGTTCACCGGCTCTTCTCCACCTTCAAATCCCATTTTCAAGAGTTTCTTGTCCTTTACATGATCCCACAGACGCCTCACGTAGGTTTTTGTTGCTCTTTGAAGGGCTGTGCACATCATGCCTATCAGAGCATTATCTCCTGCTTATCAGTCACGCTCTCTAGTCCCTCATTACTCCGGTTCTGGGCTGCTATAATTAGACTTCACATTTTTCAGATCTTTGTAGCAGCGTTTTAGTTCACAAATTGAGGAGTTCGTTCATGCCAAAATGTTTTCTTTCCTTATCAATTTCTTTCTTTTTTATTTTTAATTTGCCCAGTGAACCAAAATATCAATTATTTTCAGAGCTCTAATTTAGAGAAGAAATTAAAGAATACATTTGCAAGACTCTGCTGTTAACTATTTAATCTGCTTAACTAACTCTGTGATGGATTCTCCATCCTTGCAACTATTAAATCAAGAACTTTTTTAACCTTTAGTGGATTTTTCTTCTTTAGAAGTTGAGATTTAGCACTAGCATGAGTATTAGATTTGAAGCAGAAATTATGACTGAAAATCCTATTTCCTATTTCAGCAGGCAAGAGGTCAGAGCAGGTAATCACAGCACTCCCTTCCAAGCAAATCACCTGAAATACAGATTACACCATTTATGATGTTGTTATATCTTGATCAAGTTCTCCAGCACCGCCCGTGTATGACCAGTAGACCCCAATACTCAGCTCCAGCCTTCTCTGACACCAATCCTAAAGGCAGGAGAGGCAGAAATCAGCATTTCCCCTGAGGGGCAACAGGACACCGACATTGCCAAGGGCTGATCTCCACTGACGGAATTTCTCTGAGCATCCCTTATTTGGCTTTTAAAGCTTTCTCCTAAATTGAGATTCCTTAATGAGCCCTAATGCAGCAGCAATTCAGCTGCTGCAGGTGATTTTTTGGATCAGTCTTCCTTTTATTTCAAGGTATCATGGCAGGCAGGGCTGCAGAATTAAAAATTAGCAGTACTTGTGCAACACGAACTTCTCACAGAGGGCCTGGAGAGCTGTGGGGTCTTCAGATCTGCCACTGGCTCCTCTGAGACAAATTCCGAGTAGGATTGCGGGTTTAGATGGGCTATTGGGAAGGAATTCTTCCCTGTGAGGGTGGTGAGGCCCTGGCACAGGTTGCCCAGAGAAGCTGTGGTTGTCCCATCCCTGGAAGTGTCCAAGGCCAGGTTGGATGGGGCTTGGAGCAACCTGGGAGAGAGGAAGGTGTCCCTGCCCATGGCGGGGGATGGAACTGGCTGAGTTTTAAGGCCCCTTCCAACCCAAACCATTCCATAATTCCATGTTAAACAACACATCCAGTGGCTCTGCTGAGGATGGCTCCTGGAACTATCGCACCCTGTTGTGGGATTTACAGCTTGTAGCTCATCTCTCTCCAGTCTGCAGCATAAAGATGGACACTAAAAAAATTAAGTTTAAAAGAATTCACCCTTTAAAATGATCCTGTTTTTTTTTTTTCTTTTTTTAAGGGTGTATGGGATAAGAAGCAACTAAGTTTGGATGAAAACAACATTTCTTTTTGTTGACTCTTTTCCTCTTCTTTGATGAAAATAAGATGGAAAAGGGGGACCCAGAAAGGAAGATGTTTTATTTCATACAGTGTGGAGAATGAGGAGGCTTTGGCCAAGGCTGGTGCCCCAGCCACTGCTATTGTGTGCTTAACAAATGTTACTCGCACATCTTTAAAAGGCAGAGAGAGTTGTCCTTTCATTTTAGACCAAATATAGCTCACATTTTCATCCTGACATCAGTCAAAGCTTGACCCAAATTTCATTGTAGGTCTCACAGCTCACTCTGGAGTTTCCATCTAGCAAGGGCTGAGTTTTAGGTCAGTGAAAAAACCCTTCAAATTTCATGTCTCCTCCTTCACTTTAATTCCCCTTGCCTTTGAAATGCTGGAATTCACCCATTGCTTGAGGCAAGAAACGGGAACAAATGGACCACAGCCTAATTGAGTCTAATAAATCCTATGTTGCTCAATAAAATATCACATTTTTAGTCCCCTGTTGTTTCTCTGAGACCACACTGTGCTTTTGAGACTGAGGAGCATATTGGAAACCACGAGTCCAAGATGTTCATGTGCACCACAGAAATGTCATGTTTGCTGAAATAAAACCCACAATTTTCACCTGCAAGCCTCAATGCCTGACCTGCAATTCAATACCTATTGACCTTCAATTCAATATCGAGAGTAAAATTAATAGAAGGAATTCGAGCAAATGACACAACAACAACAACAAAAAGACATTGTTTTCCCTGTGATTCAGATCTTTCCTTTTGTTCTGTTTTCTGTCCGAGGTGAAGAAGATTAAATTATATTCTCTCCATGGGAGTGTTTTTAATTACGTGCTGCTTCCACAGCAGCTCTTCAACAGCGAGTTCCACAATGCCTCAATGGGTTTATCCTTATCAAACCTGCAGGAGCCCAAGGTTTGGAACCTGCCTCGTTATCGGGAGGATTTATGGGAAGACAGTGACAGCATCACAACTCATTAGGTAATTAGCTAATTAGTCCAATGGGAAATTCACCCTACAGTGCTTCTGGAGGGAAAACCAGCTCAGACAATGTCTCTCACTACAACTCAGAGAGTTTTAGTAAGGAACAGGGCTTGACACTGGATTGTGACCATCCAGGTCTTTCCCAAATCATGGCGAGGCCACTGTCATCAGGCAAGTGAATATTCATCAGAGTCATGATTTCTGTTTGTCAGCACGGTAATACAGTACATCTTTGGTGGGTGGCAACAGCATTTTTACCTCTGTCAGAACAGACACAGACAAGAGGGATGGAGCAAAGGGAGCTGGCAGATCATGGAAGATCCCTCTGAGGAATTGTTACCCTGAGGTCGTTTCCAGCATCTTGATAGGACAAGAGGAAACGGCCTCAAGTTGCACCAGAGGAGGTTTTGATTGGATAGTAGGAAAAATTTCTTCACTAAAAGAGTGGCCAAGCATTGGAACAGGCTGCCTAAGGAAGGGGTGGAATCACCATCCCTGGAAGTGTTCAAAATCCATGTAGGCGTGGCACTTGGGGACAAGGCTTAGTGGTGGACTTGGCAGTGCTGGGTTAATGGTTGGATTCAATGATCCAATTGTCCAAAGGTTTTTCCAAGGTGCAATTATCCATAAATGTCATTCATTGTTTTGTATCTCTTTAAAAAAATGCCAGGACTTTTCTTTTAGCACTGCCAAGGAAAAGTCAGGGTTGTTGAAGTGCCTCTCCTCAAGCACCTTGATCCATCTTCACTTTCACCAGTGACTGTGGGTCACAGTTCATGGTTTTTGTCATCTCTACTGAAAACTTACCCGGGAGGTTCTTCATCCTCCAGATGCCTCAAATTTGGAGTCCTCGTAAAATGAGGTGACATTCTGATGCTTCAACAAAATCCACTGAAATCCCAGCTATCCATGCTTAATATGGAACAGTAAGAGACAGCCCAGGTGATAAGGACAGACCTTGTGTCCGGTGACAGACCAGTTCTAGTTCATTCCATCTTTTACTGGATAGTCAGCACAAGATCAGTGAGGGCAGAAGGCTCCTGTATCCCACTCTTAGCAAAGCCACAGTGAGTATTTACGGGCATGGAAGGTTTTATTTTACCTCAAGGATGATGGCACAAGAATTCCGACCTCCTGCAGGAGCAAATGAGCTTCTTAACCTGGTCCTCGGTGCAGAGAAATCCCAGATTCTTGAGCAGAACCAGCTTGGCTGGCCCAAGTTTTTCAGTTTCTGTTCAGTTCCAGCCAAATCTCACCGAAAATCCAATTCTGCCAGTGGTGTTTTGCAAAAGTTGTTCACATTCATTCTTTTCAAATTCTGCTGCACCCATTAATAGCCCTTCCTCTTCCTTGTCACCCAGGGGAACTTCTGTGTGGGCTTTATCCAGTGGTGCCAAGAGAGATAATTTTCACAATCAGATTTTACAAAAAGCAGGAAAAATTTCCTCGCTCACCTGCACCACCCTACTTTGAATTTCAGGCTGACATTATTAGTTTATAACTAATGATGAATTCTTCGGAATCTGAGCTGCCAAAAATAGTGTGTTTATACACCGAGAAGGAAAATGATGAAGTTAATGAACCTGAAGTAAAGTTTTGATCCATCACAGTAACAACAGCAGCATCATTCCTTACATTTGTCAAACACCTCCATTAGTGCAGCATCTCACAGTCATTAGTGCTTGAGCTCAACTGCCTTAGGAAAAATAACCTCCATTTTATCTGTTAATGTTTAAGGGACAAGGAAGTTAAAAGACTTGTCAAAATTCACCCGGAGCATTCATGCTGTTTCTGGGAGCTAAATCCAGAAATCCCAATTCTCAGGGCAGTAATTTAAGCATCTGACTGAACCCTGCTCTCCCAGTCATTACCATACAAAAAAGATACAATCAGGAAATATCAAGATGCTGTTGGTATTGTTCTTTCTAAGACCTAGCTTGGATATGAAGACCAGACTGGAAATGCCTGTCCTTGGAAAAGTGTCCATGCTTTAGTATCCAAGAAATGCTGAGGGACAGGAATAAAGGTGTGCCTTGAATATTTTTCTGCAACCTTTTAAAGGCTACGCCAGAGAAAACACTGATGCTGTTTTCACAGAGTCAGAGAATGGTTGGGGTCAGAAGGAACCTTAACAATTGTCTCATTCCACTATCCCAGGCTGCTCCAATCTGGCCTTGGACACTTCCAGGGACAGAGCAGCCACAGCTTCTCTGGCCAACCTGTGCCAGGGCCTCACCATCCTCACAGGGAGGAATTTCTTCCCAATATCCCATCTAGCCCTACCCTCTGGCAGTTTAAAGCCATTTCCCCTTGTCCTGTCACTCCATGCCCGTGTCCCAAGTCCCCCTCCAGTTCTTCTGGAGCCCCCATAGGAACAATAAGTGAAATAAATTTCTGAGTGATGACCATGGCCTTTCATGCACGTCCAGACTACCTCTTGTTTTCCAGGTTGTATAACTGAGCAGGTTTTCAGGCAGCACATCAAGATTTAGAATGTTCCTCTTTAAAGGCAGCCTTATTCCCTTTCCAGGTTCTACTTGGCAGGAGTTTCCATATTCAATCAGATGCTTTTAATTGCTGTGCAAAGGGCAAGCCAGGATTTGATGGACAGAGTGAAGCACTACCCCTGCAGATAACCAGGGAGGACTTTTACCTGGAACTAAGCTCTCAAGTAAGAGATCTCACTTCCCTCTCCTCCAAGATTTCCATTATGTCCCCTAGAAAAATTGAGGCCAGAAATGCGTTGGTAAATTGCTTCGTGGAACTGGCCTTTCCTCTTTACAGAGAGGAAAGGAAATTCTTCCACACTCTACAGCAAACAGCCCCAAAGTCCATCTGATGACCAGGTGACTTCTTGTGTTTATAGGGGTGAAGGTGGCCTATTTCTGCCCAATTTGCAATGGCAAATATCTGGCCATTTTTAGTTTCTCACTCAGAGGATGAGAATTATCACCTTTAGACCAAATCTGCAGTGAAGCTTGACTTCACTCGGATTGAAAATTAAAAACAAAATATCATCTTTTCATCAAGGCAGATAAATCATATCATCCTTCTGTGGCAGGACATGTCTACCCCCTCTCTCTACCACAGATGGCTGCATTTGCAAGGGATAACTCGGGCTGGTCACAGGCCCAGCATGGGGTATCTCTGGTGCCAAAGGGCTCAGACCCTGAGCTAAGAATCAACGTCTTAGTCTGGAAAGCAAACGTGGAAAGAGATGAAGGAAATATTCTTGACCAAAAGGCACGGTTCTTATGTCTACAAAAGCCCACACAATTATCACAGAGGCAGAAGACTTACACACCTCTTTGAGAACATGCGAGAAGATTTCTCCCCAAAGCTGGACGCAGTTTTGAGGCTACTTTCCCAGGAGCTGAGAGAAAGGACTTTGGTGTGTACTCCATCAAAAATTGGATGGTAAGAAGCATTGAATCCTAAGTTATACTATTTCTTAGCTAGCTGTAATTTTAATCGTACCTTTAACTCCACGTGTAAATACTAGTATTCCCTTTTGTCTTATCCCTGTGTACTAATAGTCTGTCTTAAGTTTCATGTCTGTTAGTTTTGTGTCTATGAAATAAATAATTCATTTTATAGTAGACCGAATCAGCCATTATTAAAGAACTTGTGGACGAAAGTGGATTTTGGGGTGCTGGACACCTCAATAATGCGACTGCCTGCTGCCAGAGGCCTGGGCAAGAGACAGGAGCTGATTTTAACCTACATCATCCATTCACAACACCTTCACACTTCCAAACTGGTCAGAAAATACCAGGCATAACTTCTGACCAGTCCTACCTCCACTAACTCATGGCTGTCTGGAATGAAATAAAAATTATTGCCCAAATTTGTGTTTTGGTGGTTTTTTTTCTGAAATTTTAGTGATATCCTGGCAGAGTCATCAAGTACCTGTTGGTCAAGATGTTGACTGACACAATTGCACTTGTCCAGCCTGGTCACCTCTTTCTTTCTGTGACACTTCCCTGCTGTTCTCTTCCCATCTCCCCATGTCTTTTCCACTGGCCAGATGCCACTGAATATCTTAGAACTTCATTTTGCTGTGGAGAAGACCGAATGCGAGCTGTGTTCTTGGAAACTTTTTAAAAGCAGGTTTTTAAAAATATCAGTTCAGGAGAGTAGAGCAGATTCATTTTAATTCTGTATTTTCTCCTACTCAGAAACGTTGGCAGCTGCTTGAACGAGGCTCATGAGGGCTAAAACACTTCCTTATTCTCACTGCATTTTAATTCTCCCAAAATGTATTTTAATACTGCTCAAATAGCACATCAAGGAAGACACTTCTCCCTGCTCTCCATCCTGACAGGGTAAACTTAAAGAAGCAAGACCAAAGTGAACGAGATCAATTTCCCCTTCAGCATAAATTGGAATAATAAATGAAAATGAGTGATGTTTGCAGTTTGCCTTTCAGCCTTTGGATGGAAGAAACAGGGAGAGCAGAGTCTCTGCCATGCAGGTTTTGAATCCAGCTGTTCACATGAGTGACTGCTTCAAAAGGGCTTTGCCTGAAGCAGAAGTACAAAGCCACTTCCTATTTGGAAACTCGAGCACAAGAGAGAGATCTGTGTGTGGAGATCATTAACTTCACTCACTGAGAGCAATTTCTGCTGCTTTGTAGCAGCAAAAAGACCTCCAACCTGGTCACTCATTTCCCTTCCACAGAGATGATCACTGAGAGAGGATCACTGAGATGTTGGAATGCACATTTCCTGTTACACTGGGGCCCCCAACACAAGAAATTTGTTGACCTGTTGGAAGGAGTCCGAGGACACCACTAAGGTGATCAGAGAGATGGAGCTCCTCTGCTCTGTAGAGCTGGGAGAGTTGGGACTTTCCAGTCTGGAGAAAAAAAGGCTCTGGAGAGACCTTAGAGGCCCTTCCAGTGCCTAAAGCGGCTCTAAGAGAGCTGGAGAGGGACTTTGGACAGGGGCCTGGAGTGACAGGACAAAGGGGAAGTGTTTTAAGCTGAAGGAGGGAAGGTTTAGATGGGATATTAGGAAGGAATTCTTCCCAGTGAGGGTGGTGAGGCCCTGGCACAGGTTGTCCAGAGAAGCTGTGGCTTCCCCATTCCTGGAAATGTTCAAGGCCAGGTTGGATGGGGCTTGGAGCAAGCTGGGATAGTGGAAGGGGGGTTGGAATGAGATGATCTTTCAGGTCCCTCCCAACCCAAAGCATTCCAGGATTGCGTGATTCCATAAATATTCAAAGCAGTGTTGTTTATACTTGGCTGCTTGGTCTCAGGTTTAATCCAACGCCAGACTCAACAGCGCCAGGCACTGAGGAGGAATCTAAATGATGGCTTTTGTCTTCAGGACACTCCCAGTCCATTTAGAGGAGGGAGAAGGAATAAAAGAAAAAGTGGGCATTGTGATGTGTGTTGGCAAGTCCAGTGGTCTGTTTTCAGACTTTTGCCACGGTAAATATCTATTATGCACTCACTAATTACTGTGTGCCTTCCCAGTTCCCCTGTCTCCAACAGAACTGAATGAAACTGGAAAAGACGCAGGAAAAGGTGACGGGGATTATCAGGGAAGCGGAACAATCTCTTTGCAAAGAGTGAAAGTAAATAAATTAGGCTTCATCGTTCCAGAAAATGAGACAGTTGGGAAATGACAGAGGTCTGCAGGGTCCTGAGTGGCCTCAGGAAGGGAGCGAGTGTTCATTCAGCATCTTCTTTCTAATGCAAAACAGGACAAACAGAACAAGAGGTGCTGGGAGTTCTGACATGGAAATAGCAGGTGGCAGCCTCAAAATGAGCAAAATAATTCACACAGTGACAGAAAAAGGACAGGATTTCTCAGCGTAGGACGTAATAGTTGCTAAATATTTACACATCTTCAAAAATTGATGAGACGAATGGAAAAGATGTCAATGATCTGAATACAGTGGCACCTTTTCCAGCCCCAGAGGTATCTGTAGGGTAGGGTAGCACCTCTGTGTCTTTTCCTCTCATCCTGTCACTTGATACTTGGGAGAAGAGAAGATACCCACCTTTTCCTCATCCTTTTTCACTGTGTTTCCTTCCTCACCCAAGAAAAGATGGAAACTCCTTACCCCTCCTTTTGCTGTTGATGTATTTACAGAAACAGTGCTTTTATGTGCCAAGTCACTGCCAGAAAAATGAAACTGGTGACTGCTGAGCACAAAAAACAGAGCTAAGGTGTCATTTTGTACCACTGTGAGCACAGGCCAGTACAAAATGAGCCCAAATCAGGTTTTCTCCTGAAATTCTGTCTGG
Source organism: Eulacestoma nigropectus (assembly GCA_013397775.1). Classification (NCBI taxonomy): domain Eukaryota; kingdom Metazoa; phylum Chordata; class Aves; order Passeriformes; genus Eulacestoma; species Eulacestoma nigropectus. Next base: position 706,078 of record VZTE01000758.1, read on the forward strand.
AAACAGCTGGAAAAGGTCTGTGGCCTCCACGGTGACTCTCACCACAGCAATGCCTCGCAATTCATGAGGGAACCAACACAACAGAAAAAAAAGGGGAGAGAATCTTCCCAGACAAAAGCCTGTGAGCTGCTTTATGCCTAAAAAATTTAGGCTTTATAAAAAATAATAAATGTTTATCTCCCCATCTATCAGAGAAAAATAAAAAAAAAAAAGAAAAATATTGTGTAAGTAAATGAAAGCCATAAAGAAGCAAAAGGGAGGATAAAAAACAAGCATGCATTTATGAAATAAAGGCATAACCCATAAACGGAAGTGAAGCAAAGTATAAAACCTTTTGTACAAAAATATTGAACATCACAAGGCATCACCTTCCTCTAATTATAAACACCCTCCTCTAATTAGAAACACTTCTTGTGTCTTTTCAACCAACAATCATGATCTACGTATTAAACTTTTAGATTTTATTCTGTCTCACAGTGGCAGGTTGTATAATGCTTTGAAAATGAGCATATAAGTAAGGTTTATTATTATTTAAAACCCCAAAAGTGTGGATTGCAACATTTCATTTCCCTTTTTTTTTTTTTTTTTTTTTTTAATTAAACTGAGCAAAGGCTGACAGCCTTTAGGAATTAATATATTTGTAAGGATGCACTCTAAAGACCTGCAAGATCTACTACTACCCTCAAATAATCTTAAATCACAACCCTTCCCTGCTAATGCGTTTCGCTTCCCATTATCCTTGACTTATTAAAGAGCTGTTTGTGTCATTTGCAACCTCACCGAGTGTATGATAGACGGGTTATTTAACAGTTATAAGTCATTAATGTCAGGTTGCAGCTTCTCTTAAGGAAGATATTTATACTGTAAAAGTAGAGCCCAAGGTCTGAATGGCTGAATAAGTTAAAGATCCTTGGATGCTGCTTAAACACAGTGGTTGTAACCCCTCCTTAATCTATGATTTTGGTAATTTTGACCTAAAATCAAGAAGAATTCCTGTGCAAATGTGGTGATTTTTCCCCATCTTTAATGCCTGGCTGAGGTGGATGAGGAGAGTGTTACACAATAGAGCAGATGTGTATCATGAGAGGAAGAGAGGGTGCCATCTCATGGCTCTGCTGGTGTCTGGATAGTATTTTCCAGGGTGTTTTTCTAGTCCTTAAAAGAAAAAAAACAGCTCCTGGAAATGCCTTGGTGAGTGATACAGCAGAAGGAATGCAGGCAGCTTCTCTCTCTGGACATCAGTAGGTTAACACAAATGGATGTCCACCTGTTTTACCTCTGGAAATGAAATCATCCCTCTGAGGTGCTGGCAGGTCATGGTTTGTGGTGGCTGTCAGCGGACAATGCCAGGACTCCTCTGAGGGACCCTTTTAGCAGAAAAGATCTGTTTGTCAGGCTCCCAACTCCTTACAGGGCTCGGCTGATCCATTAAGGATTCTCTGCTGTAGCTCCTGACTCAAGGAACTCACTCTGCAAAGTGGTCACACCTCCTAGAAGTCCCACTTCTGAGTCATTGCCAACGTGGTGATGGCCGTGCAGGAATGTTCTTATTTCTGCAAAACATCTGTGTGACACCAGCCTTTGCTCCTCTCTAATGCAGAGAAATCCATGAAGGAAGTATTGCCCCTGTGGGCAATGACCTCACCTGTAAAGAACTGGAATAAATTTCCTCCTCCTTGCTGGTTATCCCTTGGTTTGTAGTTTGAAGCATGAGGAGTTATTTCCTTTCTAAACAGTGAGATTTAATGAACCTCTCTTGCTTCCAGCCCTGTATTGTCACCAAGTCAGGGGATGGTTTGGATTGGAAGGGACATTAAAGATCACCTAATTCCAACCTCCCCTGCCTTGGGCAGCGACACCTTCCACCAGCAGGTGAGAAGATGCTGAAGGCTCTTTGCACCCTACTGGAATTTTATTTTACAATTTAAATTACCAGGAAAAAACTCATTGCGAATTGCAGCAATGCAGTTAAATGCTCATCAGGTCCAAATACAAAATGCCCTTGGTTCCTGTTGGGACCCCTGTACCCTGTTTCCTTTTCCACTGCTGATTCTTTAAACCAGGCTTCCTTCCAAGAGAGGAAGCTGTGGCAAGAGCTTTCCTCAGTAATAAGACCTGTAGGGACAGGGATTTTGATTATTTTTGTGTTGTTTAAACACCGGTTGTCCACAGTTACAAACCATCAAAACAAATGACAAGTGCTTTGGAGGCAGCAAAAAAAGAAATCAGTTTCATAGTCTTTGTCCAGGGTTTTTGTGTTCTGCTTCTCTCGGGGACCACACAGTTCCCTTCTGCCACAGGGAGGAAAGAGAAAGAAAAGCCATAAATCAACGGTGTTGTGGTGTCTGCCAGGTGCAGAACAAATGTGCAGAGAGGCAAAGAAAAGCAGATGCTCGCAGCACCCAGAGGGCTGACTCTGCATTTCCCAACATCTCGTGCTGAAAGAAGTTTCTCTGCTGGGTTCTTGCTTCTCCTACTGCCCTCCAGAACCCCAGCCTGGGAGGATCACAGGAAGGAACCACCTGGGTCTTATCTCCAGTCCCCTGGGGCTCCATGTCTTACAAACCCAGTTATTTAAAGTGATAATAACATAATAGAATTGTTTAGGTTGGAAAAGTCCTCTGAGATCATCGAGCCCAACCATTAACCCAGCAGTGACAGATCCGCCACTAAACCATGTCCCCAAGTGCCACATCCACACGTCTTCTAAATCCCTCCAGGGGTGGTGGCACAGCCTGGGCTTGGCCACCCTCTGGAGGAACAAATTTTTCCTAATATCCAGTCTGAACTTCCCCTGACACAACCTGAGGCTGTTTCCTCTCATCCTGATATGTTTTGCCTTCCGAGCATTCAAAGTTTTAGTTCTGTTGGGATCCTATTCCAGAATTTCTCTCCTCCTGATAGTTGAGGAATCAACCTCTAATTTTCAGTCAAAATTTATATCTGGCCTAAATAAATCTTTTTCTTCTGCCTGTATTGACCTTTCAATTAAGTGGCTCTTCCTCCTCTATGTCCAATGCTCCTGGTGCTCCTCGGTGTGATCACCTCATTTTAGTGATCTAAGCCAGGTCAGATCTCTTTTTTTTTCTTCTTAAAGAGCTGAGCTTTTCATTCCCTGTGAGACCTTCAATCACAATTTTCTTATCCTCACGTTTATATTATTTTTTTTCTTGTTCTTGGGTAATGAGATGCACACATTGCATTTCTTTTGTGGATTCCCCAGGAACAGAACCGTGTGCCACAGCTCCAAGAATTATTTCCACTAAGGAAACTACTCCTAATACATCCTCATCCTCAATGGGCCCCAGTAATTGGGATCCTAAATGCTTTAAACCATTGTCACCATTATGGTTTGGCTGCAAAAATACAATTGACAGGACTGGAAGAGGATCTTTCTGGAAATCACAATTAGAGGCAAGAAACCAGCACTCCGAAACTGGCCTGTCTCTAGTTTTTAATGATCTAATCAAAGACAAATTGCTCCTTGGCTGCTACATGTGAAAACAATGATGAAAAAGGGACAAAGGTTTAAGAAATCAAAGAGGGACCAGACCCACAGAGGTGTTTTAATTTCTTCTGAAGTAAATGGGAGTGTGGCATCTAAATGACTTCATGGTTATAAATGATTAAATGGCTTTGGTCTGTACACTTTGAGAGGTTATTTTAAAAGACATTTGCTCCCATTTTTGAAGCTCTTTTGAAGTTTTTTAAAGCTGAGAACTGCCACAAGAAATCCCAGAACGGGTAAAGTTTGAAGGCACCACAGTGGGGTCATCTGGTGCCACCTCCCTGGTCAAGCAGGGCCATCCCAGAGTACCTGGCACAGAATTGTGTCCAGTTAGTTCTGGAATATCTCCACTGCGGGAGAATAAAAAAAACAAATTAAAAACGTAATTTAGCTGATGAAGGTGAGGCTAGGTGTACAAAAGGTTTTGAGGAGGAGAAGGTATTTAAAAGAAGGCATCACTTTGATGTCAAAAATTGGCAGCAGTGTATGGGGCCCTTGAATCCCACTAAGAAATCACTGATTTTGAGATCCCTTAGAATATGGAGACAGGATTCTCAAAAGTACTGCACGGCAATGAAGAAGTGCAGGAGATCTGATGACACTGGCTCTGTCTCTTCCATAGTTAATTAGCAATAATCAAGGCCACAGTTTTCAGTGGTGAGGTGCTCTCTGCTCTCTCCCTACTTAACATCCACAGACAGACCATTTCCTCAACACTTTATTGTTTTCCATATTTACAAAAAAAAAAAAAAAGAATAAGGCTCCATCTGCAGCTTGTGAGGCTGCAAAAGGCAAACAATCCCCCCCAGACTGACAGCAATAATTGTTCTCCATGCAAATTGGGCAAAGCAAATGCTGGGTAATTGGCTAAAAATGAGACTGCGATGATCTTTGTTCCAAACTGTCATTTAAGACAAACAAATGTATTTGCATGTGAGGAATTCTGCCAGGGTACAGCTGGAGGAATCTTAATATCTGGGGTGTTGATTCAGGCTAGACTGCACCCTGTGGGGCGGCTGGAGAATTGGGGATCAAAGAGAATTTTCTCCATAATTGTAGGGAAATTGGGGAATATCCCTTGGGAATCAGAAAGCTCCTGTGCTTGCAGATACCTTCAGGAATGGTTATCCTGGGTCAGGCTGACAGAACATCTGATGATACATCCTGTCTCTGATGGCAGAGTAAACACTTAAGGAAGTTATAGAGTTGTATTTCCCTCAGTATTCCCTCTTGGAGGCTGACTTTGGACTTTCTTTGCTGTTGAGAGACTTTGGGGGAGTGGCTCTAAGTAAAAAGAGGATAAATTGAGATTGGATATATGTATCAGAAGAAACCTGTGTCACCTTCTGACCTGGAGAACCATCAGGGGAAAGACTGGTACAGACAGAGGCTGAACCAATTACATGGAATCACAGAATGATTTTGGTTGGAAGGGACCTTAAAGATCATCCAGTTCCATCCCCTGACACAGGCAGGGATGCCTTCCACTATCCCAGGTTGCTCCAAGCCCCATCCAACCTGGCCTTGAACACTTCCAGGGATGAGGCATCCACAGCTTCTCTGGGCAATCTATCCCAGGGCCTCACCACCCTCACAGGGAAGAATTTCTTCCTGATATCCAATCACAACAACAATCAATAATCTAAATAATTCATAATCCAACACTCACTCTCCATTGCACTTCAAACCTTCCCAGTTTCTCCTGATGAAGGCAGGCCCCAAAAGAGAGATGTTGGGGGAGCAAAGCCCAGTGATGAGCAACTGAGCATCAGATGTGAACAAAGTCCCCTCAGGAGCACACATCCTGACCATCTCCAGGGACATGGTGCTGCAAACACAGCAGGACATTTATCATGCCATGGGTAAAGCAGGCTGACCCCAATCTTAATTGGATCTAGGCTGACAAACCCTCTGGCAGCTCCCGGGAAACAATAATGGGATAACTGGGAACGTGCGCGGATTGTGCTGCTGTGTTATCGGCGGGCAGCTGCCAGGCTGTGATCCATAAATCCATAAATCCTCATCACAGAAGGAGGAGTCAGATCAGGTTAGAACACCTGGTTGGGGCAGGGACTGGGCAAGTGGCAACCACAGAAGTGGAGAGCTGAAGAGAGGGTGGGGCAGGTGATGGAATACAGAAAGTGCCTTTTCCAAATGTCTCTCACCTTGTTCTCATTCTTCTATGGAACAGCCTAGAAAGGTTGTTCCAGCAGAATGAAAGCTTTCAGTTAAACACAGAATCATGGAATCATGGAATCACAGACTCCTCAGTGTTGGAGAAGACCTCTAAAATCATCAAGTCCAGCTGTCAAACTGCCACACCACATTCGCCACTAAAGCTTGTCCTCAAGTGCCACATCCACACTTCCAGGGATGGTGACTCCACCACTTTCCTGGGCAGCCTGTTCCTAAGCTTGACAACCTTTTCTGTGAGGAAATTTTTCCTCGTATCCAATGTAAACTTCCCCTGGTGCAACTTGAGGCCAATTCCTCTTGTCCCATCACTTGTTACGGAATCACAGAATCTTTAGGGTTGGAAGGGACCTCTGGAGATCACCCAGTCCAACCCCCCTGCCAAGGCAGGCTCACCTGGAGTGGATGACACAGGAACGCATCCAGGTGGGTTTGAAATGTCTCCAGAGAGGGAGAATCCATGATCTCCCTGGGCAGCTGCTCCAGTGCTCTGCCACTCTCAATGGAAAGAAGCTCTTCCTCATGCTGAGGTGGAACTTGTGCTTTAGTTTATGGCCATTGATCCTTGTCCTGTCTCAGGGCTCTGCTGACAAGAGTTTGGCACCATCCTCTTGGCATACTCCTTACCTGGAAGAAGAGAGCATTTTTTATATATATATATATATAAAAATAAATATATATTAAATTATTATTATATTATATATTAAATATATATATGTTTCCTTTACTGCCAGAAACCAGGCTCCAAATATTAAAACTCTGTATGATCTTATCCAGCACACAAAGTACTGTGGGTTTATGTGGCACTATCGGCTAAAATACCCAAGGAAGCTTTGTTGGTAGGGAAGTGCAAAGGCAAGAGATTCCTTTTAGGCCTGAGACTAAAAAATAAAAATTGTTTTGAATTGTGAGGAATAAAGTGCTAAATTTCTTAATCCCTGTGGTGAAGAATATCTCAGCAAGCAGCTCATGGAGATGCCCTGGATAGAAGCATGGAGATGACAAGAAATGCAGGCTTATGTAGGAGACAATTTGATTTCCTGTCCTGCTAAGAGAGAGCATCTTTAATTCTCATTCTTCCCATACCTGTCTGTCATTTTACCCTTTTCAACCCATTCTCCCAGTGCTGGTTCCTGACAGCTCTGACCTTTAGCAGCAGCTCAAGCACACGAGGGTGGGCCTGACTACATGAAAAGATAGAATCAGAGTTGGATTTAAGCATAAGGATTGATCTTGAAAATACAGCCTTGTTTTGGTTTTTTACTAATAATATCTAATAAAATAAAAAAAAAAAAGATAACATGGACTAAGTAAATATTTGAACAAGCAGCTAAATCAAATGAAGTGCATTTGCATGTGCATATGTGAGTGTAGACAAAGTTTCAAGAAATAATTAACAAACATTCACAAAGATAAATATTTAGGTAAAATAATGCAGACCATGCCAGTGCAAATCAGAAATGTGTCAGAAAAACACCTCACACTGACCCCTACCCCAGATCAACTCCAGAGTTTTGAGCCTGGCCAAGTGATAAAAGGATTATGACAGCAGATTTCTTTCTTAACTTTCAGAAATGGTATTTGCAGTTTTTATTCCTCTTCCCCCCCCTGTAATTCTGATATCTCTGCTCCTTAATAAAGCTCCAGAACTCAGGCTATAGCAGAATCTGCCCTTTCACCTGTCCATCCAACCTGCAAAAGTAAAAACACCACAATTGTGTTTCATATAATCGCACCTAGTGTAAGTAATCAAATAAATGGGCTACTCATTAGTTCACCTCTCTCTTTGTCTCCATTTAGATGTGAATAATACCTGTGGATCTCTCAGGATTTTGTCCTTTAAAGACACAAGGAGTAACAAAACTTTATGCCTGGAGAGAATATTCCATCTCAGCCTTTTGGCTGTTGGCAGGTCTCCAGTGCAAGGGAAGTGTCTCAGTTTTTGGGGTTCCTAAAAAAATGACATCTCCGTGATAACAGATCAACCTCAGCACCATAAGGAAATGAAGAACAGCAGCATTATCCATATGGAAAGAGCTATCCTTAGGGTAGACTTAAGGGTTTGGGAGCAATTCCTTGCTAAGGCTGAATATTAAATCTTCACAGAAGCTTCACAGAAGCAGCAGGAGTTTTACAGAGAAGATGCAGACTAAAGCTTTGAGTCTACTTCAAAATCCAGGCCTGTCTATCATCCAAACCACAGTCCTTTAAAGGGTTTCTATTAGGATCATGAAATTGGACCTATTGGATGTACAGAACAGGATCCATTTCAGGACTCAAGATCTTCATGCAGCAGGAACCTCAGGATCAACAAATGTTTTACAGGCTGTTCCATCAGAAGTTTTCGCTGATTTAGCCTCATCTACAACCTGGCCCAAAAGTGTGTAGTCATGGCTTGCAACAGGCTTAGGCGAGGTTTCAATTCAGGTCTCATCATGAAGAAATAATTTGAAATATCAAATATCTCATTATTGGTGGAAAGAGAAGGAGTTAATGCAATGTAGAAATTCCACACTCCCCATTTAAAGCTGTTGACTACAGCAAGCCAGGAAGCTGAAATGACATTTCTGAAGGTCTCAGACATTTCCTTGACCAAGAAACTCTCTAAAACGTATCTTATAACCAAATTTATATTATCTACCTAAGGAAATCATTAAGATGTTGGACAAACTTCTCTGGTTGCAGCCTGAGGCCCTCTGGAGAGCCTGACAGAAAGATTTGTGAGGAAATGTGGCCATGGAGAACCACTTGTTTTCCAGGCAAACAGACACCAGGAGAAACAGTGGCATGAAGCTGTTTGTTATGCCTGGTGAAAGTGATAAATCAGACGGGAGACCAAGGAATAACATAGGAATTGTGACACTTCTTATGCTGAGAAAATGAGCCCAATCCAACCTCTCAGTGTGTTTAAATCACAGCATTCCCAAGCAGAGCCCAGAACTAACTGTTCCCTTGCAGATCTTCAGTACTGCAACCACATCATCCCTCCACCACCTCATTTTAAAGATCTTTTCTCTTCCACAGCCAAGGGTCGAAAGTTGAGTGAAATTAAGTTGCCAGAATATTGTTGTTTTAATTACGGGAGAAGCTGCAGCAGTGAAACTCCAGATGGAGCTGCTGGAGGCCATGGCTGAGTCACATCTCACAGGGCTTGGGCTCCTCTCCTTTGTTTCCCTGTCTAAAAGGGTGGAGAGCTTGCCCTGTTCCAGGCCAGGTTGGATGGGGCCCTGAGCAAGCTGATGTTGGAAATAGGAAAAAAAAATGTTCTTTAAGGTCCTTTCCAACCCAACCCAAACCATTGTAGGATCCTATGGAATGAAAGTGGGGTAAGGACAGCCCCTGCCCTGGATATTGCAGTTATAAATCAAACCTGTCCTCGAAGGTGCATCTAAAATTTCCATTATAAACATCAAAGCCAATGCTACAGGCACAAAACCCGGAACTCTTTAAATGAGGAGTTGCTGAGCTCATTAAACTCATTGTTGAAGCCCAATTTTGTGAATAACTGAGCAGATCCAGGAGCAGAGGATTCAGGACCACGAACCACAGAATCAAGGAATCACAGAATGGCTTGAGTTGGAAGGGACCTTAAAGATCGTCCAGTTCCACCCCTCTGTCATAGGCAGGGACACCTCCCACTATCCCAGCTTGCTCCAAGCCCCATCCAACCTGGCCTTGGACACTTCCAGGGATGGGGCAGCCACAGCTTCTCTGGGCAACGTGTGCCAGGGCCTCACCACCCTCACAGGGAAGAATTTCTTCCCAGTATCCAGTCTAAACCAGGTCTTCAGCTTAAAGCCATCCCCCATTGTCCTGTCACTCCATATCCTTGTACAAAGTTGCTCTCCCTCTCTCTTGGAGCCCCTTTAGGCACTGGAAGGGGCTCTAAGGTCTCCATGGAGCTTTTTCTGAGAGAAAAAAACCGCTATTTAAGGTGTCTCCTCACATTTTGAAGCTTTTTTGGAGGCAGACAAAAATATCTGCAGATGCAGAGCAGCCTCTGCTAGGATGCATAGGGAGAAAATCACTTTCTTTATGGGCAGCAGCTCACTGAACCAGGCTGTGAACTGAGTACGTGTGAGGTGTGAACTGTGAGACCTGGAGCAGCCACATCCCAGGAACTCCAATGTTGTTTCATGCTGCAGAGCTGGAGGGAAAATGGGAATTACCCTTGCCTTTTAATGGGATTTAATACATTAAGAAATCTCTCCTGTCTTAAGTTCCATGTAAAAGCTAAGAGGGCACCAAAGACCTTGTGAGAACTGGGGTGGGTGTCAGATGCAGCTCGTAGGGATGAACTTAATTTAGAGGCCAACTGAATCCAAAATTTCCTCTGCTTTTTAAGCTGCTCATTCCGATGCTCCAGGCCCTGCAGGTAAAAAGGCCACTGAAAGCTCTCCCTCCTCACCTTGTTCCAGCAGCCAGCAAAATAATGTTGGGACATGGGAACAGCCATCCATAAATAGCAGGAATTAGAGCCAAGAATGGTGGCAGCAGTGCCACTGACTCCAATTCATCATTCCCAGAGGATTATTCCAACAGCTTCTTGCATGACCCGGCTTCTCTGTGTGCAAATGACTCAGCCCAAGAGGACGTTTTAAATGGCACTTATTATTTACATTTTTGTAATACCTTTGGAGATTACTTCCCTTTCCACCGTGCCCCCAAATCTTTCTTTTCATTCCTGCTCCAGCTTTCTCACTGTGCTGTATCATCACGACTGTGAGAGGCAGAGCTGGGGAATAAACAGTGTTTTGAGCACTGCAGGAGGAAAATAAATGCAATGCAACAGCTCATCTGTTGAAATTTTAGCTGTAACTGGGTGCACTAAAGCCTGGTGGCTGTTTGTCAGGGAAGCAGTTTGTATTTCCATGTAGAATTTCTTCCCAAAGGGCTTTGTAGTAAAGATGATTTAGCAGGCAGAGCTCTTCCCTTGTTCAGTCACGATGAAATCACATTTTGCTGTGTTTTCATGGGAACATAAGACCAAGTGCGTAGACACAGTTGGCTTTTTTTTTTTTTTT
>VZTE01000758.1:716870-767572 GCA_013397775.1 Eulacestoma nigropectus
AAGGTGCTAGCAACGTTTGTCTTTTTTTTTTTTTTTTTTTGTCCTGCAGCTCCCAATTGCTGTTGCTTTCCCACAGTTTTTGTGCTCATTTTAGCCCGGAGGTGGCTGCTGTGAGGGGTAAGAGCACATGGATGAGGAGGAGCAAAGTTATTTAAGAGTAACTCCCAATTACAACTGAATGCAGAATGTTTTTTTCCGTGCTGTGAAGCACGTTAGTAGCCTGCCTCCAAATCTTCCTGTCCTTTCCAGGGATTTCTATGCATTTCATTGCTCTTGAGTGAGAACAAACAAGCTCCTTCTCTTTGCTTGGGAAGTGGAGAAGCCACTGACTCAAGCAAAGCCTGAATTCTTTGCTTGACCCAAAGGGAATTTGGCCAAGGCAAACCTTCCGCCGGGTCATTCTGGGGGACCAAATGGACCTTTCTTCCTTTCTTTTCTTATTTACTGTCACATGGTGATGCCCTTTGCACCTACAGACCTCACTTGGACATCCAGAGATGTTCAGGCTCTGATATCTTCCTTATGAATCTCCCTTAACGTTCCTGAAGAGCAGCTGAGATAACACATGTGAGCAAAGGTGATCTCACTGTCAGTGATGGATGAGGTAACTCCACATATCCCACATTTTAATAGGAAGTCCCCACGAAATTACTTGTCCAAGTATGTTCCTCATCCATAAAGAGTGGGAGATGTCATTTATAAAATGTACAAACCAGTCAATTTTCCCTGTATTGATGTCTGAGCTGATCAATTGATCCACAGTCAGAATCAAGGGATGGTTTGGGCTGGAAGGGACCTTGAAGATCATCGAGTTCCGTCCCCTGCCATGGGCAGGGACACCTTCCACTATCCCAGGTTGCTGCCAGCCCCATCCAACCTGGCCTTGCACACTTCCAGGGGTGGAGCATTCACAACCACTCTCATTTTCAGGAATGCTGTGTGTCTGGGTGCAGTACGTAAAGACTGCACATTTTTAACGATAATTTAATGCAAATCTGCATCACCTTGTAACCGAAGTGCTGATCAACTCTCCTACTTTGTTCTTTTTGCCCTTCCCTTAGTGGCAGATATGAAAAGTCCGGGACAGGTTGTCACGTTAGCACAATAAGAGAGAAAAGTTTTCATTTTCAGCTGCAAAAGAAAGGGGAAAAGAAGGAGGTGAAGAATTTATGGCAGATAGATTTGGCGTTTCATCCCAAAGCATTCCAGAGCTGAGGACAGATTCCAGTGGGGAAAGCCTGACCCCTTGGCATCAGCAGGGATTGTGCTGCTAATTTTCCCCTGAGTTTGCACAGGCTCAGGTGGTGGTCAGAAAATTTTCTTCTTCCCACTCTAATTGACAGGACAAGGGGAAAAGGCTCAAGCTGCACCGGGGGAGGATCACATTCGATATCAGGAAAAATTTCTTCACTGGAAGAGTGGTTAAACATCAGAACAGGCTGCCCAGGGAAAGGGTGGAGTCACCATCTCTGGAGGTGTTCCAAAATGAGTTGGATGTGGCACTTTGTGATCTGGTTTAGTGGGAGTGGGGATATTGGGTTAAAGGATGGACTTGATGATCTTGGAGGTCTTTTCCAACCTTAAGGACTCAGTGATTTTAAATGAGTCCCCTGTTTTCACAGTTCCAAACCTGTGCTCACCTGTTAATCTCTGCTTCCTGCTCGACTCAGGGCAGGGCTGGAGAGAGGCACAGGAGGTTCTCTCTGGTATCTTGGGTTTGCAGGTGGTGAATTGCCAGTGATCTTTGCTCACAGAGCGGGGCAGGAACCTCAGGATGAAAATTCTCTGCTCTGAGAAAGGGACTGACAGTGAGCTTTCCTCCTTTGCCAATGAAGGAATGGACATTGCAGTGTGCAAGATATTCCAAATTCAGGCTTCTGCTGCTCTGGGCATGTTCAACATCTCCCCCTAAGGAATCATTAACTGCTGGAGGGAGCAAATCCTGTCTGGAGAGACCTGAAGGGTGAGAGGTGTCTCTTTGGTGTTGAGACGGGTTTTATTGTCAGTGAGAAGGGACTGTGTTAGCAGGGACACAGCTGGGAGGCACTGTGTGCGTGTGGCTGCTACCCCGCAGCAGGAAAAATTGTCTGTGGCTTCTCTGACGCTTTCTTGAAAAGAATAATTTTGTTGCTGTTTGGAAGGAAACCAAAAAGCTGTCAGATCCAAAGGAAATGTTTCAAGTCACTCTGTGCTTTGAACTGGGGAAATGTTTCAATGGAGCTTTTTTTCTTCTGGTAAAATGAAGAAAATTTAGAAATGAGAATCTGCCTCAAATGCTAAATATCTATGTTTCATACAGGGGAAAATGAGGAAATTATTATCCTGCCTTTTCTGTTCCCTCCTGCACTGAAACCTCAAATGCTCTTCAGGCTCTTTGTTCATTTATAAACCCCAGGAAATTGTCACCAGGTTAAGAAGGAAACTTTTCAAGAAAATAGGAGGATATTTGAAAAACCAATAGCTCAGAATCTGTTCTCATCCGCCCATGGACTGTTTTCATTCACCAATATCACTGGGGCATCACCAACCCAACACAGGAGATTCAGTAAATATTATTTGAAAGCTGCCCAGGCTGGCATGGGATGGAAACATAAATTCTCTGGGAATCAGTGCTGACTACTGCAAAGTACCACTGTTGTCGTGATCCTGCAGCCTCGTGTGAAGGCACTGATAGAAGGGCAATAATAGCACTTGGAAAATGATAAGTGGCACATTAAACTCTGCTCCAGTTGCTCAGCTTCCAGCAATAACAAGCGTTCAGCAACAAATATTAGTTATAAAGATGCAGCACAACGTGTGCCAGGAAATTACAGGCAGAAAAAATCAATCACCTCAAAGGATGTGGATGCAGCACTAATCCGAGCTCAAAAAGTCAGAACTTCTGGGTTTGTGCCTGAAATATCCTGGCAGAAGATAAAGGTCTTATCACTTTGCTAAAATGAAAAGTGCAACTTTTTAGGAACATATTTCTGAACCCACGAAAGAAACGCCAGCATTTATTTTTGAATGAAGGATTTCAGTATTCTCTCTTCCGAAAACTTAGGGAAGATGGAGACAATGCATGCTGAAGGAGACGGAATAATTCCCTGATTTGCAAATTCAGAGTCTCACCCTGTTGGTGATGTTTGTAGAACTTATACTTAATGCAAGATGAATAAAAGAAAATTTTCCATCTCTCCTGGACTCTGCTGAATGGCTCAATAACCTCCCTGCAAATTTATAATTTGCTGTTGCTTTTCAAAATGCCAAACACACTCCCAAAGTGAGCGGGAGGGAGACTCGGAGGGGTAGTTAGCGAGGGGAATGGGTTATTGGGGAAGATGATTGAAGAATCCCATTGTGCTGGAGTTTTCCTGACATTTCCTTTCCAGGGAAGGCAGGCTGAGATCAGCATTTCCCCTCTTCTTGAAGAGTCTTATCTTCCCAGCCATGTGTTCCTGGGCTGTGTTAATGAGTGTGATATATAATACATTTCACATCGAGCCTGATTTACAAAGGATGGGGTGAAAAACTCGCCATTCCGATGGGATGGGAATCTTAATGGAGCAGAATTTTCTGCAAATGCTACAGAGTTGTAAATAATGGAGGAAGGATAAGAATAGACAAGCCAAGTCAATACCTGAGATGCATCTTAATTGCTCGGCTCGGTACAAACAAGTAGCAATACATGTTGCTTTCGGTGAGCTCAGCTGGGCAGATTTTCATGGGTTTAGCTCAGTTTGTGTGGCCTGCAGTTGTTATGAATCATAAAACCACTGAATAATGGAATGGTTTGGTTTGGAAGGGACCTTAAAGATCATCCAGTTCCACGCCCTGCTGTGGGCAGTAACATCTTCCACTAGACCAGGTAGATCCAAGCCCCATCCAACCAGGCCTTGAACTCTTCCAGGGATGGGAATACTTTTGTAAGGTCTTGCACTTGGAAAAACATAATCCAGGAGTGCAGCACAGGCTGGGATCAACCCATCTGGGGATCAGCTCTGTGGAAAGGGACCTGGGGATCCTGGCGGACATTGAGCTCGATGTGAATGAGCAGAGTCCTGCCATGACGTAAAAGAGCCAAGAGGATGCTGGGTGGCATCACCAAAGGCGTCACCAGCAGAGGTTAAGGTCATTATCTCACTCAACTCAGAGCCTGCAAGGCCACACCTGGAATATCGTGTCCAGTTTTGGTCCCTGCCATACAAAAAAGTTGTGGACAGAGTGCAGGAGGTCCACAAAAAATGATCAAAGGTCTGGGAAACCTGGCATGAGGGAAGACTGAGACAAACAAACTCTGATTGTTCATCATTGAGGAAAGAAGGCTCAGGCGAGACCTTGTCAACTCCATTCCAGTATTTAAAGGGTGGCTGAAAGGAAGATGGAGACTCCCTTTTTTTCAAGCAGTCACATGGAAAAGAGGAGGAATATTGGGTACAATTTACTCCAAGGGAGATTCTGACTGAACACAAGAGGAAAATTGTTTACCGTGAGAAAAAATGAGGCATGGAATGATCTCCCCAGGGAAGTGGTGGATTCCTCACCACTGGATAATTTTAGGATTCATCTGGACAAGGTGCTGGACCATTTTGTCTAGACTGTGCTTTGGCCAAAAAAGGTTGGACCATCTGATCCTTGAGACTCCTTCTGACCTGGCATTCCGCGTCTCCATGATGGAAAAATGCGCTTCCCTGAGCAGAACAAAGGAAAACTGTTGGATTGAGTTCAGAGCTGTCCATGAAGATGCTCCAAGGGCTGGAGCCCCTCTGCTCTGGAACCAGGCTGGGAGAGTTGAGAATGTCCAGCCTGGAGAAGAGAAGACCCCAGGGAGACCTCAGAGCCCCTTCCAGTACCTACAGGGGCTCCAAAAGTGCTGGAGAGGGAACTTTGACTTGATCACAAGGACATGTAATGATAGGAAACGGGGAAATTACTTTAAACTGTCAGCAAGATAGGTTGGATATTGGGATATCATATCTGCCCTATGAGGGTGGTGAGACCCTGGCACAGGTTGCCCAGAGAAGCTGTGGCTGCCCCATCCCTGGAAGTGTCCAAGGCCAAGTTGGATGGGGCTTGGAGCAACCTGGTCTAGCGGAAGGTGTCCCTGCCCATGGCAGAGGGGTGGAACTGGATAATCTTCAAGGTCCCTTCCAACCCAAACCATTCCATGATTCCCTGGTTTAGTGAAACAGAGATGAAAACAAGTGGTGGCCATTAAAATCTGAAATGGTCCCTCTTGCCATGATTCATGAACTGCTTCTATGACACAGCACTGTCCAGACACTGAGTCAAAGCAAGACTTTATTTTTCTGGGAGTTATCCTTGAAAGCCCAGAGGCCAAGTTTTCCGTGGACATGTGCCTCAGCTCTTTGTCAGACTCCTTTCCGCTGCACACAGGGACCTTTCAAGGTTGTTGCAATACAAGATTCCTAAATATAGATCCTAAAAGGATATGCCTTGATCCTGATGTTTACGAAACATCCACTGTCTCCCAGTGGTCGGTTTGCTGGGAAGTAGAAACTTGGAATTATACCCAGTGGGTGTCTGAATAATAAAAAAAAAAGAGGTGGATGGGTTTCAGCTTGTTTGGTACAGAACTGAAAGCCAAGTTGGTTCAGTTTGGGGATTTACTTTCATGTTTTCTTCACTTGTAATTGAGTGTTTTGCTTCACTTTCAGGTTTCTGAAGTATTTCAGAAAAGCCTTTTCCAGCTAGAGGCTGGAAACAAAAAACCCCTGTATTTCTTCTAGAGAGGAGAAGTCAAAGTGTTTTCCTTCCACAGGATTTATTGGATATTTTCAAAATGTTTCAATGGCAAATTTATACCACACAGGGCATAACTTAATGTATTTACTGGTTGAAGGGAATGACCCAATTCAACTCAATTGAAACCATTTAAAGGATAATTTTGATCCCTTTGGAAGTCCTTGTTCTTGTTCTTGTTCTTGTTCTTGTTCTTGTTCTTGTTCTTCTTCATCTTCTTCTTCTTTTAGTTTAGTTAAATAAATAGGAAAAAAAAACACATTAAAAAATCCCCAAACAGAAAAAAACTCAAACCAAGCAACCTCAAAAGTCCATTCAGATATATCCTGGAAGAATTTGTTGATGTGTTGGAAGTTCAGACCTTGCCTGGTCATCTTTTATTGGCCAAAAAAAGCCTCAATAAAAATAACCCAAACTCCTCAGACCATCCTCAAAACATTTTTAGACCCACTAACGTTGATCATTTGTAAATCTTACAGATCCCTTACATAGAACCAAATTAAGTTTTAGCTTAACGAGGCAGAAGATTTGACGAAAAAGGGAAAAAAAAACTCCTTGGAGCTTCTCCTTAGGCATAGGAACTTTCTTCCTACACTTGCCAGGAATCACCATCTCCAGCGTGAAAAATGTTTTTGATAAAAAAAAATCAGATAATAAAATCAGTTTTTGCAACATGAAGGCTGCCAGAGCTTGTTGTATTTTATGCTCTCCCCCCTCGCTCTGTACAACATATTTTAAACAAATTTTTTCTTAAAATTTACACTCACATTAAACTTTTTTTAGTATTTAGGGGAGTTTCTTTTAATGCTCTTTCTTGCAGAGCTCTTTGCTGGTAAGCACTTGTTAAAATAATCTTCTCCCATGTGTAACCCAGCAATAAACTGCTGGAGAATGAGCTGCTAAATCTTAATGCATCCAGAAAAAAAAACCAGGGCCCTGGTAGGACAAAGGGATTAAGAAAAAACAACAAACAAAGAAAAGAGAATGAGAGAGACAAAAAGAATAAAAGATTTTGTCAGATTGATTTTTTATTAAGAACCCCTACACTGGAATTCAGAAAAAGAGGATATTTTTTCCTTGAATTTTGATGTGCTACTGCAATTTCTTCAGGGGATGATGGGCAGCTGGGAAAAGGGGATCAGCAAGGGAGTGCTAAATTACAGGGAAGTCACGGGAGCATTTTGCTGAGGTGAAAACTGACAGGGAACACGAGGAGCTGATGTTTAACCACCATCTGCATTGGCAACTGAAGCGTTCCTCGGTGTCTCCTCATCCAGAAGATTCACTCCAGTGCCACATGGGGCTCAACAAGATTTCAAAGAGCAGCTTAGGAAGAAATCTGATCCTGGTGCATTGGAGTGGGACCTGCAGGATGAATAAACAACTTATTCCTTTTGCCTGATCTAACATTAACCTGCAGTGCTGAGGACACATCTTCATACCCTGAAACAGGGATCAAGAGCTGACAGAATAAATTTCTGCTGATTTAAGGGATGATTTATCCCAGAAAATAGTACAAAATGCAGCTCTTTTGTGTGGATAGTGCACCTGAATTATGAGATTCCCAGTTAGATTTCCACAAGTATCATGGGAAAGATATGGAGCATCACATCTGCTACAGAAACATTGAATCTTAGGATCATTTAGGTTGGAAAAGAGCTCCAGGATCAAGAAGTCCAAGCTTTGGCTGAATGCCCCCGTGCCCACTAACCCATATCACAAAGTGCCACGTACACTTGTTTTTCCAACACTTTCAGGGATGGTGACTCCGTCACTTCCCTGGGCACCCTGGAACTACACATCCAAGAATCCAGAGCTTGGATCTACCAAAGAGGAAACCAAATCAAGCACAGGTCATACTTTTCACCACAGAAATGCCAGAGCCTTATCAGCTGATTGCTTGCTGGCATCAGTTTTAAGCAGGAAAATACTGTCCTGGCTGATCCCTCTGTAAGTATCAGAGGCAGCTGAGATGGCCTTGTTTTCTTGGAAAACATCCCTGGAAACTGTGATTTTCATAGAATTGTAGAATATTTTGGGCTGGAAGAGACCTTCAAGATTGTTTAGGGGCCCTGAGCAACCTGGTGTAGTGGAAGGTGTCCCTTGGGAGGAGTTTGGAATGAGACGATCTTTAAGGTCCCTCCCAACCCAAACTACTCTGTGATTCATCAATGATTTGCAGTCTTCTGAACCAACCTGATCAATACTCAGTTAATGAAAAGCACAAATAGAGCTGATAACAGAGAAATTAGAAGGCAGGATTGGACTAATTTCACCTAAATTTATGGAATTGCAGTTTGTCTCCCTACAACCTGGTCACCCCTTGTTGAGCACATAAAGAGAAAAGGGAGCATGTGATAGATGATTTAAATGATTTATTTTGGGTGTCTGTGTTAGGATGCTCCAAACTCCACTGCTGAGGTTTTCTAGCTCTCCATGGACTACCACAGGAGTTTGGAGTCATCAGCTCAGGTGTCTGTGCCCAGTCCAATAAAGTGCTCTGCTTAAAATCTCGACTCTGACAAAAAAGGGTAAGTTTTCCAAAACTCCTGTTCCAGCAACCTCTGTGCCAGCCCAGAATCCTGTCCCACCACCTGGGCTCTGATTTGACTCAAGCAAGAGGTTTTCCATTGCTCTGGAAAATGCTGTTTGTGTTTGTATTCACAATTCACTTCTGTTGGAAGGTGCAGAGGAAATGTTTCTGTCGGTTTTCCTTTCACATCGTTTCCAGCTCAGCTGATGGGGCTGAGGTGGTTTACTGCAGCGTGAGTAATTATACCAGGGACTTCACACATGAAAAATTAATGAAAAGAGAAACTGATTCATTTGTCTGATCTACACGTGAAAGTACAAAAACAAATTCCACCTGATAAGGCAAAAAGTCCTGTTTAAAGCTTCATCAAGGGCAGCTGTAATTGAACATTGCAGGGGCAGTCTCATCCCTTGATTCTCTGCAGCACCTTCCCATTTGATGGATTCACTCATTCTCATCCACAAAGATGCTGTGGCTGCCCCATCCCTGGAAATGTTCAAGGCCAGGCTGGACAGGGCTTGGAGAAACCTGGTCTAGTGGAAGGTGTTGGAATAGGAAGCTCTGTAAGGTCCCTTCCAACCCAAACCATTCTACAACTTTTAAAATCGGTTTCCTCTGGGTTTTGCGTGGACCAAATTAAACCCATAATGTGTTCAGACAAATGTACCACTACCCCAGGGCTGAGATATCACCCAGCCCTTTATTAAAACCATTTCTCTTTTTAAATCACCTCCCTCCAAAGGGAGCTGAGAGAGAAGGAAAATGCTCTCGTGGCCCATAAGCTGGCCTGGAGACATCTTCCCTGCTCTGTGCTGCTGCCCACAGTGACTAAATAGGAATGTGTGAAAGTTCATCTTTGATCAGTGTGCAGAGAAATAAAACTCCTGGAGCCAGGCACAGCTTCTAGAGCAGTGGATGGATCCCAAGAGCTAAACTCGTCTCGGGAAACTCAAACCTGCCTGGGGGCTTAAGTGCATTAACCTCCGTATCTGGAAATTTTTAAGGGACAACTTAAATTATATCCTTTAGATTGAACCGGAAGAGAGATTTGAGCAAGCCCTGGGACATTTGTATTGTCTGTACCCTTCAGTGAGCTAGAAAGTCAGATTTTTTTAGTAGATTTTGGGGTCACTGCAGTCAACATCTTCTTTCTGCTTTCCCTGTTAGGCTGGTTCCTAAAAAAAGGGCCTGATCCTCTTGTTTATAAAAACCAATCGGGCACCACTTGTGTTTCAAGAGAAAAGTCCCCCTTTCAGCATCCAGGACAATATACAGGGAGTTGAACCCATTTGATAAAGCAGGGGAAAAGCATCTTTGCCAATAATCTTGCCAATGTGGAAAGGATGGCTTTAAATCAGGTGTTTCAGAGGATGGTGGTATCAGCTGCTGGTTAATTCAGGGGATTGGACATTAGGGTGGGAAGTCCATAGGGGAAGGCTGAGATAGAGGCCCCAGGAAGGATAAAAATAGGTGAGAAAATGATCCTCTTCCCAACTTTGTGCTCAAATGTCTGGAAAACACAGAGATCTGCTGCACAGAATCCCTGGAAATGATGGAGATAAGGTGCAAGGGACACTGTGGGGTCCCCAGAAAAGGCAGATAGGTTAGACCAGAGTCTTCCACATGTTCGGGAATCTGTTTTCCTACTCAAAAAATTGCTGCCAAGGAGGATTTTTCTCATCCTACTTCACAGAGTCAAGGAAAGGTACCATAGAATATTTTGTTTCAGCGGAGAGTGAGCAAGGAATGTGCATCGTTAGAGTCATTTCCAAGCACAGACAGAGGAATGTGACTGGAAGAGTGCAGGGAAACCAACAACCTCTGCTGTTACTGGAGGTTTTTTTTTGTTCCCCCATGAGAAAGAGAAAAGAAAGAGGAAGAAGGAGTGAGAGGTGCAGCAGGAAAACAAAAGACACAGTGGAAAAGGTGAGAGGTCAAGAAAAAAAGGATAAAAGGGGAAGGGACACAAAGACAAAACACCAAGGAAAAAGAGGAAGCAAGACGTGGACTGGTTTTGGTAAACGGGAAATGACCAGGATCTGCAGTGCTGGGTGGGCGTGCGAGACCCCGTCCGAGAGCAAGGGAGAGAGAGGGTGACGGGAGAAGACAGAAGGAGGGAGAAATTAAAGCAGCAGCAAGCGAAAAATAATCAAAGATAAATAAAGCTGACACAAAAAACGACTTTCATTTTCTCTTGCTGACACTCCAAAGTGAGCTGCAGGAGCAGAGACTTTAATTTGCCTCCTCCCCACAGTCTCAGCCCCGCTGCTTCGTCCAAGCCGGGGAGGCTGCGCTGCTCGCAAACCTCCAGTACCAATTTATATGCTAATGGCTTTCGTTTGTAAATCAAGGCAGGCTTCAGCAGTGCCTCCCCCCACCCGAAACTCTCTGGTGCGAAATGCTGTCCATCTCCGCACACAGGGCTGGGAATTGCCCGACTCGGAGACACAAAAGACGTCAAATCCTAAATAATTGGATCATTGATGGAGTTCATCCCCATGGATTAAGTTGCTGTTTCATCTCAGCCCCTCACCTGCTCAGTAGGAACCTTTCTAAGAAGTTTTATAATTAGTCAAGCCTGGGAGAGGAAAAGAAAGTTCCCTCCTTTTCCTCTCTGGTGTTCCCTGATTTCCTTCTTCAGAGCTCTACTTGGAAAGACAAAGGAATGGCACCACTTAGATCGTATTTTCACGTTTGAAAGAATCTGTGAGTACCTGAACAGGGCAAGTCTGCTAGGAGCCTGCCTGTATCCAGGATGGAAATCGAATGGAATTATGAAGGTCCTGGGTTATTTCCTGTCTCCTGCTGGAAGACTCCTGAAGGACCAAAGGAAAAAAATCCTTATCTCCCAAAGGAAAGATGTCTATGGAAAGCTTTGAAAGATCAAGAAGTCTGTTTTCTCAGCAGAATTTGAATTGTGCTTAATTCATTGCCAGGTTAAAATAAGATATTTTGATCCCTTCTGTTCCCAGTGACAGATTTTGAAGGGAGGGAGGGAACAGCAAAAGAGAACAAGAATTCTTAACCTGAAGGATGCTGATGGCGTAAAAGCCCTTGATTATAAAGACAGAAATTTGGGGGGGAAGTTCGGATGTGGTTTCTAAGTGGCAGAGTTGTAATTCCAGCCTGGAGGCTGAAATTGGAACTTCCCACTTCATGGTGCTGTTCCTGGGATTTTGAATTCAGATAAGCAGAAAGAGACATGCATTTGGGTCTTCTCCTCCGGATTCTCTGCAGAGGACACACAGCTCAGCTATTCGAACAGCCAGTCCCTCCTTTGCCAAACAATCTGACAATTTCTGGCTTTCCACAGGCCAGTGAAAACAGCTCAGTTTGGTATGCACAGGTTGTTATTTGGAGTAATTAACACCAGTCCTTAACACTCCAGCGTTCCTAGAGAAGTTTCCAGCAATCAATACAAAAAAAAAGGGAAGTTACAGAGCAGTCATGCACTTCTACCTTTAAGGCAGCCCCATCTTTGGGGAAGATTTTCTTTCCATATATTTTTGCCCAGGATTCTTTTTTGCTGCCAGCTTTTGTGGTTTACGGCACTCAAAGGATTCCCCAGTATCAGCTACAGACAGGAGAAACCCACTGCCGAGTCTAGACTGGACCCACTGGTTCTAAAGATGTCTTTTGGGTGAATTTGGACCACTTTTGAACGCAGAAACTTTAAGAAATCCTTCATTAACAGCAATGGACATCAATGACAAAGGACATTCACCTGTCCCAGGCTGCAGGTCAAGGTCCAGCCCTGCCCCTGATCCCGCAGTGTCCTGGTCTCTTTATGGGAAGTCATTCCTAGCAATTTTCAATGCTGATTTGCGTTATTACTTCTACCTTAAGCCTGTGTTAATGCAGTTTGCTGCAAGTCAGGCTGGCTGGGAGCAGGGCAGGAGATCTGGGGCCACCTGCTAGACTGGGGCCACCAGCCTTGGGAGCTCAAGGATCCTGATGCCAAACTGGGCGTAACTGCTGGATAGACCAAGCCCAGCTGCTGCAGGGACACATTTTGGGTGTGAATATCCTACAATTTCAATTCTGGTTGACTGGGAAGCAGAG
The DNA here is from genome assembly GCA_013397775.1 of Eulacestoma nigropectus. NCBI lineage: Eukaryota > Metazoa > Chordata > Aves > Passeriformes > Eulacestoma > Eulacestoma nigropectus. The sequence goes on from VZTE01000758.1 coordinate 729,208, forward strand.
GATGGAGCCATCCATGCTGTCCATGATTGTGTGAGTGCTGTGTGTGTTGATGGGGTGCTGGTAAAGGCTCTGCTCTCCAGGCTGTCCATGTCTGTATATTCCTGCTGGGAATACATGCTCCCCTCCACTGATTTCCAGACTTGGGAACATGGATCTGGGGCAGGAGGAACATCATCAGCCCACTGAGTGTGGCTGTCTCTACCATCCTTTTGTTGAACCAACAAATTATCCAAATTTTCTCTTGAGGCAATCATGTTTTTATCTCCCCAGCTCTTGCTCAGGTCGGAATCACCACACTTCCAGTTAGCAATCACATCCTAAATTCCAATCTTGATTTTTTTCATTCCTATCTTTATATTCAGGGGCTGTTTCACCATCAGAATCCTTCAGGTTAAAGGATTCAGCCATGAACCTCTTGACGTGCTTTAAACAGATTAAAGGAGCCAGACTCGAAGCCTGACCTTGGGGTCTCAGTTCCTCTGGATTTCAAATATTCCTTCCCAGCTGGAATCCCTCTTCTCTTCAACCAGTCCATAGTTGTGCTGGTCTCACCATCAAGGAGACATCAGGACTTTGGGCAACCCCAGGACCCTTCAGTACCTGGACACACCCAGTGTTCCAAAGGAATTTCACCACGTTCTTGCAAAATACCATCTCCTCTCCTTTACCGCTACTGGAAAGGCCTTTCCCGGTACACCCCAAGCCTGACATTTTGTTTTTCCCTGGTTGAGGATTGTCCTGGATGCATCCAAGCCTCTCTCCCTTGTCGCTCCCATCTGTTGAGCCTCCCAGGCTGCAGCAGCAGCTCCATGCTGAGCTTGGCCATGTGCTTGGTTCTATGGAATGATGATCCTTTCCTCTCCCTGCTCCTACCAGGAGTCTGCTTCTCCTCAGATGATGCCTCAATCCTTCCCTGTATTGACAACGTCCTTCAAAGTTTTGCCTCCAAATCTTTTATTGGCAAGCAACTTTTAAAAAAAATTTTATTTTATTTTTTTTTATTCCAAGGCTTCGAATAAAAATATCAACTAAATCTTCAGTTTAACTGAGGACATTTTTATTGACTTGTGTCCTACTCCTATCATAGCTTTTTACCCCCCCAGCACTTTTTCTTTACCCACCACACACTAATATCACAATGAAGTGTTTTGCTGAAAATAGACAAAATATTCTGTTTGCAGATCCAATCTCAGGGAAATCAGCTGCCTCATTTAATGAAGATAATTAAATACTAAGGACAAGAACTCTTTGGCTGATTATCTGTGCCGTGTGATCCATTTTCCATTTCCTTTTGTTTATATTAATTCTTATAATGAGTCCAAAGTTTTGTCTGACACTGAACAGGGATGAGCCTTCGTACACCAAGCTGATTTGCAGTGAGAGCATCAACGAGGCTAATCTTTTAAATCACTTTATTTTGATAACTAGCAACAGATGCCAGCCCTGAAATCCAACCCTTCCCCATCTCAGGAATCCCTGTCCATGGCAGGGGGGTTGGAATGAGATGATCTTTGAGGTCTCTTCCAGCCCAGGCCATTTTTGACTCTGTAATTCTCTGATCTTAGGTCAGAAGGGAGTTTAATCTGTGGGCAGCAACTGAGACCCAGCAATTCCTTCCTTGCCTTCATCCTCTTCCAGAAAATTCAGCAAAAGTGGCTGAGAGGATTTTACACCTCAAGTGGTGCCATGGCTTGGCCTGAAGGGGTTCCTGCAGAGGAAGCAGATGGTCAGCATTTAGTCCTTCCCTCTGAGGCTGAATTTTCTGTGTTCAAGTCAAGCTCCTCTGCCTCTCCTCTGCGCTCCTGTATTTCCAGCAGGTTGCCAGCCCTTTGAAGAGGACAGGGCCTCTTACTCCCCACGGAAATGCAAAACACCCACGAGTGATGGAAGCCTGTGTTGGCCTAAGCCTCAAAGCTCGAGTTACAGTATCAATAAAGGGTACAAACATGAGGTAATGTGAAAAAGCTGCCAATTATTTCAGACAATTGATCAAAGCCAGGAAACTCCTGGTATCCATTAAGCAACTCTTTGATTGTCCATTCCCTGAAAACCCTCAACCCACACAGAGCAGGAGATGACAATTTCCCTTTTCATTTACCTATTTCTCCTGAACAGAAACTCCCCTGCACTTCTCTTACTTCCTGCAGAATTTGCCTCCTTCTTTCTCTCCTGCTTTCAAATCATTCCCAACATTTGCATAATTTTCTTTGGTTGTTGCCCCACCTTTGGGAGAGGTCACTTGTCAAAGTGCTGCCGTGAAGTGTTGTATTTTAAATTTGAATTTATGTGCCTTTGAAGCTCACATTTTCCATTAGAGAGGAGAAAAAGTAGCAGCCTCCATCCTGCTGTGTACTGCATAAATCATAAATCATCATGGAATCATGGAATGGTTTGGGCTGGAAGGGACCTTAAAGCTCCTCCAGTTCCACCCCCTGCCATGGGCAGGGACACCTTCCACTATTCCAAGGTGCTCCAAGCCCTATCCAGCCTGGCCTTGGACACTTCCAGGGATGGAGCAGCCACAAATTCTCTGGGCAACCTGTGCCAGGGTCTCATTACCCTCACACAGAGGAATTTCTTCCCAATATCCCATCTCACCCTGCCCTTCTTCAATTTAAACCCATTCCCCTCGTCCTGTCACCCCAGGCCCTTGTCCAAAGTCCCTCTCCAGCTCTCTTGGAGCCCCTTTAGGCACTGGAAGGTCTCCCCTTAGAGCTGACCATCAGGACCATCTGTCCTCTCTTTTCCTCCAAAATCCAACATCTGTATTTCTAAATTTATATATATATCTATATATAATCTATATACCTAAATTTCTTTCCCAATTTAAAAATTCAAAAGACTCTTGCAACCTCCTCAGGAGCCAAGAAATGTGGCTTTTCAAAGTAACAAACATCTGTGAAGCAGCTGGATGGTGGGGATTTTATTCAGGAGGGTGCTCTTGGGACTTCATCTGCCAAGTTGCCACAGCTCCTCTGGCCATCGTGGTGGCTGACGGCCTCTTCAGAAGTCGTGTTATAACTTCCTAATGTTCCAAATCTCTTTTTTTCTGGTGCTTTTTGGGACACAGGAGATGAGCAAGGCCCACATCAGTGCCCTGGGACTTCTTTGGAAAATGACTGAAAATAGATCTCAGTGAACAAGCACCCGGAGACGTCTTCCATAGGGATCCCTTGAGGACTCTGACTTCTTCCTGCTACGAGTGGGTTGGGGAAACTACAAAGGAAAAAGCCAACAACAGTCATCTTTCTTTTCTTCTCTGTTCAGATCTTGTCCCAACAGGAGCTGAGGAAGAGATATTCACCTCAGGCCCTAATTCATCTTGGACACAGACAGGAGTGTAGGGAGCCCAAGCACTCCTTGAGTCACAAGAGAGACTGGAGAGAAAAACCTCCTGCCCTGGTCCCAAATCTCCCAGGAATGTTGTCTTGCTCCACATGGGCCTTTTCCTACATGGGCACCTGTGGTGAATGGGGGATTTAGGTCACTGAGAGGACCACTGTAAAATGTATCAGCAAAAGTGGGGTTAATGTGATGTTGTAAAAGCAATGTTCACTGTTATTTAATATATGGAAAAAATGTACAAAGGAAAATTGAGCTGGAATCAAACTAGAAGGGTTTACAGAGAGATGTGAGACAAAAGGGTGAAGGAGAGCCTCCCATTGAGTCAAATTTCAGAGTGGCCCCTCTTGCTGTCTAAACTCCTGATGGAGCCAAGGTGCATTCAGGTCCAGTCTTAATTTCAGATTTGGGCAATGATTTATGTCTAATGGAATTATCCACACAAAGGTTATAATAATTAATACTGAGTACATAGGTTGGCAATGTTACATTATTATTAATTCAGCTTGATATTCAGCAACTCATTGAGGATCTGCCACGAGTAAAGATCTCTCCACCTTGGATAAGGAAGGATCTCTCAGTTAAGGAATCTCAAATGTTGAGGGGTGTCCCTGCTCCAGGGGAGACTCACCTGGCACACAGTCCAGTTGGAATTCAGGGACAATTCAAATGGGACTCATCCAAAGATCCAATGTTGGGAAAAGGTTTCTCTGCCTTGAGGAGCAACCTTGAGAGGCGTCCCGGCTCCAGGGGAGGACATCAAAGCCATGGCAGCTCAAAGAAGGCTCATTTAGGTGTCATATTTATGGAATAAAGTAGTTGCTTCAGAGTCAAATTGCATCAAATGGAAATGGATGAATGAAACTCCTCTTACTCACAAGTTTCTTTGTTCCCTGATAAATGAGCCTTGGAACAACCAACTGTTATTCATGCTTTGATCAGTGTTCCAAGCTCCCGTGCATCGATGCTCACCGTGTCACTCTGCTCCTCTGCGGTTTTCCTGGAGGAGTTCTTGGCCCGGATACAGCTCCAGGTTCACCTCCTCTGGGTTCTGGACCAAACTACTGCTGGTTTGGTTAAGGGGTCGAGTGAATCCATCAGAGCAGCCCAGGTAAAAGACTTTGCATTTTCTTCTCTTTTCAGACTCTTCACAGTTTTCCAGCACAGCCACGTTTTCCCAGTGTAGCAACCAAGACATACAAATTCTTGCATGTGCAATGTACAATTTATCCACATCCACAGCACTGCTGTGCTTTGTCCATGTGAGATAATGGTGAATTTGGAGTTAGAGAAAGAGTTGGATTGGAAGGGACCTTAAGGATCATTTCATTCCACCCCCCTGCCACGGGGCACTGTCCACTAGACCAGGGTGCTCCAAGCACCATCCAACCTTTGAACACGTCCAGGGATGGGGCAGCCACAGCTTCTCTGGCCAACCTGTGCCAGGGCCTCACCACCCTCACAGGGAAGAATTCCTTCCCAATATCTAATCCTAATCTCCCCCCTTTTAGTTTAAAACCATTCCCTTTGTCCTTTCACCATCTACCCATGTAAAAAGTTCTTCTCCCTCATTTTTATGAGCACCCTGTAAGCACTGGAAGGCTGCAGTGAGGTGTCCCCAGGTGTTCTCTCTTTGCCTCAGGACTAGAGCCTGGGATGGCTGCAGGATCACAGGGACACAGGACAGTTCACGGGGACCTCAGGAGTCCCTTTACAAGCTGAACTATCCAGCGACCCTCCCTTGCAGCCTCACCACGGAATAACCACCGTGCAAACCAAAACCACGTTGACCTCCTGCACCCACCACCTCTGGCAGTGCTTTCATTTACAGTCCCATGACCACAGTGAGAAGTGCTCCCTCCTTCCAGCTTCCTTTGGTGGGAAGCAGCAGGACCTCCTGATCCAGCTCTAGGCTGGTGATCCAAAGCTTGGGTTCTCCTGCTCGCCCAGCCCATCACCTCATGAGGTACCTGGTGGTGTTTCCCTTCCCTAGTACTACACAATCATTGAACTCTTCAGGTTGGATTTTTAAAATCACCAAGTCCAACCCAGCACTGCCAAGTCCACCAAGGATCATGGAATGGCAGATGTAGGATGAGAAACACCTCCATAGGAAGGCTGAAGGCCTGCGACTCACCATCAAGTGCTGCTGGTTGAAGAAATGCTGGATTATGGCTCAGGGGAGGGGGGAATGAGCTGAGAGCCTCCAGGCAGCCCCACACCTCTACAGTCATTCCAGGTATTTCAGGACATCCATATTATTTCAGCCAGGCCAAGATAAATCATTACATTTGAGGACCTACTAGGCCATGATGGCTTTGGATGAAGGCTCTGGAAAGCAGCAGTTCTGGAGCCCATTTTCCCAAGATTTAGGCTTCCTGTAGTCCTGCCTATAATCCTTAAATCTAACAGGTGATGGAGCAGAGTCAGGGAGATAAGGACATTTTTTTTTTCTGGAAGATTTCAGCCATTCGAGGATAAGCGCCAAGGAAGTGAAGAATTTGTTGCCCAATTAATTTCTTCTCACATTTTATGAGTGATATCCTTAAACCCCTGCGTACTGAGCTGAGCTCCTGCTGGGAGTCTGCCTGGTCAAGCTGGAGGTGCCAGGGAAATCCAGGTGAGGTTGAGTCTTCCAGTACTTGATGGGGGACAACAAAAAAAACCGAGAGGTACCTCTTACAAGGGCATTGAGGGATTGGACAAAGGTGAATGGCTTTAAGCTGAAGCAGGGTAGATTTTGATTAAATATTGGGAAGAAATTCTTCCCTGTCAAGGTGTTAAGGCCCTGGCACAGGTTGCTGGAAAAGCTGTGGCTGCCCCATCCCTGGAAGTGTCCAAGGCCAGGTTGGACAGGGCTTGGAGCACCCTGGAACAGTGGAAGGTGTCCCCACCCATGGCAGGGGGTGGAAAGCGATGACCTTTAAGGTCCCTTCCAACCCAAATCATTCTGGAATTCTATGATTGGCTTTGCAGGGATGTGGGCAAGGTGGCATCACCATTACCCTGGCCCCATTGGAAACTTTAACCCCACACCCCTGCCCTGTGCCAGAAATGCTGCCAGACCTGTGTTAAATCTCAACCCTTCGCATGCTACGATACTGGGAAGGAGGCATCAGGTTGTGGGTTTGAGAAACCTAAGTAAAACCAAGCTGCGCTGCACAGAAAAGGAGATTCCTCATGTCCTGCAAATGTACATCATAGGGACACATATTTTTAGAGGGGTGGAGAAGATACAAAGCTGAAATTTGGGTAAATTCAGCCCCGCATTGTGACTCTTCCAGAGCAGAGAGGCCAGGTGGCAGCTGTGGGGCCAGGACAGGTTTCCCAGCCCCCAGGAGCGATGCAAAGCACACGTGGGGCGCAGGCAGGGGCACTTTTAAAAAGCAGACAGGGCTGGAGTTTCCACCTCTTTTATTAGAAATAAGACACATTCATTTTGTGCTCTGAAAACTGTACAGGGGGAAAAAAAAAAAAGGAAATGTTGACGAACACGGAAAGGAAGGAGGGGAAGGCATGGAAGGAGGTCAGGGCATGGGAAAACAGGATTAACCGGAGGAGCTGAGCAGAGAAAGTCGAGTATCAACAGTTCTTAAACAAACATTTATCTCCGTAATTACATAACATCGTTAATGTCCCGCAAAGGCGGCTGCAGTGAATGGGTGAGCAGTGAAGGTTGGAGTGAAGAGGGCAGGCTCAGGTGGGCAGGGGAAGGGAAAGGAAGAAAAAAAAAAGAGAGAAAAGAATTAAAACACAGTAGAAAGATATCTGTATGCTAAAATTCATAATGTGTAATTATAATAATTACAGTATCATACAACCCGGCATCTGAGGGAGGCCTTTGTGCTTTCCTGTTTCATAGAATAAGCTAAAATTGAACAATAATATCACAGTTTTATGAGTAACCACTTTCCCTATTTTTTAACTATTTGGATTTATTTAAGTTTTCCTTTCCATCCTTCATATCCTGCAGTTAATGGCAAAGTAAATGCCACTGCCCTTGGAGATCACCCAGGTGGCCCAAAGGGAAGTCAAAGCAGAGATGTCACATCAAGCAACATCTCCCCGTGGGGGAAGCACAGCTGGGGGAAGTGATTGCTTTGCATCTTGTACCCATTGGTCATCTTACCCCAAAAACATGGGGTTTGGTGTTTTTTTATTAAAAGGAGACCCAAGCACAGTTAATATTCAGACCCCATTCAAGCTTTGCTGCTGTCTGGCCCAATCCGGCCACTCAAAAGCAGAGGTTTGTCTCCATCCACCTCCAAAACTGGGAGTTGGTCCAGACATCAGACAGTGCTGGGAATGATGAAAATAATAAAAATAATACAGTCTGGGTGTAATGTCAGTGGTATATTTTTTAATGATAAAAATATTGCACAGCACTTTTTGGGGTGAAATGTAGACACCATTTTTTTTGTAAATAACCTTGAGAAATGTTTAATGAAGAAAAAAATTAAAATAGGCTTGTTTTTTTTTCTCATGGTGAAATGAAAAGGTTTTATCAGGAGGAATGTCCTGCTCTCCTGATCAGCTCCACCTCTTCCTTCCTGCAGGACCATGAACCTGCCGCTGGCTCTGGGCAGTGGGGAGGGCGGAGAAGAGCCAGTGAGGGGAAAATAACTGAAACCCAAACTGAATAAAGCAAAACAACACACTGTGAGCCAGCGGTGAAGGGGCTGTGTATTCCCACCATCCCAAACCTTCCATGGAGCAACTTGCCTTCCACCTTCAGCAGGTGGCATCCTCACCCCATGCCTGCGCAGTCCTAGGCACAGAAAGGCATTTGAAATGACAACAGCCAAAGAAAAGAAAGGTCTCGGGTTTCAAGTTCTCTTTTTATTGAAGAAAAGAAAAGAAGAAGGAAAAAAATAGATTATTTTGTTTGTTTTTTCTGTCTGTTTGTTTCCGAGTGGACGTTATTCGTGTTGTCAGTTTGTCTCAATGTCCTAAGGCAACGTCTCTGTTTACCAATATCTCCAGGTACAGCGGCAGATCTGTCTTTCCCTTTCTCTCTCTGCCTTCCAGGGAGGGGCAGCTTGGAATAAATCTGAGTCCGAAAGCAAGGACAAATAACAGAACAAAAAAAAAAAAAAAAAAAAAAAAAAAAAAAAAAGGATGAGGCCAAGAGGACCTTTGCAAGGCCCGTGCTGAGTTTATCTATTTAACAGTCAATGACACGACCTACATTCTTCTTGTTGGTCTTGTTGTCTACCACCTTCCACCCTCTCCCTGGAGATGAGGCGAGCAGGATTTGGAGATCTGGAGCTGGTCCTTTCCTCTGGCGCGGGAGCTCCGCCGAGGAGGGATGAGAGGAGGAAGCCCCAGCTCTCCTCTCCACCCGAGCTGCGGGTGACACCACATCCCCCTCCGAGAGGACCCGCTGCCAGGTCATGGTGTGGCACCCTGGAGTGGCAATGTCCTCGTGGCCACTGCTTGGCGCGTCCCATCTCCTTCCTTCTTGGATGAGCTGGCGAGGGAGAGGCGGGGGGGGNGGATGCCCCTCGAGGCTGGGTCTGCCCCAGCCAAGCCACATCCCAGAGAGGCTCCTTTTGGTGTCCCCAGACAACCACGATCTTCTGTGGTGGCTGCTGGGTGTCCTTCCACACCTCCCTGTGGCAGAGCAGGAAGGCTCCCGGCGTGCGGCAGCGACCCGAGAGCATCTTGGCAGGGCTTGTCCCCTGCAGCCCCTCCCCACCCTCTTCCTCCTCCTCCTCGCTCTCTTCCAGGCTCACTCCTCCAGTCCTGCCTGGGAAAGCTCGTGTTGTCCTGAACCTACAGCTACTATACTCTATAAAGTAATATTCCCCCTCTCTGCTGAGAACAATACAAAAGTTACTCCATCTTACCAAAGGTTTCAAAAGAAACCAAACACTTCTCTGGCTCGGTTCCGATTTAATTTAATCATTTCTTTAAAATGTGGTTTTGCTTTGTTTGTTTCGTTTGTTTTCTGGAAAAAAAAAGTCCTTTTTCTTCCCTTTCTGCTCAGACCTCTGTCTGAAGGTCAATAATGTCTTGTCCCACCAAGGGGATGGTGGCCCCTGTTTTCTCCCACTCTACAGTTTTTAGTTCTAGGGGAGACTGTGCCACAGGTTCGATGTCCTTTTTAACCCATGATGGTGGGGACTGGACTTTCCTGATGCCTTCCCAGGGTCTCTTGTTTGGTGTCTGCTGTTTTTCTTGCTGCAGGAGGAGGAAAGTGTAAGAAAGGAGAGAGAGAAAGAAAGAAAAGTTAGTACAAAATGCAAGAAATACCATGATTTTACCTCCTCTTGTGTCAACAAATCAGTTTTTCTGTGCAGCTTCTAATCTAAAATAAAGTGGGGTATCAATGAAAATGACACTTGGCATACAAACTGTCTATTTTCAAGAAGAAAATGTTTTTCTTTCCACTGCCACCTCCATCACTTAATGCCTGGATATTTCAGCTTTCACCTGAGGCTTTTGCTACTGAAAAACTGAGTGTGGTTTTAAGAATTTCAGGTCTTTTTCTACTTCCACAGATGTAGCAGCAGCACAAGTGGTGATGGCTGGACAAGGGGTGACAGCTTTAGGATGAAGGAGGGAAGGTTTAGATGGAATATTGGGAAGAAATTCTTCCCTGTGAGGGTGGGGAGGCCCTGGCATAGGTTACCCTGGAAGTGTCCAAGGCCAGGTGGGATGGGGCCTGGAGCAAGCTGGGATAGTGGAAGGTGTCCCTGCCTGTGCCAGGGGGTGGAATTATAGGATCTTTGAGGTTTCTTCCAACCCAAACCCATTCTATGAAATCCAGATTACAACGAGGTCTTTCTGAACACCTACTGCCTTTGATGCACATTCCTTATGCAGCACAGCTATTTATAGACTCTTTAATTGCAGCAAAACCTGCTCCCTGTTCTGCCAGAGAACCAAATCCATGCTGCTGGAGGAGCTGGAGCTCAGCTCTGAGACCGAAAAAATTTCCATCGACTCCACACCAAGCCTTGGAGGCTTTACCGACCCAGTCTGCCACCAGCAACCCATCATGGATACTGATCCAGAAAATCTCTTTCCATGTTTCTGCTGATATGCACCAAGACAAGGCTCTGGTGAGGGCTGAGGGGCTGGAAAACGGGGATGTTCCTCAGTGAGTAGAGAAAGGAAAGGTTTTAAATGAGTTATTCCACTCAACTTCTCCCCTCCAAGCACCGGTGATGCTTTTCACAGTTAATTAACCCCAAAAAACACTCCAGCACTGGGCAGTGAAAGCCTTCCCTGGATGTGCCAGAGCCCTTTTGAGCCACCTGCCGATGGAGAAGTGGGAAGGGCGGGAGAAAAGCAGCTTGTGGAGGATGACAAGAAGGAGGGAAAAGCCTGGGGAGAAGGTGAGGAGCCAGACATGCAGGGGACACGCAGCCCAGGACGTGACACAGCTCGGTGCTGTCACCAAGATGTACTGACTGAGGGGAGATGAAGCCACACGGAGGCTGTGGGGTCACTCCAGGATGCTGCTGAGAGCACTGTAGCTCCGGAGGAAACCTAAATTCCCATCTGCTGCAGGCTCATCCAGCAGCCTCAGCTTCTCAGTTTGTCCTTCCTTAAGATATTTTTGCCAGGCTGTTGTTTCTCCCAGCTCCACACTGCAGTGCTGACAGCAAAGCTGCTGTGCAATTATCCCTAAAGGGGCATTTTTCACTGGATCACCCAAGCCAGGAATTCCAAACTTTAATATAAAAATAAGATGTGCTTGAAGCTGGTCCTGCACTCCACAACTCCCAGGGAGAAGGCTCTGGGTGAGAGCATTTGGTGCTTAGAGGGTGGTGAATGTACAAACCAGGTGAAGTGAAGTGCAAGCATTCTGAAATCATTTTCATTCAAAGGGAGAAAGATCAGTTTTAAAGTACTTTTAAAGAGAATTGTTATTTTTTAATCAGGTTTTGTAAAAGCCTTGCTCGGAAGGATGCAAAACACTCAAATTCTTTAAATCTGCAGCTGAGGTTTTCATTAAACTCTACAATACAGGGCTTTCCTTATGCTGCTGGTGTTATTCTTACTTTATTCCACGATACAACATGATAATGATTAATATTAAGAGGACAGAAAAAGTGATAAAATTCGTGACTTATTCCATTATCTTCTTTGGACCTTATTTTAGAACCACTGCAACCAAAAACTGGAACCTATTTAAATCTTGTGTGTGTCTTAATGAGACAAGCTGGAAACCTTCTGAAGGGAAATCTCCACCTACAGTGTTTTTTGGAGACCATCAGTCTGCCTGAAAAGATGCAGCAGGAAGGAACACAGGGAAAAAAGCACACTGAGAGCAAAAATTTGAATGAAATTAAGTTTCCTAAAAGGTGAAGAAAAGCAACCTTGGCCAGGACAGATTTTTTTTCAACGACAAACATCTTGTTTTCTCCCACAGCTGCTGTAATGCCACAAGTTTTCAAAGCTGCTGATGTCCACAGCTGTATTAGAGAGCAGCACAAGCAATCTTATGCATGAAGTTCATAAATAATTTGATTTTTCCCCTCAAACAAAAAGCCCTTTTTTGATGGCATTATTTATGGCCACCTTCAGCATCAGGTTCTATTCCCAGCCAATCCCTGTTTTAAGAGTCTCTCTCCATCTGCCACACTCCTGACCTTCAGCCTCTCCTTCATGCTGGGAGGATGCTCCCAGATCTGATCAGGCACCCTGAACGTGATCAGCAAACCTCAGAGCCCTCCTTGACATGGGCTAGTGAGCAAGAGCAGCTGCAAATCCACGGAGGGAACAGAAATCTAGGGAAAAAAAAAAAAACCAACCCAAAATATAAAAATGATGAGCTCGCATCTACAGCAATGGCCTCTGATCAGCCCTGTCACTGGGGAGCAACACCTAAGGGTGACAATAATTATTCAAACCCCAGACATTACATTTTGTGAGTGGTTGAAAAGAGAAAAATTAAGAAAGGAAGAGAGAATGAAACAGGAAAGATTATTACGGCAGTGCACAGCTCCATTCTGCACCTGCATCTTGAATATTCTGGGCACTCCATGAGCTTCCTGAGAGAGGGATAAAGGGAAAATGATAAATGTGGCTGGTTTCCAGCCATGGATAAAGTCATAGAGAATGTCCTGTGGGAGGAAAGATTACAGACTCCCACCTTCAGGCCTTAAAAGAGATTATGGTTGGATGTGGAAGAGGTCTGGGAAGCTCTTAGAGGCTTGTGGATGATGAGAATGGACCACTGATGGTGGGGACTGGGATCATCTCTTCCAACAAAGGAACTCCAGAGCACCAAGGAGTCAACCCCGGGAGCTGGGCCTGCCCACAGTGCCCAGCCAACCTCCAGGCCACCTTTCCACAGCTCTCTGTTCATCCCGAAAACTTCCAGACTCACGGAAAGTACATGGAAATAACTCACAAAAGCAGCATCCATTCGGTGCTGTCCAGTGAAGTGACACTGCTCTGCCTCGGGGGTCTTTGAGCACAAATTCCTGGGGTTTTGGGGATCTTTTTGAAGATGCACCACCACAGGCTGGCCCTTTTGTTTTTCCAAGCTCCTTTTTGCTCTGCCATGGAGAGGAGGCAGAAACTGCCCCTGGGTCTGACCCCACATGATGGTTTCCGTCCTCCTTATCAGAGCGATGTGTTATCTACCTGTGACTGTGGCAGGCTTAGTGACTCCAAAGATGTCTATTTAAACTTAAACGATGAAAAACAGTTCTGGAAAACGAAGAAATGATGAAGGGAGACTTGCTTTTAGTTTTCCATTTCTCAGGAAGGGATCAGACTTCTCTGGTGATGCCGTGAGGGAGGTGCTGGCTCAGGGGTGGCTGCAGAAGGACTCGGTGCCCACCGGGATCTCTGAGCAGGTTAATCAGCCTGGCAGAGCTCTGGGAAGGATGCTGGGAGACAAAAGAAAATCTCCTCTTGGCACAGGGCACCCTGGGAATTGCTAGCAGGCTCCTGGGAACAGCTCCCCTTTTCTTTCCCTCCATATGGAAAAAAGTTTTTATGGGGCCTTGGCCACTTGAGCAGCCCACAGAAACAGGCAGTGGGATCATGCTCCAGCCCTGGCATTTCCCTCCAGCTCCACTGTGGGGGTCTTAGCAATCCTTGCAGGCAGGAGGGAAAACGGAGCTACGCATACAAAAGAAAGAAAAAAGCTGGAGAGAGGGATGTGTGATCCGGCTGGAAAAGGCGCCGGGGCTGGCCCGGGGCCTGGCGCCTCAGAGACAGCCAGGACTGGCCCCAGACAGAGCCTGAAAGCACCAGGGGCTGCTCTGCCAGTAACTCCCAGGGACAGAGCCATCACTCTGGCCTGACACAGCCCAGCAGCTTCTGGGGAGGAGGGAAATGTTTATCAGTTCCTGCCTGGTGCCAGGATTGTGGGGAGAAAAAAAAAGGGGTGGGAAAGGAGGGAGCACCCAGATTCAGAGCTGAGGTAAAACCAGCTCCAGACTGGAGGTGTTCATCATCCTGGTGGCATTGGGGGTCTCCTTCACTCAGCCCTGACTTTCATTTTAGCTGCAAAGTTTTAAGGTGGAGGGAGAGGATTTGGGGTAAAGGGTATTTAGGATGCAGTGCCAACAAAACCCCCAAACCTCTGACAGAGACAGAGGCAAAGTGCATTGAAATAATCCTCACATCCTTCTCCTGCTAAAGCTGGCCCTGGCAGGCTGCAGAGTCACCTGTGCTGGACTCGTGGTGGGCATGGAAAGGTGATGGTGGTGGGAGCAGGCACCTCCCTACCCTGGGGTCTTCAGACAATCATCATAAAATCCCAGAATGGTTTGGGTTGCAAGAGACCTTAAAAATCATCTCATTCCAACCCCTGCCATGGGCAGGGACACCTTCCACTATCCCAGGTTGCTCCAGGCCCCTTCCAACCTGGCCTTGGATATTTCCAGGGATGGGGCAGCCACAGCTTCTCTGGGAAACCTGTGCCAGGGCCGCATCACCCTCACAGGGAGGGATTTCTTCCCAAAATCCAATCCAGCCCTGCCCTCTGCCAGTTTGAAGCCATTCCTCCTTGTCCTGGCTCTCCATCCCTTGTGCACAGTCCCTCTGCAGCTCTCTTGGAGTCCCTTCAGGCACTGGAAGTGGCTCTAAGGTCAGATTTGAGGGGCAGAATCCCCTCCCTCACCCTTCACAGTTTCCTGTGCTGCCTCCAGGGATCCAGGCTGGCTTCATCCAGAGCTCCTGTATCCCAGGGCAACTCTTTCCCTTAGGAGCAGCATCCCTGCAGTGCGTAAGTACAGCCCAGGACTCTGCTCTGAGGCACAGCTTTCATTTCCCACTTCAGCCGAAGCCCATGAACGGCTCAGGCTGCTCAAGCTGCACCTCCCTGTGTTTGTTTTGTGGGGGTTTTGTTTGGTTTTGTCCATTTTTTAACACCCAGTTTTTACGGTTACCCCGAATAACCCCGAGAGCAGTTCAGGGCTTTCCACTGAGCACTCGGTGAGAAATCCCCTGGAACCAGCTACTCCCATGCTGTTTTCCTCACCTCTGGGGTCAAATTGAAGGATATTTCCTGACCCAAATGGTCTCTCCCCGTGACACTGATGACTGTAGGACCAGGATGAAGTTATTCAGAGCACAGAGCAGGGAATTTGAAAGATAAATGTGGCTCACGCTTGTCTAATCCATCTTTAGATCAATGTCAATGAAAAGTGATTAGAAAATGGGAAAGCTGTCTTGTTTCTTTAGAGAATGATAAATTTTCCTTTCCATCTCGGAAACAAGTAGCTGCAGTTCTTTCATTTTATGCTACTGGACTACAAAGATTATGCTTTTTCTTTTTTTAAAAATTTTCATTTAGGAGAAAAGCAAAGTAAAAGGAAGCGGCTGGCTTTGTTCAGAATTCCATTAAATTAAATTAAATTTAAAAAAAAGTAGAAATAATTTGTGGTTTTAACTTCAAAATCAGTTAGGAAACTTGAAACACCCAGCATTTGCTGGGCTATAAAAATTTGCCTTCTGCTTCTGTATTCCCTGAAGTTCATCCGTCCTGAAGGGGTGGCTGTGAGACAAATTCTAGCGAGGCTGAAGGTGAACAGGCTCTGGATCAAGGAGGTCTTTTACTGACTCCTGAAAAGCCTGAAGGCTGCACAGAAAGCCTGTGGTCCCACCAGCATGAGGAACAGGCTGTTTTCCAGAGTATCCTTGCTTTTAATCCAGCTGGTCCAATCCAAATCTTTTTTGGGAAAATGCTTATGGTCTGTGAAGAGCCCACCTGAAGGACTAAATTCCCTAAAATGCTGAAAACTCTCAAGGCTGCCTCACGGGAGCCCCTGGGAATCCAGGAGGAGACCAAGAGCACCAAAAGCATGTTTTTTTTATATAAAGTCTTTTATTTAGACTCTATAAAGAATTATTCAGACTTTAGAGTATAAAAACCCAGGAGTTTCAGTGTGCTGGTGGCACTGGCTGGTGCTGGAGCAGAGGATACAGGGAACAGGTTTCTCTGGGACAAATTTTGTCCCTTAATTCTTGGGACAAAAGGTGCTGGATGATCTAGAGGAGGAGGTGAACTTCTGATTGATGGTGTGTTTGGATACCTGGGAGCTGGCAGATGGTCTATGGCTGACTGAATCAGGATTTGACGTCATTTTCGTAACAGAATTTATTGCGGTAATTATCGGACTTTATGCAGAGCTCCTCCCTATAAAAGCTGCACTAATTGGTCTGTTAAAATTTGCCTTTAAGCAGTGCAGAGAGGATTAAAGACGTGGCACAGAGAGACCCTTCCCAAAAGTGGAGCTTCCCTTGCAGAGGGACACCCAGCCAGCAGCTTCCCGATTTTCCCTTTCCTGCAGCAGAGCACACCAGGGAGACACAGCCCTGAGTGGAGATGAGCTGATATTTATGATCAATATTCATAAAATCATAGAATTATAGAATCAGGGAATGGTTTGGGTAGGAAGGGACATTAAGACCATCTCATCCCACCCCCCTGCCATGGGCAGGGACACCTTCCACTAGCCCAGGTTGCTCCAAGCCTTGACCAACCTGGCCTTGAACACTTCCAGGGATGGGGCAGCCACAGCTTCTCTGGGCCTCACCACCCTCACAGGGAAGAATTTTTTCCTAATACCCAATCTAAAGCTGCCCTCTGTCATCTTTAAACCCTCTTCCCTTGTGATGTGACTCCATGCCCACTTCATGGCCCTTTTTTCTCACCACTCCATTAGGTTGTCAAAGCCCGTGCTGGTGGAACGGGCAGATCTCCAGATATTCAAAGAGGAAAGCTAAGAAAAATCTCATTGCGAGAAAACAAAGTGAGGAATCAAGACAGAAATACTGTCCAGAAGGAAATAAGGAAAAGTTAGGCAGAAAAAACTTTATACCTTTCTAAAATGGGATTTAAAGCAGGCGTTTTTCAGGATCAACAGAGATTTGGGATGGGATTTGAGAGCTGTGCTTTTTCCCAGAGAAGCTGTGGCTGCCCCATCCCTGGAAGTGTCCAAGGCCAGGCTGGACGGGGCTTGGAGCAACCTGGGCTAGTGGAAGGTGTCCCTGCCCATGGCAGGGGGTTGGAATGAGATGGTCTTGAATGTCCCTTTTAATCCAAACCATTCTGTGATTCTGTGATCCTGTGATTCTATGAATTACAAACTGAGTCCAGATCCTGCATGTGAGCTGCAGAGCAGGAGCCAAAGCAAAAGCCATTCCAGCTGCAGGCAGCTGAATGTGGCAGGGAGCTAATCAACGAGGAGGAGAAAATCCGAGGAATTCTCAGAGCTCTGTCCAGTGCTGACCTCGGCACAAGCAAAGAGCTGCTGTTTAAAATGAAAGCCAAGCCAGATGCTGGCAGGAAAAGAGGGATATGGATGCAATTCCAGCTTCTCTAATGGAGCTGCATCAAAGGATTCCTGCTGAGGGGGAAGGCAGGAGCGTCACTTCCAGTGCTATCAAAGCTCAGGAGAACCAAAACCTTGGCTTTTTTAAAAGCCTACAAAACCACAGACCCTTTTCAACATCCAGCCCAAACCCTGGAATTTCTTTAGCAATTAACTCCCAGGGAGTAGCAGCACTGGAGATGTAAAACCCTGAGAATATTTCCTGTGTAGTACAAAGCAGCTTGAAAATAATCACTGCCCTGCTTTAATGTGGAGAACTCTCAGCTACGAGAATTCAGACCTGGGTAACTCTGTGTATTTAGGAGGAAACGGGAAGAAATTGAGTGGTGGAGCCCACAGTCTGCCAGGCAAAGGTCAGGCTTTGAAAGGGAGAAACAACCTTGCAGCAAGGTTTTCCAACAATGGGATTTTTTTTCTTTTTTTGGTAGCAACTGGCGAGGGAAGGAAGGAGCCAAAGTGATGGGAGTGATTAGGAAGGAAGAACTCTGCCGTCTGAGTCGGTGCCAAGCTAACATCCCAATATACATCCAAAATACCCCTGACATAAAGAGAGATCTGTAATCCAGGTGGAAGCCACTCATTGCTTATTGCAGACTTAAAAACGAGGGTTTGGTGCATCCCAGACACCAAGAGAGCTTGAAACACCAGGATGCCTGGTGGGGGTGGCTGGGTATTTTGATGCAAATCCTGCTGTGGTTGTCTCCAAGCCTTTGGTTCCTTTCATGCTTCCTGGTTGCAAATAAGCTGTCGGGGGGATAAATATTCCACACACACAGAGCTCATTAAGTTTTCTGTTCAGGGGCTACATCAGCTTCCAGTTTGGTCTGGGATTTAATGGAAGGGCAACAGTGTGAAACCTCCACAGGCTTGGGAGGAGGGTGAGCACAGCAAACCAGCTGCTCCTGAGATGCTGTTTTTAGATTCTTCCGTCTCTTCAGGTGGACAGAGAAAATCTGTCCCAAATTCCAACAAAACTGGAGCAAAGAAGTCCTGCATACAACCCTGAAACTTCTTTCTCAGTAAGGAAAAAAAATCAATTCCACCTTCCTTGCTTTACCTGAAGTTGAAGACTGCAAGGGAGAAAAAATTTGCCACAGAATATCCAGAGCTGGAAAGAACCTGCCAGGATCATGTTAAGGTCATACAGAGATCTATCAGTGCCTTAAAAACCTGACTTTTCAACTTGGCAGTCATCAGATCTTGCTGAATGGCATCCTGCTCCTATCCTAATTCCCTAGCATGGAAAAATTAACTTTGGGAAATAGTGTCTACATCCCTGATCAGTCCATACAGCCACAAATCGCAGAATCCCAGAATGGTTTGGGCTGGAAGGGATCTTAAAGATCATCTCATTCCAACCCCCTGCCATAGGCAGGGACACCTTCCACTATCTCAGGTTGCTCCAAGCCCTGCTCAAGCTGCCCTTGAACACTTCCAGGGATGGGACATCCAATGCTCCTCTGGACAATCTGTGTCAGGGCCTCACGGGGATGAATTTTTTCCCAATGTCCCATCTAAATCAACCTCCTTCATCTGAAAGCCATTTTAAGTGTGAGCACATTTCTCTGCTGCAGGGATGAGGTGGCCAAGGCTTGAACACCACCTGGATGTGTGGTCCTGTGTGCTTTGAGCATGGATCCTGATGAAAAATTTGATTTTAATCAGGAATAGTCAAGTGTGCTTCCAGCCGGAGCATTTTACAGTTGAGGCACAGACACAAGAAACTACGTGTCACACGGAATAAATTTTATGGAATAAACTGGAAAAGAAAATATGGAAAAAATCCACGTTTATTCCCCAAGGAAGGGCAATTCCTTATTATAGTACTCCGAGGCTCAACTTAGTTCAGCATTAGGAATGTGCTTCGGTTTCCAGCAACACAACTGCAGTAAAACAGTAACTGTGGCCAGTGCCACATTCCTGGGAAAGCCTGGAATACGAGCAAGATTCAGGCATTCCAGGCACTATCCTGGTTCCCATCATTGCCTCTGACATACCAGCCCCACCCATTAGTGAGCTGATGGCAGTGGGGACACCCCAGTCCCAGCGGGATGTGGATTAGGACTCCTCAGGCACGGGCTGATGGAAAAGCAGAACTAATCCCCAAACCCGTCCCCACTTAAAATTCCCCACAACTCCCTGGAAGGAGGTTGTATCCAGGTGGGGGTCAGTCTCTTTTCCCAGGTAACAAGTGACAGCACAAGAGGAAATGTCCTCAAGTTTTGCCAGGGGAGGTTTGAGTTGGATATTAGGAAAAATTTCTTCACTGAAAGGGTTGTCAAGAGAGATGTGATGTTGGATACTGGAACAGGTGCCCAGGGAAGTGGTGGGGTTCACATCCTGGGAGGAATTTTTAGTTGTGGCACTTGGGGACAGGGTTTAGAGGTGGGTTAATGGTTGGACTCGATGATCTCAGAGGTTTTTTACAACCTTAATGATTCTGTGAGTCCCTGATTATGTTTCCAGTTCTGCCAGTAACTGTTCTGGGACAGTGAGCAAAGGACATTTTTCAAGTCTACACAGCACTAACATTTATCCCAAGCTTCCATGTGTCAGGATACTTAAAAAGGAGGAACACTTGTGCTTGTACAAACCTTTGTGTCTTGGCTGAAAACCCCTTAAAAAGGGGGCTATAAAAATCATATTTTACCCTTGAAGCTGGAGAAATTCTCAACAGTAAATAAACGTGCTGGCTGAATTTTCCACCCCTTTTCCTAAAGAGACAGAAGATCTGTTCCTTCATCCCATTCTTCTGTTGGTGGTACCTTAAAATCTGACAACTTAGGAGTTCATGTGAAAGGAGCTTTGTGTTCAGTGTGACAGGGTAAGTGCACCGAAGTACAGTGGGAATGGCATTTGCATCAAAATTAAAATCTAAATTGATCCCTAAAGATGGCCAGCACCATTCCTAGGAATCCCCACAGGATGCAGACATTTAGTTCCAGTTTCATCAGCACTCTTCTGACCTTGGAGGTGAGGGAGGAGAGAGGAACAGCAAGATTAGGAAAAGCATCGTATCCTGGAAAGGACTGAGGACAACGGGACACGATGCCAGGAGAGGTTGGGAAAATGCCAGGCTTGGGGAGAGACTCGGGAGCTTGACATTGTGTCTGTTTATTTAAAAGGGAAATCAGAGAGAACAGTGATGCGGGCAGACGGAGCAGACGCAGGAAATATCCCTTCTGCTCTGGGATGAGAAAGGGTTTAGGGGTATTCCAGGATCCTGACGACCTTGTTCATGCCCACAAGGCAAGGAGCTTTCTGTGTTTGGATTTATGTCATGGAAAGGGTTGGGATAAGCCCAGGATGCTCTGCAATGCAAGTGAAAGCCAGACTTACGCTAAGGTTTGTTTTATCACTGCCGCCAGAAGAAACAATCCATCGTTTTATAACCTAAACATACACAAAAGAGAAGACATTCTTTTGTTGTCCCTTTAATCCCTGTTATCTGCTCTTTGCCTTCTCAGGGCGAGCTGAAGATGGGGCCTGAGCTCCAGCAGGGTCCTCAGCAGCAAATGGTAGAAAAAGGGGTGGAAAAAACCTATTTATTTGACTTTGTATTGCTTTGGATGTTTTTTAAACCAATACCCACTCCTGACTTGCCAATCCTGCTCTTCACAAGCTCCCCCTCTCCCGTTACGTCTGAGGGAAAAATCCCAACTTGAAAAAGATTCAGTCAATATGCAAAAGCCACCTTCAGAGCCTCCTTCAGCAGCTCAAAGCTCTTTGATGCTGACAGCGGCAACTTTATTTCTACACAGATGCATCTCTGAAATGCTAAAACCTTCCCAATCTATAAACCCCTCCTGCAAACAGACCACAGATTAGCTTTTACACCAGATTGAAGCCTTTTTTTGGGTTTACAGCTGCGTCACACTGAAATAACTGCAAAAAAAACATCCCAGAGAGGTGACACTGAGTGAGACACATCGGGATTCTGGGCCGAGTGGGGTTCTTTGATCTGAACCTGCAGATCCACGGCCCCTCTCACTCTGTTACACTGGACAGCCCATAATGACACCGTGCCACACGCAGCAAAAGTAGGATTTGCTGGGATAACACCTCTGGAGCTCAGTACAGCAGTGTTGTGAGGTCAGGACACAGTCCAAAGGCTCTGCAGTGCTCTGCTTCCCCCCCTCCCAAAACCCCAAACCGCTGGTTCAATTGCCCTCCGAGCTCTGCTCTTGCCTCCGAGGGAGTTCCATCAAAATAAGCCCCACCAGTGCCACATTTGCCACATTGCAGGGGGTGCTGCATCCAGGATCTGTCTTAGGATCATGGAATCATTAAGGTTGGAAAAGACCTCCAAGACCACTGATCCAACTGTTAACCCAGCACTGCCAAGGCCACCACTAAACCATGTCCCCAAGTGCCACATCTACATCGTTTTTGAACACTTCCAGGGATGATGATTCCACCACTTACCTGGGCAGCCTCTTCCAATGCTTGGCCACCCTTTCAGGGAAGAAATTTTTCCAAATATCCAACCTGACGCTCCCCTGGTGCAACTGGAACTGGTTCCTCTCGTTCTATCACTTTTTACCTGGGAGAGAAGACTGACCCCCACCTGGCTCCAACCTCCTGTCAGGGAGTTCTAGAGAGTAGAAGGTCCCCCCTGATCCTCCTTTTCTCCAGGCTGAGCCCCCCCAGCTCTCTCAGCTGCTCCTCATCAGACTTGTGCTCCAGACCCTTCCCCATCTTTGTTGTCCTTCTCTCCTCAGCCCCTCAATGTCTTTCTTGTCACAAGGGGCTTTGATTACAAATCACCAAGAATTGTTATAATTAGCTCACCTTGCCTTTCTCCTAAGTGTAGGCAACCCCAATTTTAATTTCTCACTGTCAACCTGGCTCTGCCACTTGTTTTTCCCTTCAGCTGGAGCTGACAGAATTCCTTGCAGCCTTTCAGTCCTTGCCCAGCTGGCTGAGACACGTGGAAGGTGCCATCTGCCTGCTCTTCCTTATTTCATTATCTGCAACACTTATCACACAGGCTCCTGATATTTATTTCCAGTCCCAGAATGCTGCCCCTCAGAAAGGCTGAAAGGTCCTTCCCTAAGTCTGTCTCCTTTAAAGGACCCTTTTCCCTGGAAATTTGCTGCTGTTGAGGAAAAAACATGGATGTCACAAGATCACAGAATGGTTTGGGTTAGAAAAGACTATAAAAATCATCCAGTTCCACTCCCTGCCATGGGCAGGGACAACTTCCACTGTCCCAGGTTGCTCCAAGCCCCGTCCAACCTGGCCTTGGACACTTCCAGGGATGGGGCAGCCACAACTTCTCTGGGCAACCTGTGCCAGGGCCTCACCACCTTGACAGGGACGAATCTCTTCCCAATATTCAATCTAAACCCACTCTCTTTCAGGTTAAAGCCCTTTCCCCTTGTTGGTTGTCACAGTCTTGTCACTACAAGACTTGACCTTGTCAAAGTCCCTCTCCAGCTCCTGTAGGGACCGAAAGGCCACAATAAGCTCAGCTTGGAGCCTTCTCTTCTCCAGGCTGAACAACCCAAATTTTCTCAGCCTTTCCTCATACGAGAGATGTTCCAGCCCGTGGAGAACCTTCATGGCCTTGTCTGGACTCACTCATTTACACACACTCATATCACTGGTGATCATCTGTCACAAATAACCCACATTTAGTTAGGCTCTGGGCCCCAAAATGTGCTCCCAACATCACAGCTTCAATCCCACTGCTGTGGCCATCCTAAACATCCCATCACTGCCACCTTGGCCTCTGCCTCAGCCCCACAAGTGAGGGGAGATGCTTCCCCTCTTTCTGCCCGCTCCACTTTCCACCCAGGTTTCCTCATGGTCAATCCAACTTCCAGATCCTGCCTAAGAGCTGATGAATAGGGCACAAAGGGATGACCTGGAAGGGAATGCCAAGAACAGACACAGGGCAGACAACACCATGGACAGACATGGGGATGGACATCCTCCTCCTGGGCTTCTGTGTTTGTTGCAACATGCATGGATACAAAACCAAGGAAAAGTGTTCAGGGAGTGCTCCTAAATTTCCTGCTGTTTCCCATGCTCCTGCTGGCACCAGAGGCCTTCTGGAAGTGTCGGACTAACCTTGCTGTCCGTTGTTGGAGACTCCTTCTCCTTCTCTGCGTGCTGGAGTTTTCTGTTCAGGTCCTGGAACATGTCTTGGTGGCGTTTCCTTGTGTGCATGATTTTCTGGAGCAAACACAAAGGGCCCCAGGTCAGCAAACCCCGTTCATTAGGAACATGTCCCCCACCCCAGGGATCCTTAAATCCCTGCTCTGGCTCCCTACAGATGCCTAAAGCACCTTCAGCATTTACTGAGGACCCGCTGTAGCACTGCCTTTATTTTTAAGCCGAGATGGGGGGAGAAAGTGGAAAATCCTAATTTTTGACCTAAAAAAATCCCTTAAACTTGCAACAATTAGATTTTTATACTGCAGAATTTGAGCTTGACTGCCAATGTCCTAGGAAGGTTTGCTGCCCTTCTTTAACTGATACCTGTCCCCATGCCCAGCCTCTCCTCAGTTTGTCACCTCTGTAAATGTGCTCAGAGCTCACCCAAACATGTAGAATTTGGGTAATTTCATCAGAAACTGTTCCACAATCACATTTTCTTTTTAATTTGACCTGCCTGCATTTCACTTCTACCTTCTACTGCCCAGAAGGAGAGGCAGGACAATTTCTAGAAGGACTTCACTCTGCATGTAAGAGCAGGTTGAATACGGATTTCCTGAGCTCTGCCAAGGGCTGGATAATTGGAGAAGGTGGCTCAAAAAATTTGGGACCAACATTCAGAAGGGGATGCACTCACCTCAAAATCTAACTCTGCGTACCGGGATTTCCGCCTCTGGGTATTCAGGAGAGAAAGAGATGGGTGAAGGTTAGTATGGGGTTAAAACAGGGAGAGCCCTTCTCCTTTTCCTTCTTCCTACACCTTTAACGTCTTTCTCTGGCTCTTCATGATTGGAAGTGCCAAATATTTAGAATTATTGAATCATTCAGGTTGCAAGGGATCTTAAAGATCAACCAGTTCCAACCTCCTGCCATGGGCAGGGACACCTTCCACTAGACCAGGTTGCTCCAAGCCCTGTCCAGCCTGGATCGCTGGGGTTTTCTCATCTGTATCATGACTGAAACCATCACAATGGGAAATAGGGCAGAGGACATAAAGGGAAAAGGAAAGGCAGGCCATGTGTCTGCCATCAAAACGAGCAGTCTTTGAGAAATTAACAATTTTTTTTGACTTTGCAGCACCTGTAGGGCTAAAGACAGCTGATCCAGCAAGGGAATGTGTCTGTGGAAGTTGTGACATCACATTCCAAACTATGATTGCATGCCAGTGGTCTCTCAGGGTAATATGACACTGGCATTGCATCCTGGGCTGCATTTTCCTTAAAGTTCTTCTTGTCAACCCCCTGGAGTGGCCAGATTTAGGGCAGGACACCACCCTGGGCTGAGAACAATGCCACAATTCCCACGCTCACCTCCAAGGAGCTCATGGAGAGGGTGGAGACTGTCTCGCTCTTGGACACCACGCCCGAGTTCCCTGAGTCACCCGTGTCACACAGGCTGTTGGGAATCTGTGACTCGTTGGAGATGTTTTGTGGAGCCAGCTGCTGCTGCTGCTGGATCATGGAGGAACCCTGCACCTCACTGCACGCCATGGTCACTGGCTCCCGTGGGGGACTCTTGACCACGAAACCGGGGTCGGTGGCCATGCTGAGGTGGATGAGCCGTGTCTGAGGCATCTGGTCGATGTTGATGCTGTATTTGCTCTCATCTTTGGGTTTGGCCCTCAAGGTGGATGTGTTGGTGGGCAGGATCACGTAGCTGGTGTCCAGGGTCTGCTCTTGTGCCCGGGAGAGCTCTGAGTCCAACTTCTTGAAGATGTCCCCGTCACAGATGTAGATGGATTTTGGCGGCTGGTTCTTGTCCTTCTTCAGGGTGAGGGAGTGGTTGCTGAACTCGTTCAGGTTGATGGCCCCCAGGTAGTGTGGGGAGCCCTGAAGGTGCATCTTGGAGACGTTGGCTGGAAGACTGTTGAAGTTGGATGAGCCTTTCTGGTGGTTGAGCTTCAGTTTCTCTTCGTCGGGCAGCGACGGGCGCTTCAGAGTCCCTGTGATGGTCGAGGTTCTGCACGTGGTGATGTCTTTGTTCAGCACTAGGGAGACAGAGAAGTGCCCTCAGCACCTCACCTGGGGTTTCGTTCACACATCAAGACACCTCCCACAGTCACTCCCCACCAGCACCTCTCCCAAAGAGGCACAAGAGTGTTTAACATTATTTATATTTTTTAAATCCAGGATACTGAAGGCAAAACTAAAGCCAGGGAGGAAAAAAAGTTCCGTATTTTGAGATGGTTGTCTGGGACGTGAATTTTCCAACACAACCATGGCCAAAACTCCCATCTAGGCCAACATATTGATAACAACACATTGAAAAACAAAGACCTTTTTAGATATTTAGTACGCTTAGTATATGCATGAAATCTATATATTCTTAACCTGTGGAGGTTAAAATAAAAGGGTACTTTCGTGTAAAAGAATCATTTTGATTCAGGAAATAGCTGAAATACAACATTATCAATGATTCATACAATCATAAAATCATCAAATGGCCTGGGCTGGAAGACACCTTAAAAGATCATCGAATTCCGGCCCCGTTCAAATTTATTTTTTTTTATTAACTCACTAAAATACTTCAGGTTGCAATTTTCCTTTAACAGTTCCAGTGTTAATAAATTGGTATTTTGAAACACACCATATTTTGTTACGAATTTCAAACTGCTCTCCCAAAAAATCTTACATTCCAGTAATCATGGCAAGGCTTTGTGAGAGCTCATTATTTAGCAGTTTTCAACTTCCCTTCAGGAAAGCAAGTGGCAACAAGAATATTCCTTAAAAAAAGAGGAAAACTTTAAACTGAGGAGGAAAAGAACATGTCATAAAGGACATTTGGACACTCATTCCCACACAACACTGTCCACAAAAAAAAAAAATCTGCCCTTTTTCCAGGCATAATAATCTATGGTTCAGCTGATTTCAGGCTGCAACAAAGATACTGGGAAAATAATGACGTCAACCTTGATGTCTCCATTGCGTGAAAAGTCAGGAAATCATGAAAATCTGACTGTGGGGCAGGGACAAAGTGTTGTGGGGGCTACTTACCCAGGATTTCAGCACAGGAAAAGAGAAATAAATGCATGGTCCCCTTTCACCCATCTCAGCAGGAAATAAAAATAGGTAAATGGATCTTTTTAGGACCAGGGAGGAGGATTTTTGGGGTAAGCAGACACTATTCAACTGTTCCATGTGGGACAGAGGTGGGACACGGGCATCCCATGGCACTGAGGACACACTGATTTTCCTACCAGATCAGAGTGGGAGTGAGGGAAGATCAGAGTTTCCCCCCAGGACTACAGAGCAGGCAAGGCAGGATGAGCAGGGCACCAAGGAGAATAAAAAGAACTCGTAAAAAGCTTTTAAAGCTAAAAACTCTGGGTGCAACCACGGCAGCCACGATGATCTTGGCATCGCTGGGATAAACCAGAGCAAGTCGAACCCTTCCCCTGGGAGTCCCAGCAAGGTTCATTGATCCAGGCTCTTCTCCCTGCTCACATCAGCTGCCGAAAATAGGTTTGGAGATGTTTCCACTTGTCAATCTCCAAGCATGGAGCGGAGTGAGCCTTCAACACCGAGGCCTGGACCAAATCCTACCAGGGGATCTACGTGAGGGGGTTAGGAGTGGTGTCAGCCACATCTCCAATCCATCACAAGAGGGGAGACAGTGCCTCCAGGAAAAATGATGGCCAAAAACCATTGGACAAGTTCCTGGTTTTTATTATTCAATAAGCAGAGTGCACGGGATGATGCACCACTCCGAAAGGTCTCTGAAATGGGGTTTATTATTAACTACTTATCTTGGCTCACTCTAATGGAATTTTATGAGAGGAGGAGAATCTCTCCAGGCAGACATCAACAAACAAATTGTAGAGTTGGATGCTGGCAAAGGAGGGGAAGCTTGGGCTGTTGGCAAGCTGCTGATCCAGCGGCTCCTGCCCTGAAATCTGAAACAAATCAGCTCCTTCCCTTCCTCTGCGAAACTCTATCTGGGATTCAGAGGTGTGGTGGCAGATCCAGAAAGGGGTCTGCTGGGGTTTACAGCTGTCTCTGTGCC
This sequence comes from Eulacestoma nigropectus, assembly GCA_013397775.1. Classification (NCBI taxonomy): domain Eukaryota; kingdom Metazoa; phylum Chordata; class Aves; order Passeriformes; genus Eulacestoma; species Eulacestoma nigropectus. The sequence goes on from VZTE01000758.1 coordinate 756,522, forward strand.
TGGTGAATGTTCACTGAGCATCTCCTCGACTCAGACATGGCCTCACACACAGGTTTTTCACACGTGATTTTTTTGAGACTGAGATATTTGGTGTCAAAAGAGAAGGAGGGAGACAAATGAGAAGAGGCTGACAGCTCGAAATTAGATTAGAGAGTGTGAGACAGAGAAATAGAAAGAAAAAAAAATGGACAGACCCTGAAAAAGAGATAAATGGACAGAAAGAGACCATGAAATAAGATATCACAGGGGTAAGTGAGATAAATATACTGAGACTGTGATAAGCACAGGGAGAGGGAGTGAGGCAGAGAGAAGGACAGGAAAAGATAAATAAGATACAGATAGATATTAGACAGATAAATGATAGTGACAGTGACAGACAATACACAGAAACACAGTGACAGGGACAAATGTTGACAGATAGAAATACATAAATAACAGGTACAGCAAGACAGACAGCTGAGGACAGAGATAAATAAGTGATTGCGAGACAGAACGAAAGAGATGAATTATAGATAAATACATTAGAAGCAGATAAATAAATGATAGATGAGAAAAAGAAGAAGATAAATGAAAAGGACAGGTAGATGTTTATAGAAAGAGAGAGAGGAGGAGAGAAAGAAAAAAGGCAGGGTGGGGAAAGAAGGAGAGAAGGAAGGAAGACAAGAAAAAAGGAAAGAAGGAAGGCAAGGAATAAAGATTAATAAAAAAGAGAGAGAGAGAAAAGCTTTGCCACAGTGGTAACTGAACACAGGGAGGGTATTGTCCTTGGCTGGGGAAGATCCTGGTTTGGAAGATATGAATTATGCAAGGTCCAAGCAAGCTGGTATTTCTCTTGCTTGGGAGAGGGGAGAAGTCTGGGAGGGCAAATGAAAGCCTCAATATCTACAAAGGGTAAGAAAAATAACCTCAGCCAAAAGGTCAGGCATGCCAGGACCGGGAGAGGATGAGACCTGCAGAGAGGAACAGGCAGCCAGGGAGAATCCAGGCAGCACAGACACCCCTGGGATTACTGGGAAAAGGGGCTGTCAACTCATGCAAATCCTCGGGATCCAAAGGAACCTGTGTGATGGACACACAGCAGAAAGGAGCAAGCAGAAGAGGAGAGACCCAACCGCTTCCAGGTGCACAGAAGAGTGCTTGGAGCCAGCTGGAGTGGTGGGAAGGCTCTCCAGATTCCAGACTTTCCACAGAGACACCCTTGCTGTGCACAGAGCTGTCTGAGGCTGGTGTGACCCCCTCGGGCAGGGGTTGCTGGAACAAAGGATCACATCAGGAAGAGATGGATCCCATCTCTTCTTCCTTGATGCTCTTCTGTGCCACCGTGTTACATGGCAAAAGTAATTCCTCAGAGGCAAGGCTTGATCTAAGTTAAAAGGCCAAAAGAGCTTAGGGAAATTAGGAAAAGCAAAGGGAGAATTGGGGGCGTTGCTTTCTTTTGGCCGGAGCTGAAAGGAAGGGCAACCCAACGCAAGGACATGCAAGGCACCAAGACACACACGAAGGAAACAGAAAGGGATAAAAAATGGCCTAGTTCAATCCCCAAACCAGGTCACTTGCTGATTCTCACCTGTGATGTGCTCACCTGATCTACAAGCCATGTCCACATCCTTCTCGAAATCGGTCTGAAAGACAGAGAACACAGAGGACGTGGTCAAAAGGGGGTGGTGGAGGACAGGAAAGTTCGGAAAATGTCCAACTCCCCACTTTAATTAGTGAGGCAGGCACAGCCTTTGCCCAGAGAGTGAAGGAGAGAGGTTTTGCTTGGATTTTCAAACATGGAAAACACACCATGTTTTTCCACCTGTTGGCTTTTGAATTTTATCACTGATAAAGCTGGAACATTTCAATTGGGCTTCATCTGCTCATCCATTCACTCATTCCTGGGCTGCAGATTAAAATATCTCCCTTGAAAATGTTTATTCACACTTCTAAAAAAAACAGGGAACAGGTTCTTGTCCCAAACTGTCTTGGATATGTCCCTCCACACAAAATTTTAAGTGGATTCCCCTCCATTTATTACTGAGATCTGGGGATCCTGCTGGGAACGCTCCACCCCCACTGGACTTTCTTGTGATCTGTCACCAAGTCACATGAAGTGGGAACAAGCCTCTGCTTCTGAAACTCTTAACGTATAAAATCAATGGCTCCCGCAGGCACAAAGGCTGAATAACTTTTTCAAGTAGTCTGCACAGCCAAAGAGAACTCCTTTCTTCTCCCAGTAGGAGTTAATCCTTTTTTCTGAAGCTTTGAGCAGATAACATTTCAAAGAACTGGATAAACTGAGTCACAGCAGGCCGTGAGCTTTCATGGAGTGATGGGAAAGCCGCAGACTGGCAAAAGGTAGAAGAGTTCACTGATTATTTCTGGTATCATTTCAGAAAGACACTTCACGTAATTGTATTAAAGTGATGGAATGAAATCCATTTGAATACTGAGAAGAATGTGGGAAAAATCCTCATCCCCCTGGGATGAATGCTTTAAAATTAGCAGGTTGAGAGCCAAGAGTTTTTGAACTATCTCAACCTTCCTGGTGTTAATTTCCCAGTAAATTCTTTGGGATATTGAACAAATCTGAAAAGAAGAGAAGAGAAATAGGACTGAACTAACATTTGGATGGGCAAATGGGATGACACAGAAAAATATAATCTCATTTTCATGATAGGAGTTCCCAAAAAATGCAGCTGCACTAGTTCTGCTGATAAATAAATGAAAGAGAGGTTTATATTTAATACCAGTCAACAAGATTTTGTGGGGAGAACAGTTTTACTCAGCTAAGCTCCTTTTCACTAGTTGGGCAGATTTGGAGATTAATGGAAAAGGTAACAGCAAAAATGCTGTATTTTGATTTCTCTGGTGATTTTACAACAAAATAACATTGTGCCCCTCTAAAAATATCAGTGAGGAGTCATCACTCACAGCCAGATCCTGCAGCTTTTTGGGCTGGAATGTGAGCAAAGTGATTGTAAAGCTCCCTGCTTCTCCACACACCCATCAGCAGCGCAGGAGGAAATGCAACACTGCTAAAAAAACTTGTAGCTGACACAGAACTTTGCAAGGTGGCTGACAATGAATGGAAAACGTGGAGCTGTACAGAGATACAAAACCCTGAAACTCGGGATGGCGACAACAGACTGACAAATAGAGGACCCACATTTTTTTCAGGATGCTGAGAATATGAAGTTTTATAAATAATTTGAAGGCACGTGCTTTACAGAGGGAGAATAAAAAAGCTCTGGGTGTTAACTTATGGAAAGGAAGATTGAGACTGGGTGTGATTATGGTGTCTACTATTGAAGAACCCAAAGCACCAGGCATGCAAGGGGCTCTCTAATTACCCACAATTAGGCAGAGCAAGAACCTGGCTGAAAATGAGAAGACTCCACATTTAAATGAGAAATGAGGCTCCCGTTTTTAGCAAACACCACCGGGGTGTGGTGGAACTAAACCTCTCTTGATGTCTTGACTCCAAGATTGTGCTGTTTGAAATGGGGCCTCGTACCCAGGCACAAACTGCCCAGCACAGGAGTGACTGGGAAAAGCCATCACTGGGTTGTGCTGTAGTTCTAATATTAACCAGGAGCTTTTGGAAGTTGCTCAAATCCTCTGATTCTTCTGGTATCTTTATCTTAACCATTGAAATTAAAATGTTTCTTGCATCAACTACATCATAACATTGAAGCAGATGCAGGACAAAGCCCCACAGCTTATTCCTCCACTGTTAGTAAAGGACTTACACAACAGGACCACGATGTACAGAGCTTAAAACTATTCCCAGTGAGGCAAAGCGCGCTTTGGAGAGAAAAAAATCCCTCTGAGACAGCATTTTTTATGGTAATAACCCCACAGACTGTGATTAAAACAGTATTAAACTACTACTTCCTAGCTCCAGCCAGGACAAGGCAGCTTGATGGGGATGAAAAGGTCTGGAAGACCTGGGAGGTTTATTTTGGCTCTTTATTTTTCTGGGAAAGAAAGGATCTCACCAAGATGCCTGCAAAACCTGGAGTGCCAAGTTTCAGAGCCTTAAAAGTACAATGCAACACCCCAGATTTGTGTGAAGAAGTCTATTTTAAGTGCTCTGTTTGCTCAAGCAAAAGTTTAAAGGAAATAAGAGCGGTGATTTCAGGGTCTGCGATGGACAGAGCCCTGTGCTTATCAGTTATGAGTTAAAATTCCCATAAATCCCCTAATAACAGGGGAGGTGGGACTTTTCCCTACCATGAGCTGAGCGTGTCCGTTCTGAAATGACCCCCCTGAGTCTCCATTCCCTTCCTCCTGACGATCCACAACCCGGCACTTCACAGCATCCTGGACCTGCAGGAACAGATTGGCAAAGGTCAGAGACAGACTGACCAAACCCCATTAAATTCTGCTGAAATCAAAAATAAAAATAGCCCTCGTTAGATTAAAAGGACACGGACCCTGCCTTAGCAGCATCCAGGCATTTCCTTCACATGGTTTATGTGTTACATATTTCACACACTGAAGAGCACCTCAAAGGTTTTCCAGCAGTCCTGGGTCACTGCTTAGGTCACTTCTATTTGCTTGATTTATACAGTGAGGAATAAAAATGTTCCTTGTTTTGCAGCTTGCAATATGTTTACAACGGATGCTCCTGCAATAACCACTGGATTGGTGTCTACGAAGTCCGATTATGACCCTGTAATATAAATCTGATCCCAAACTCACTGAAATAATTGGAAAAAAAAAATCCTGGTGACTGCAGTGGGAGCTAAATGCAGGCTCATATTCATAATGCAATTAGTGGAAGGAGTCTCAGCCAAGCCAGTGGTGTAATTCCATTGATTTCATTGGCCTGACATAAGAAATTAATCTGTTTTACTTAATTTAAAGGAACTGTGAGAAGACAAAATGAATATTGAAAAAAAAGCCCCTTCCTGTCTCTGTTATTAATAGTCTCTCTACTCAGTAGGATGAAGAGAATAAAAGAAACATAAAAGATTCATCCTTTTCTTCCCTGATATAATTCATCATTTTAAATCTCCACGGGGAAGCTGAAGAGAATTTCCTCAATTTCCTTGCCTGATTATTGCTGGCTGCACTTCCTAGCTGGGATATCAAGGTGTTAATGCCAGCACAGATTTCATCCTGTAAATCTCAGTGCATCTTGCCTCTCTTGAAACCAAACAAATGACTTCTTTAATGTGGCATTTTTGGAGGTGGGGTGTCAACATTCTGGAAATGTGAATTCTGGTGGTAAACAAGCAAAGCCTGACATGTTATACCATCTCAGGCTGCCTACCAAATCCCACTCTGATTCACTCCTCCTTTCCTTTGACCGAAAATGTCATGGTCATTTTTGTGGTCATCATCTCCCCAAAGGCAAAATTTGTAGAGTTAGAGAAGTTACCAGGCTGGCTGGACACTTTTCCAGGTGATTTTTATGGGAAACAATGTTGATTATATAGAAGATAACGACTCGACCCTCTCACCTCCCGCCTGAGGATGCAATGGACCATCACGATGACAAATCCCTCCAAGGAGTCGAAGACGGCGAAAAGGATCTGGAAAAGCGCCGAGCGCCGGTCGGTGATCGCCAGCACTGCAGACATCCAGGTGAGAGCCAGCAGAGGCAGGACCACGCAGGAGCTCCAGAGGGATGCCCTGTCAAGGGAGAGGGAAAGAGAGATCAGCTCCACCTCACCCACTTCCAGGTGGGATTTTAATTCAGCCTCCCAATCCCACCAGGCTGCAGATCTCTCCAGCCAAGGTCTCCGTGTGGGGGACCTTTCCTGAGCCCCTCTCCCAGGGAAGCAGGAAGAGGCTTTGCACACTCACGCTATCCAAGCAGGGGGGACAACTTCCCAATGGTGCAGTCATGCAGAAAACCGGAGGTGGGCAGGAAGGATGCAGATCCCTCCCTCCCCCTTCCACACCCTTCCCACTCTGCCCCTAATCCAGCACCACAGCTTTTCCCAAGGGAAGGAGACAAAATACAATCACTGCAGGTTGCCAGGGGGAAGGGGAACAGTTGCAGCAGAGACTGGTCTGTCACGATGGCTGTCGGCACTTGTCACACTTGTCACTGTCACAGACACTTGGACTTCCACAGCACATGGAAGACACCAACACTGGGACGTGTCACGCTTTCGAGTGACTCGAACGGACAAGCAGAGAGCTGATGTGCAGGCTGAAATATCTGTATTGCTCCTTCACTCTACAGCTGATGGTCCCTACAACACAGGGAACTAAAACCTGACCTAATTTCCCCGCGGTCAGAAAATTTTCCGCTTTCTCGCGGGATCTCCCCAGCTGATGCTTTGGGAACAATAAAGCTTTTTGTTCCATGTTTGACAATTCTTGTAAGGAAGTTTATTCCTGTGTGGACACTAACTTGAGATTCAAGCCACACCTCCATTCACAAGACAGAAAACCGGGCAAAATGAGTTTTCTGTGAGGCAAGGCCTGCCCCAGGAATCTCCACTTTAGCTGTGAATGATGGCCCTGCAAATGGGAACGCAGCTTTTCTCCCAGGGACTCTTCAGGCATCCACCCCTCCAACCCAAAAAAAAGATCCCAAACAATTTTAACAGCTGACCAGGGAGACTTTAAGCTGTCACTCATCCCTTATGTTTGGCACCAAGAATACGAGAATTTCTCTGTGGGCTTTTACCTAACGAACCAGAGCAGACCCCGAATAACAAGTGGAGCTACAAGAAAGTCTCCAAATACAAACAAATACAGGCAAGACAAGAAATTACAGGACAGGTACCATGACACACGTTTTGCAGTACTTACATGGGACTTGCTTACCATTTCCTGATCTATGACCAAGGGTTTAATGTTTACTTGCTGGTTACCTCACAGACCCCAGTGAGAGTTTTCCCTGAACAAAGCTGGAGTTTGGATACAGGTTTGGACATCAGGATAGAACGGCCCTGGCTTCATTAAGGGTCTTTCAAGGATTGTTACATCAGTTCTGCAATGACCACACACTGAAGTGACAGTTTATTTTTATCGTCAGAACGAGACCCTGATTGCAAATATTCCCACACCCTGTCCACACTCAGATGTGTTCCTTCATGGCATTATTAAGGAATGTAATTTACCTAAGGGAGCAGGGAAATGGATTTTTTTTTTCTTTTTAATTAGAACAAGCATTATGAGACCTCCGTGTAAGGTAAAGGCCATGACATAATCAGATACCTTGTAATTTTATCTTGGATGGCAAATACTATTCCTTAATGCCCAATGTGAACTATGATTTCAACGTTTTATTAAAAAATACCCAAAAAACCAGCAGACAGCCCTCAACCAAACAACTCCGAAACAGAAACTACTTATTCCAGTTCTCTGAATCTGCCTCATTACACTGAAATCTCTCTTTGCTGTCATTTGTGGTGGTGCCTTCATAAGTCTGGCTAAGCAGCAAGTGCATGAAAGAAAAGATCAGAGAGGCTGAATGGAAAGACAAGATTCGGTTGATAAGGAACCTCTCTAGACGTGTCTTTCATGCAAGTATCACCAAACACAACATGGCTGAGTAGATGGAAGCAATTCCAGCAGCAAGGGGAAACCATCAGAGTCAATAAAAGCTGCTGGAAAAGCTCTGTAAGAGACAACTCTGCTTCCTGGAATCATCTGGTCTTCCAGAACACTCTTGGTGCACCCATTCTGTGGATGCTCCTGCTACCAGCGTGCAACAGGAAACCTGGCAACCACACCTGAGAATGGATCTGAGCCAGGTCTGAACCAAACATCTAAATCTGGGTGGGTTCTCCATCCCTGAAAAGATCTGCAAACTCATAAAGACAAAGATCTGGATTTGGAGCCAAGATTTACATGTGGATTTGGGGTTGTAAGGGACGCTGCTGAGAAGATAAATTATACGTAAATTATGTTTGTCTTCAGCAAATGGTCAGATTTGAATCCACTGGCTTCAAAACCTGCTTTAAGAAGGAACCATTTGAGTCAATTTGCTCTGCCCTTCCAACCAGATGATGAAAACATCATCTGCCCTTCCAGCTCAGCTGATGACCACCTATTCAGCTGGAGCAAATCAGGATTTTCGCGAGTTGTGCCGACTTACACCAGCTCATGGTTCTGCTCTCTTTGTGATTCACCTTCCAGATGCCTTCTCAGCAGCATTCGTCCCTTACAAAACTGATGCAAATGCTGCTTGCCACTTAAATGCATCATCTTTATTCTCAGGCAGCAGATGGCAACAGGTCACAGGAAACGGAACTTACTCTAATTTCACTTGCAGGGCTCTGCTTAGATTTTTGAAATATTAAACTCCAAATTAAAAGCTCCATTAAAGAAATCAGGTAAAGACTGGAATTTCAGGTGAAAACTCATGGGAAGGTAAGTGGGTTTTCTGTGAGACTGCCCTTAATTCTACTTGCTCTGAGCTGAATTCACAGCAGGACTCATATTTCTGCCACCTTCCCATCTGTCCCTTTTTTTAGGAGGCACAGTGAATCCTTAAAAGATCCCAGAATTACTTATAGGACCTAAGAAACATCACATTAGGGTGCTTATCATGAGATGTGATACGAAATGATCAATCGTTATACAATGACATTGTGACCACCTAATGGCTTTTCATGGATTAGCCATGATCAATAAATCCATGATTTTGCTTGCCTGGGACAAAGGAATTAGCTGGCAGATCCTCTTATGTATCCCATTTATGACAGCCCTTCGGATGAATGACAGCAGCATCCAGGGAAGACCATCACAGGGTGTTGCGGAAGCAGGATGCTGGTTTGTGGTGTGGTGACCCTGACATGTCAGTGTCACTCAGCAGGACAGCCGTGGTGTCTCATTTTCCCTCCCCACCACAGCTGTGGTGCAGAGGAAGGGGGATAATTTGGGATATGGCATTGCCACAGTGCAACCAGGTTTAACTGCAAGGACGTGTGACAGCGTGGCCCCGCTATGGCACCGTCCTCAGCTCTGTCACAGAATCACTGAGGTTGGAAAAGACCTCTAAGATCGAGTCCAACTCTTGTCCCAGCACTGCAAAACCCACCACTGAACCATGTCCCCAAGGGCCACATCCACACAGCTCTTAAATCCCTCCAGGGATGGAGACTCCACCATCTCCCTGAGCAGCCTCTTCCAGGCTTGACCATCCTTTCAATGAAGAAATTTTCCTCAATATCCAACCTGAACCTCCCCTGGTGTAACTTGAGGCCATTTCCTTTCATTCTATTGCTTGGTAGGGGAAGAGCCCAACTCCAATCTGGCTCCAGCCTCCTTTCAGGGAGTGATAAGGTCCTCCCAATCCTCCTTTTTTCAAGGATAAACAATCCCAGCTCCCTCAGCCACTCCTAATGTGCTCTAGAACACGGGATCTACCATAGGAAACACTCAGCCTCATGAGAGCACACAGCAGACCCTGCCCTGGCAGCAAGGATTTGGCCAAAATGACAGAATCCAGCTGTGGTTTCGTCCTTTCTGTAGCTGGAAGCATTGTGAGTCTTTGTCTTTGCAAAAGCAGCAGAATAAAGGGATTGCACTTAGAGGAAAGCAATGGGAAGAGCAAAAAGAATGGGTTTGGAGATAAAGATCTGCATGAAGAAAGATGAAGAGCCCTGCACCCTGAGAAAAGGCGAGTGCAGGGGGACACACAGGACGTGCCAATAGAGACATAAAGGGCCATTAGAAAGGGCAAAGTGATCAATTCTTGTCATTACTCAACCCTAACAGAGCAGCAGCGACCTAAGTTAAAGAGGCAGCAAAAGGAAAAAAATCACTTTACAATTCAAAAACTGCTCCTGGAGAGGAGCTCTGAAAAGGGAATTGGACTCAACACATAATGGATGGCTCCTTACACGCCACTGGTTCTGCTGCAGGAAAATCACAGTGCAGGGATGGGCTTTATTTATTCTCTTGTGCTTTTCTGCTCCTCTGACTTGCATTCACAGAATTAAAGAATCATGGAATGGTTTGGACTGGAAGGGACCTTAAAAATCATCTAATTCCACCCCACTGCCATGGGCAGGGACACTTTTCACTACACCAGGCTGCTCACAGTTCTATCCAGCCTGGCCTTAAAGGCTTTTTAAACACTTAAAACACTGTTCCTGCCAAAAGCAAGAGTGTTGTCCCGATTTTAGGGACACTTTCAGAGCAAATCCCTGTAACTCAATGCCCACATAACCAAGACAGGAAACCTGTAACTAGAAAAGGGGGAACTCTGCTTGTTCTTCCCATGCACAGGCAACACAGAAGCACCTGCTGTGATTTCTACTTTTCCCAAAAAGATGATTCTACTCCCAATAGCTGCAATATAAACAATAAAATTAGGAGAACAGGAAATCAAATGCCTCTAAACTGCCCCGAGGAGCCTGATCCAGCGGAAGGTGTTCATAGTGGGGGGGTTGGAATGAGATGAACTTTAGGGTCCCTCCCAACGCAAACCATTCTGTGATGATTTTGTGACACATGAGACAGGCAGGTGGGACCAGACTTCTTCATTATTCACCTTTAATAAAGGAAGGTGTTCTCTGAGAGTCCAACAAGGACTTGCAGGATGCAGGTTTATCCCCAGGTAAGGATAGGATCTCAAATTCCTTGAACCATGAGGACAACACTCTCCCGAGGAACAGCCCCCTTCCTAAAACCAGCCATGCATGGAAGTATTGATTCATATTAGTGCTGGAATTACAATACAGGCAGAAAATTTGACATCTAAGACTCCCTAAAAGGACTTTGGGCCAAGAAAAAGGGCAAAACCCATAGAGGGGAGATTTGACATGCGAATTCCTAAGGATTTAAGAGGGATGATGATGATAAGGGTCACGAGGAACCCCTGGTATTGGCTCTTGGGTGGGGTGCCTGGAAAAATACACTGAGCCAGGGTTTAATCTTGGGCTAATCTCTTCCCACTGGTCAGAGCCTGATAGTCCAGATTTCCAATGAGCTGCTTGGCAGGAATTCAAAAAATCATGGAATGGTTTGGGTTGGAAGGGACCTTAAAGGTCATTTAGTTCCAACCCCCTGCCATAGGCAGGGAATCTTTCGCTACATCAGGTTGCTCCAAGCCCCATCCAATCTGGCCTTGAACAGTTCCAGGGATGAGG
>VZTE01000758.1:767788-796602 GCA_013397775.1 Eulacestoma nigropectus
TTCTTAACTTCCTTCCTTCCTTCCTTCCATCCATCCATCCATCCATCCATCCATCCCTCCATCCCCCAGCACTCCTTGGCTCCAAGAAAAGCCAAGCCCCTGAGACGCATTTCCCATCTCAGATAAAATAATTTTCACAGGTAGCAAAGACAAATTAATTATAAAGCAACATCTCACAGGCCAAGGGTGCCCTACAGGCAGCAAGAAACGGGAGGAAATGTGGGAAGAGAGGTTCTCCTATGGCAAAACCTGCTCCGCATCTTCTTCAGCACAGCCTAAAGGGAAGGACTTATTTAACTCACACCTGTCAAGTCCAGCTAGCCCCTAACAGGTCACAGACATCCAAAGATTTCCATTTATCACTCCCAGGTCAAGAAATCACAGTTTCCAGTACTTATTTTTCCACTTCTGTCACTTTTCTCTCCCATCAGTTCACTCTGTTTTCCCTCCCTTACACATCCCCTTCTCTGACCACAGGTAGCACCACAAAGATTTCCAAAAGCCAAGAAAAATGGACTAAAAGATCCATTTCTCATTCCATGCTATCCCAGAAAACCTCTGGAACCCATGAGAAGGAAGCTGGAAAGGGCATGAGCAACCCAGCAGGAACAAGGCGGGAACACCCTTGATGTGCTCTCCACCAAAAATTTATGGCTCAGTCCTGGCCAGAGAGGAGCCAGGAATCCTCATGGCCTTTAATTCACATTTCAAGACTCCAAAACTGGACGGCAAAGCTGCTCCAAGGTCTGGGAGGATGAAGCCCAGCAGGAGGGTGGCAATGGCACAAAGCACAACCAGGGCTTGGCCTTTTGGAAAACCTCATTTACAATAAATTTGGAGGAGAAAAAGCAGGAACGGTTCAGCTGCAGGATGACGTGGATGACAAGGGGAAATGAGTGAAATTATTCATGTATTTCTCAGTGCTCCCTTTGCAAGGAGAAGAGCATGGGACACTTGAGGACAAACAACAAAATTGATGCTGGACCCTGTCATCTGAGGTACCCATTCTGCTGGGAAACAAAACATTAAAAAATCCTCTTACAAGAGCCCTCCAATTTCTATCAATCCACTTAAATTAGAGAAGCAGGATGAATAGGAGATCTGGCTTTCACATCCCTTTTTTCTCCTGATTTGGAGATGAATCAGAATTTGTGATTTATCACAGACCAATGTCAGACACTATTGGAAAGGGACTTGAGACTGTTTAACTTTTAAAATTAATTTACTATGAACAGAAAGCCTCTTCTATTTAAGAGTCTAATTTATTAATAGTAAATCTTCTGCTGGTATAACATTCCCCTGCAGTTACAGGAATCCAAAAAGCAGCGAGCTGCTCATTCCAGACTTGTGGTACACGTGTCTGGACCGATTCCATCTCACCATCGCAGCTGGGCACTGCTGCAAAAGGTGAGTAAACGACCTTAGCAATGAAAAATAAATCAGATTGTGTTCAGTTTCTCATTTCACTGAGAAAACCACAGAATCACAGAATGGTTTAGGTTAGAAGGGGCCTTAAAGAACATCTCATTCCAAACCCCTGCCATGAGTAGGGACACCTTCCAGGTGCTCCTGAGTTTTGATTTTCCTTTCTCTTTCTGCATTTTGAGATCTGGCACTCGGCTGCCTCTTTTAGTTTAGATTAATTAAAGGTAGGAATTTTTGAACTGCGAATGATCTGACACTGTTTCCTTCACACGTTCTGCACGTATTAATTTAGACATCAAAACCAAAGCGTAGCATCACTTGCATGTGATACAGATAATAAAATTTCCAAAAGGGAAGGAAGAAAGACAAATCTTCCCTTATCGCTCTCCCTCCAACCTTAACCTTTGGGAAAAAAGCCAACCACATAAATAGCAACAATTTCTCCAGCAGAACAAAGCTCTGGCATTACTTTTTTTCTTTTCTTTTTCTTTTTTTTAAGCTAACTCTAGAAGCATCTAAGAAGAGATTTAACAACATTTGACTTCCATAACTCAGAGCTATGAAATGCTTCAAGATTTGGAGAATTAATTCCAAGTGCTTTCAGGGGTCCAAAAGAGGCAGCCAACACTTATCAAATCAGACCTGCAGGCCTATGAGGTATTAAACTTAACTTCAGCATCTCATAAGAAGGAAAAAAACCCCATTTAGAAGTGATTCACCAACTCACTTAAACCACACTCAGTGCTCTGCAGCTTCTGGAGGAAAACACTCAAGCAAAAGCTGGATTTTGGAGTCCCTGCCTACCACCAGAATCAGTGGGAATCACGTCTTTAAGTCTGGAACTCCAAGAACAGGGCATTAAACAAATAGCTTGCAACAAGTGCAGAGTCCCTTTGTCTTCCATGGGCTGCTCACATGCTTAAATCTGAAATCTAGGCATGTCAGAAAGTGCTTTTCAGGATCCAGCCCATCAGCTCCAGCGGTGTTGCAGGAGCCCTGCACTACTCATGGCCCACAGAATGAGGTCAGGGAGAGCTGGGGGATGTCGGGGAGGTGGGCAGGGACACGGGGAGAGAAAACAAACACGGGCTGGTGAGTGCAGGGAAATGGAAGAGGGAAATAAAAAACGAACTGAAAAGCGAAAATCAAAATGAAATTAAAAAAAAAAAAAAAAAAGAAAGTGGAAAGAAAGAAAGAAAAGAAGTTGAAATTAGAGGAACTAACATGGCGTTACTGGTGGCTGTGGCCGAAACTTCAGCAGAAGAAACTACTCCACACTTGGAACATTTGAGCGTCATGCCGTAAAGGGGCACTGCCATCTGACTGCAATTAAAACCAAAAGACTGAAACAAAACAAAACACTTCGCTCATGAGCACAAACGTCGAAAGGAAAGGGAAAGAGAAGCCAAAAAGAAAGGAAGGAGAAAAGGGAACCAACCAACCATACCCAGCTCGGGAAGAGAAATGAAAGACAGGCAGGAATTAAAAACTCTCTCATCTGTACCACTCCAGATGCGGGGAATGGGGGGGAATGGACAACTCAGAGACTTGTTGGTGCTGCTGGAGAGGGTGGAACTGTGTTGGTGAATGTTTTGCCAGATTCAGGGTGTCTCTCTCTGGCACCCATGGAAGAGAAACCTGCTCTCCCAGTCTCCACCTCCTTCTCTTCGTTTGGGTTTTTCGTTTGTTTTTTTTTTTTTTTTCTTTTTTTTGAGGAATTTCTCTTTTCCCTCCTGGCCTTTTTGCTCCAAAACAAAAAAAGTGGCAGGGTTGTGCAGTAGAAGGCAAGAAGTAGGGCTGTGGGGGCTGTGCCTGCTTATCTTCTGTCCTAAAGCAATGCAAGGGATAAGTCACTTATTTTCTCTGACTGGCAGCTGGTGAGACCAGGACAGAGGCCACTCTTTGGTTGCTTCATCTCTGATGAAGGATGGGATTCTTTTATGTCCTGAAGTCAATCCTGAGCTTGGGTGTTTCCTCAGAGCCCCAACCTGCCCTGAAAGGGACCAGACTGGCTGACCGCTTCTGAGACACCACTTCTCTCAGATCCTGTTCTGGAGCTGAAAACATCTTTGGGATGAGCCCTGAGAATTATTCCCACCTGAAAACATCTTTGGGATGAGCCCTGAGAATTATTCCCGACTGTCGCTCCCACTTTTTCTGGATGGGACCAACCACAGAGCCTGCCCACTGAGGGCTGCTGGTATGAGGGGATCTGCTAAAGCCCATTCTGGGGATTTTTGGCAGCTGATGTGTGGGAACCCACCCATTCAGCTCTTCTTCAGGAGCCCAGGAGCCACATTAGCTCGGCACTGGCTTCGTTTCTTCCCAGAATTTGCTGCTTGTGTGCACTCCCTGGTCTGCACAGAGCCACACCCACATCAGATCTGGCTTGGAAAATGGGAGGGAGTCTGCAAAACGTCCCCCAGACCTTCCTGCAGTGCCTGGCATCAGAGAAGATAGGAAATCCCTGCCAGAGGACAGCGGGTCTGTCATCCCTGGGGTGTGGTGGGGATGCTGCTGAGGGATGTTTGCCCCACCAGGAGGGGTTTTACGGCCCTGCCCTGCCTGGGAGAGAGATCAGGCGACTTCACAGATCATTTCTTAGCTTTGGTGGCTCTCTGTTCAGTCTCACTGCAAAAAGACACCCTGATGAGCACCAACACAGCAGCAGCAGTGGGTCCAGTGGCCCATTGTCAAGTGGCTGCTGATTGGTCTTTTCATTAATTACAGTGACGTAAGTCATCATTCCCGTCCAGATTAATGACTAAGGCATCCCACAGAAGCTTTCAGACACAGAGGAAATTAGCTCCTGTGTCCACAAATAAATATTTTCCAGGAAGGATGGTGTAAATCCTGTGAGGACAATGGCTGAACCAAAGCTAAAGTGGGTCTGGAGAGGCATTAGGTGCACTTAAAAAAAAAACAAAAAACAAAAAACCAGTTTATCCCCAAATCTATAAGCCACAAAGAACAGATAAGCAGAGAGACAGAGAGAGGCAGAGATAGGCAGCAAAAAGAAAAAAGTAGATTGACTTGAGGAATTTGATGGAAAACTGCACCAGAAAAAACATGAATGACACTGAATCACAGAGAACTGGCCAAAAGACCACTGCAACACACAACCGTAGCTGCTGTTGGGTGTGTCTATGCAGAAAGTTGCAAGCAGTGGGCACAGATGTGGATCCATTTATGTCCTAATTCGTTCTGGTTGGGGGCATGAGGCTGTTAATATATCGAATTTCCGTAGCAGGTTTAGATTGGCACCTGTGCATACGAAAGGGGAGCTAAAGAAAGAATCACAGTGAATAATGCCTTCACTCAATTTAGCTTTTTCTGCTTCCTAAACATCCACAGACAGCTCATGGGCTCATCTGGTGTGTCCACTGGAGCCTGGACTTTGCTACCTTTTACTGAGCAGTGCTTTCCACCATCCACAGCCCAAAGAGCAGGAGCGCTGCTTCCAGCAGGAAGCATTCCCAGAGGAAGGGCAACCCCAATGCCTTTCCTGTCTTAATGGAGTTATGAACTTCCCAATCACTCTCTTCTCCCTATGCTCTGACAGTCCAGCTCCGTTCCACCCCATCAGGACATTGCGATTATTGCACAGCCATTGTTGCACACAAGGTTTTGGGGCAAACTCTTCTTGGGTGGTTTCTGTGACCAACAGAGATAAAAGGAAAGGTCCTCAAGGGAGGACAAGGCTCCTGTCATTCCCCGGGAGTCACAGAGGAAGCCCAGAGATATTAAACTCAGCTAAACTTAGCCTAAAATATCCCCTATGGTCTCATTCTTCCTCCCTGCCTGCATGAGCACACAAATGCTGCTGGAATAAATGCTGGCTGAATACATTTAAAATTCATTTTAAAGGCTCCTGACACTAAAATATTAATTTTTTGGGAGCACTTCCTTCAACAGAGCTCAAACACTGGCGGTGGAGTCGGTCATCAACAGCGACCAGTTCTGCTGGGATGGTTTCTTCCCATTCCCAGATGGGTTTTGGGGCAGTTGTGGCCTTTCTCCAGCTCTCCAGGTATTCACACTCCATTCTCTACCGCCTGGTTTTGTGATCCCCCTGTGAAGTCACTGCCATTAGAAAATCCTCATTTTCTCACAGATGTGACAACAATAATCACAGCAATTTCCCCTGCTAAGTACAGGGGCAAAATGATTGTGTCTCGGGTATTATTTCACGAGAACTGTTGGCACTGATGAATTTGTGACAACCAATCTGTGGAGTGTGTGCTGGGCTCCTCTTAAATATCCAACTGCTCTTTTTTTCCTTATTTTTGGGGATTTTTTTCACCTTCTTTTAAAATAGTTTTTGCAACACTGAACCATACTTCTTGCCTCTGCTAAAGGAAACACAACATTTCTTTAGACCATCTCCTCAGATCCAAACATCTCCAAGGCCATCACTCGTTCTGATTTTCTTCAGATCTACCTTCCAACACGGTTCCCAAGCCCAGGCCAGAAGCAGAGAACTAAAGGGAAAGGGGCACCGGGGCTCTCAAAAGTGCTCCCACACTCTCAGCAGGGGCACTTGGGAAGGGAGAACAAAACCACTGAGCACAGAGAAGGCTTAAAAGTGCTGCACACACACACACGGACACAAAAGAAGGGGGGGAAAAAGAGAAAAGAAAGAAAAAAACAAAGAACATCAGAAAAATGACTTTTTTTTTTGTTTGTTTGTTTTTTTTTGTTTCGTTGCCTCGCAGGTTTTGTTTTTAAAGCCCAACTCTGAGTGTGATCAATAACCAGCTGCTGTGTATTAAATAAGGTCATTCCACACTTGGATTAGAGAGGGAGAGACTGAGAGGCAGCGACTCGCTGCTTTGCTAATCCAATAAACCATTTATTGCAGCGCTGACTTTCAAGTGCAATTATCCTGCTCCAGACCCTGCCTGGCAGCCCGGGTGTTTCCTTGAGTTCTCTCTTTGTCAAGAAGGCATCATCCAGAATGAAGCACTTGCTTGGTAGTAGCTGCTCAAAGCAATGCACCAAGGTCACTTCCTCATTTCTTTTTCAGCCCAGCAGCAGCTGATATCTCTGATCGTCCAAATCTCCTCGTTATCATGGTCACGGCACTGCTCAGGCACCAAAATTCTCCTTTGCTGCACCTGGGGACCGCAGAGCTTGGCCATGACAACACTGCTGGTAAAACATGAGCCTGAACGGGTCCCTGTGTTTCTCACAGAATCGCAAAGGTTGGGAAAGACCTCCAAGATCGAGTCCAACCTTGGACCAAACCCCTCCACGGCCACTGAACTCTATCACAAAGTGCCAGGTCCACTCATTTTTTGAGCTCTTCCAGGGATGGTGACTCCACCACTGCCCTGGGCAGCCTGTTCCAAAGCCTGGTCATCCTTTCAGGGATGAAATTTTTCCTCATATCCAACCTGAACCTTCCCTGGTGCAACCTGAGGCCATTTCCCCTCGTCCTGTCACCTGTCACCTGGGAGTAGAGTCTGGCCCTCATCCTCACCACACCACTCCCTATTTCAGGGACATGGAGAGTGATGAGGTCTCACCTGAGCCTCCTTTTCTCCAGGTTGAACCTCCCCAGCTCCCTCAGCTGCTCTGGTGCTCCAGACCCTTCCCCAGCTCTCTTCCCTACTCTGGACAGGCTTCAGCCCCTCAAGGTCTTTCCTGGAGTGAGGGGCCCAAAACTGATGCCAGGATATGAGGTGATGGATAAGAATTTGCCTCTACCCTGGGTTTTGCCTCCACCACTCAATGAAAAACCATTTCCACACAACTACTCCATAGCACAATGCCAGGAGTATGGAACCTCATCCGTATTATCCAGCCCTGCCCTCTGAGACTCAGTGGAGACCCTTTCTCCCTCCACTTTTACAGACAGGAAGTATCCACATATCCTGTGCTCTCTCCACCAGCCTCCAAAGGTTTCAGACTCTGCCTGTGGCCACACAGAGGAACGAGAACATCTTATGCACTCCTCATTTCTTTGCAAACAACTTCTTCCTTCCAGAACACAGCTGTTACCCACAGTGATAAATCAAATTCCTTCAGTGGACACAGGAGAGCACAGGGGAGCACAGATCCCTGCCTTTCCCAGCAGCAGGTAAGGACAGAGCTTCTCTGACTGCAACAACAAGCCAGGAAAGGCAGGGGAAAATAACACACATCAGCCAGGCTGAGCTGTGCATCTGATGTGAGTCAGAGTGTCAGCCTGCCATTTCTGTCCCTTGCAGCTCAGGGATAAGATCTGAGCAGGCTGCAGGCTCGTTCCTAGAAATGAAGAGGAGAGGGGTTCTCATCCTGCTGGATGGCAAAACAGCCTCTGCCAACAGTTTGGAAGTAACCCAAGAGAGAGCCCTGCCCAGGAGCTGCAGCCCCAGCCCAGCCCCTGGGACACACCAGAGAGGGGAGAACTCTTGAGTCAGCTCTTAAATTTATACTCCAAAGGAAAGCAGGAAACCCTCTGGATTTGGGAATGGAGGCTGTGGAGAAGATAAAGAACCTCAGGCGGCAGCAGAATTTTTTCTCACAGCAGAGGTTCTTAACTCACCTCTCCTACTGCATCCATCTACTGATCTGTTCTCTGCTAGACCTCCAGAACCTGCTCCCTTCCATCACACACCTCTGCTGTCCCTGAGGCACTGCCAGCCTCCAGACACGACTGCTCTGTCACCCAGCTCCTGCCACGTGCCACACTCAGCAGTGCTGAGTCTCTCCCTGCTCCAGCTGCTGTCTCTAGGAGTTGGTGAGAGGAGTCACTTTGCTCTCCCTCATTTCTGGGAGGATTCATCAGCCTGGGCTGAAGCCATTTCAACAAAGAGACGAACTTTTATCCTTCCTCCACAGCAGCACCGGGCTGCTTCTTGGATTTTATGTCCTGCTGCACTGAAGGACAGGGCAAAGAGATTAAATCAAGCGTGGTTTTTTCTCTCATTTTGTTTAAATCTGGTTTCGCTTTTTTTCTTTGCATCCCCAATCTCTTTCTGCACCCCTTGCCTGGTTATTGATCACAACCTTGGGTATTTTTGGTTTTTATTTTCACTCTTTACTTAGATGTATTGATAAGGCATACCCTGCCCGTTCCTTCAGTTTCTTATCTGTTATTCCATCTTTGGATACAAGTTTGTTAAAAACCAGAATGCCAATAACCATGTTCACCTGTCAAAAGAGAAACAACACACAAGTTTTGTTCTCAAGGGGGTCAGGCCAAACTCGGTAACACAGAAGGGTTCCTCCCACAGCCGGGTCACACTTCTGCAGGCCACCACCCCTCGTGTCCCCTGTCCCCCCTGTCCCACCTCCCCTGGCCGTGCATCAGTGAGTTCAGGAGAGCAGAATGCAGCTGGCAGCAGATCAGAGAGGTTGGAGAATCATTAAGACTGGAAAAGACCCCCAAGATCATCAAGTCCAACCCTTAACCACGGAGCAGGAGAGACTGGAAATTTCTCAGATTGCTGCAGGGCTGCTTGAAGCCCAATGTTCCTTGAGGTCCAGCAAGGCCAACTCCAGGCACAACAACAATTTCAACAATTTTTTGGGCTAATCCGAACAGAGAGTGGCCAGTAGAGAGGAGAGCGGTGGGCTGACCTTCTGGAGCCTGTGCTGCCACAGCAGCAACATTAAGAGAATGCAGACAAGATGTCACAGTTCTTTCCTGGTGAAACACCACTGCTGCTCTCAAAATAAGAGGTGGAGGGGCACTGCAGCAAGTAGAAACATCAGCTGCTCTGGTGGGATGTCTTGGAGATACTGCAGATGGCACGGCACAGAGATTTCCCAAAAAAAAACCAATGGGCAAAACAATTCCATGCTGTCCTTTTGTCTGTTTTCCCCAGGGTGAGAGCAGGGATGTCTGCGTCCATCAGATATAAAAATCCACAGTGAAATACAGGCTGGACAGAGCTGAGATCCTGCAGAGTGACCCCAAACTCCTGCCTGTGCCTTTCCAACTGCATCCACTGCTGCCAGCTGCATCTGCTTTACAAACCCCACCCAAACCTCAGCAACGGGTTAGTGACACAGAGCACCACCCCCTGCATGGAGGCACGGCCCTGATGGTGGAAAAAGGTGACATTCTCCTGGCTTTGCTGTCAGTGGAACAGCTGGCGGTGGTAGAACCTTGTGGTCGATGCTGTTTTGCATGTGGGGCTTGCAGGGAAATGTTTCAAGGCCAAATTCAGAGATAAATTCACGCGACTTTACATGTTCGTGAGTTTAAGAGACCCTTCAGAGGTGGTCCTAAGAGTCGCCTGACCCCAAAGAAGGGACCAAGCCTCTGCCTAACTGCCTAAACCATCCTCAGAACAATGATCCGTCTTTCTGCTGGTCTCACCAGCTCACTGATGTGGAGCCCACAGCTGGGAATCCACGGAAAACCTCAGAAATTGCAGTTATTTGTGTTTGCATCAGCTGCTGGGTCAGCTGACAGCTGCGAGCCCATTTCTAGAGTTCACCATGGTATTGATTCAGAGAAACAACACTGGCAAGTCAGGCACAGCGACACAGCCAAGGATCAGCAGGAAATCAAAGCCTGGTTATGAGCTTGGAAAACACTTTTAAATCGCTGTTCCTTCACTGTGGAGGGGGCTGGCGAGTGCAAGAGAGGCTTCTCCTCAAGGTGCAGCCAGGCAGGAGGAAAGGTGGGGTTGAGGTGTGGCTGGATCTCTCGTAGGGCTGGCCCAAGTGTGTGTCCTCACTCCTACGGAGCAGGGGAGATGACAAACAGCAGTTCTGCATGGTTTTAATAAATAAATCAATCAATCCATTGATCACCACGATCAACATCCTGCCCTGATCCTGGCTCCACTTCTTTAGTGAGTCAGGGATACAACATGGATATTCCTCTAATAACTTGAGAAGTAGCTTTACTTCTTTGTCTCTGAGATAACATCCAGAAGCAAAACCCAAAGTCTGGGATTTCTGGAGATATCCACTACCTGACCACTGATGACTCCATCCTGACTTCATTCCTCGAGCCTCTCCCTGCCTTCCGCCTGCACACAGCTATCACCAGGCTGCTCCACGTGAGCTGGGTGAGCAAAACTGCTTCCAACAGCTCTGTGTTTGAGGTAGATCAGGATTTTTAAGAATAAAGGTCAACCTTTATCCTTAAAACTTGCAGCTGTTCAGTGTCTGTGGCCTGACTGCAGGGTGTGAATATTGCTGAAGCTGCAGGCCAACCATCTTCGGGGTATTATTACTGAGCTCATCTCTTTGCAGGTTTCCATTTATAAAAAAGGCCTTCCATGCTTCTCCTTCTCCTTCCCCAAGCTCTTTGGTGTCTCTACCAGGGCAAAATTCATTTGTCACTTTGTCCGGGAACGAGTCAGGGAGTCTGAACGAGGTGTGTGGCCTCTCTCTTGGTGATCAGGGCCAGACACCCCCAGAGATGATTCACCACTTCCCCGTATCAGCTGCAGGAACCACCATTTGCATGCACTGACCTCTCTGTGAGGACATCTCATTTCCTCAGCTTGATGGTGAGGGAAAACTGAGCTTCCAAATGGAAGCAGGCTCCTGTGTTTTCCTCACGCGTTAAAAGTGCGAAGGAAAAAGAGAAGGATCGCTTCCCTCGCTGTTGGCACAACAAAAGCGAGGTGCTTTGAGGCAGCAGAGTGACTCTGGGAACTACCAAAGCTTCCTCCCTCCGAATCACTGTGTCACAACCCCACATGAAAGACCTCAGCTCATACCAGCTTTGATTTCTTGCAGAGGAGGGGCCACTGCTGGCTTCTCTCTTTGTCACTGTGATGAAACGATGGCACCAAGGTGGTTTGATGTGCAGTGACAGCGCTGAGAATAGAGGCAGCCTGAGCTTTTGTGGAGTTATTCTCCTGTAAGCTCCTGCTGCGGGGCATTTTATCCCCCAGGCACTGCACGAAACAAAAGCCTAAACTGGAAAAGGAATTGTGAGTGTCAACAACCCCATTCCTGCAGGAATCTCCAGGGCTCTGGAGCCTCAGAGGGCATAAAGCTCCTCCACTGGATAAAACATCGGGCTGGAGAGAAACTGCAGAAAGATGTGGGGGCTCCAATGTGGCTTTAAACCCATCGGGAATTGCTGCAGGAGGGGTTTCCTGGAGGAACAGCAGTTCTCAGATTCTTTCAACCCTGAGGTTTGTCACGGCCAGTGAGGCTTCGGCAGCAGGGAAGGAATGTCACCTCTTGAGTGGCACCTTAAACTCAAATAATAACTGGCCAAGATTGGTGCTGGGGCTGTGTCGGAGCCAGGGGTGATGGGACAGGAGAACAGAGTCCCACCACGCAGGAGCTGGAGTTCAGGAATGTTCACTTCAGCCTTGCCATCTCTTTGAATTCAAAGCCAACGTGACATTTTTAGGGGCAGAAGGGACCCCCTCAGCACTGATTTGAAGATCCCCATTTCACCTGCAAACAAGGAAGCTGCTCACATGCAGTGGCCTGGGATGGACCAGGAATAAAAGCTGGCTGTGAGGGCACAGCCTGGCCTGAAAACCACCTGGAACAGCATTTTCTGCAGGAGTCAATGTCAGAGTTTTCCACCATCATCCTGCACTTCCATCCACACAGAGCAAAACCAAGGTAAAGCATGAATCAGGCGTTAGGGGGCTCCAGGGAGGACAGAGGTGGAAGGCTGTGAGCTGAGGCAAATTATATTTCAGAAGCAACCCCCTCCCAAATTGTTGGCTCTGCTTGTTATTCCTGAAGGAGGAAGCTCTTCAAAACACGAGTGGAAATAAAGAGGGGCATTCTTGGGTTGAAAGAACAAGGAAATTGCTATAAGATATAGAGGGGGGAAAAAAAGGAAAAAAAGCTTTCAGACAAGCTCAAATACCAAAACGACAGCAGCCGCTGGTCCCACAAAGGCATAGAGGAGTCCTCCCTCTAACGACAGCCAGCAGCTGGAAAGAGAAGAGAAAAGAGAAAGTCACCCAGTGGCAAACGTCCCCAACAGGCACATGTTGGCTTCTTCCCTTTGCCTGCAGAGTTCATCCCAGGAGGTGACACCTCGCGGCAAAAAAACACACGAACAAACAAAAAAAACCCCTCAGACTTTAAATCAAGGAAGTTTTGCTTCCCATTCCTCCTGAACTTGCACAAAGGCTCCTCCACCTAGGGAGCTGCCTGCAGGATGGCATTTGACAGGGCAATTTATGCAAAATGAAGGAGAGTGCTCTGTTTCAGACCAGGTCCTGGAAGCAGCTGCAGCATTTTGCTGGCAAGATGATGCTCTTGTCCTGCTTACACGGGAGAAAGAGCAGGAAGAGTGGAAAATTGTCCCCTGCTCATTTGCTGACCCCTGTGTCTGCCAGGGGCTCAGGTCTAGGGGTGCAGGACATTTCTTCTTTCCCTTCGAGATTGCCTCCATGGGGAAATTTAACACAGCAGCGAGGTGGGAATTCACAGCATTCCCCGAGCGGAATTTCTTACGGAATGAGCTGAATGTGGTGTGTGGTGCCTCTTCTGGAAACCAGCTTGTTCCTTCTCCCTCACACCACGTAACCTGGGAAGGGCATCTCCCTTCTGCACTGACCAGATGTGGAATTTAGGCTCCTGAACTGCCTGGTGCCTTCCCAAACTGAGGGAGCTCATTTGAGACCTCTTGGCTGAGGCCCTGGAAGTGTCCAAGGCCAGGCTGGACGGGGCTTGGAGCAACCTGGGCTAGTGGAAGGTGTCCCTGCCCATGGCAGGGAGTTGGAATGAGATGACCTTGAAGGTCCCTTCCAACCCAAACCATCCTCTGATTTTTTGCTTTTCAGGTTTGACTGTGAAGTCAGGAAGGAAACACTTTTTCCCCTGTGAAAGGATGAGCAGAGCAGTTGCGGATTTTCCACCCTTGGAGACATTCAAAAGCCACCTGGGCACAGCCCTGGGGCAGCCACCTCCAGGTGACCCAGCTCGAGCAGGTGGTTGGACCAAACAAATCTGAGGCTCTGTGACAGCCACGAACATCCACAGCAGCACTGGAGCTGAAATTCCTTTTTTTTTTTTTTTTTTTTTTTCTGTGGGGAATACAGCAATTCAGGGCATGGACACACAAATTAGGTGCTCCAGGGCAGGAGAGGATGGGAATTTACACTGTGTCAGCAGCCCCTGGGAAAGTCTGCATGCTTTGACAGGGCAGAACCCTGGAGAAAATGTGGGATGGAGTAATCCTGTTTCAGCAGGAAACGACCGTGCACTCAGCACAGGAGAAGAGCAGGAAACCACAAAGGAGAGGGGACTTTCTCCAAGCTCTTAACTCAGCTCACCCTGCAGTAATTGACTTGCCCTGCCCTCAGCAAGATGCTTTCATTCTGCATCAGGAGCAAACTGATGCTCCCAGGAGAAAAAAAAAAAAAAAACCACCTTCCTGGAAACATTTCAGTTTTGTTGTCAGCCCCATATGTTTTTTTACTAATTCTCAGTTGTAAAAAATGTTATTCTTTCAGCCCAAAACTACGGAATGTTTCTGAAAAGGCACCCCCAAAAAAGGGAAGTATTTCAAACTGAGAATTAATAGTAGGATATTCTGGTTTTCTCCAAGGTCTGAATCATGTTTATGTCTAAATTAAACCTGTAATGTGCTAATTTAATCAATTCTGATTTCTTCCTGACAGCAAGTTGCTCTGTCACAAGCTGTCTGAGCAGCTGTAATAATAAAATGAATAATCAGCTGAGGAGGGAGGGAATAAAAACGAAGCTTTGGAGCTCTGTAATAATTGGAGATCTCCCTAAATCCAAGCAGAGGGCTCCCAAATCCCAGTCCTTGTCCAAACCGTTTTATCCAACGCTCTATCCTGATTTTTGAGACCTTTTTTTCTCAGTGCCTCTTCCAACTGGTGGCTCAGATGAAGAAATCTGACAGCCCTGCACTGCAATTAGCCATGAGGACTCGGTGCAAAGAGGGTTCTCACTCCTGTGGGGTCCCTGGGAGCATCAGGAATTGCGAAGGTGAGATCACACATCACCGAGCACCGGCCCCGATCCCTTCTGACTGCCTGACCTCCCTGCCGCAGCACTTCATCAAAGCGTTTCCAAGGCTGTCAGTGGTGCTGGCTGCCAGCAAGGGAAAGGAAAGGGTGAAGGAATATCCAAGAAACAGAGCTGACAGCAACCCCCAGTCTAGTGGAGATGCTTTTAGCCTCCTGCCTACGAGGCACAGAAGTATTTGCATTTCGCTAAGAGGTTCCCTTGTACTTTCCAAGCGATCTCTTCGGCGACTTTTTAAAATAAAATTATCACTGGAAGGGAGGAAGTGAATGGTTGAACAATTCCTAAGCAGTGTTTCCTTGACTGACAGCAGCTCTTGTGCTCAGCACAAAAAGAACCTTTTCTCGCAAAACATCTGATCCTTTTGTGACTCTGCCACAGCGCAGATGGGAGGTGGTGGCTTTTGTCCTGGTCCTGGGAAGGGCTGGCTTCCACTGAGCCCTTTTTCACACCGCCCAGCCCTGCCAGCAACAGCTCTCACCTCAATGCTCTGTAAAATTAGGCAGCCCCAATGTAATACTTTGAATAACTGAGATTACAGCTGGGAACTGGGGCAGTATTTATCCAGAGATTAACCCAGAAGCTGCTGAGACACCTGTGGGTCACAAAAGCCCTGATGCAGTGACACGCCAGGACCCCGAGAAATTTGCTCTGCTCTCAGAAAACTTTTGATGGGCTCTCTTGTGGGGAAGGATGCGAACTCCCAGCGCCACTGGCACAACCTCAATTATTCACTTCAAGCTTTAGGAGGTTGTTTGTGAAGCTTCAGAGGTCCAGAGGCAGTCTCTGGAGCACCTGCTAAAAGGAGGGTTATTATTCAGACACTCAGCCTAGTCTGAGGAGGTGATCAGTGGCAGGTCCTTTAGACCTCCGGTATCCTTCAGACTTTCTTTGAGACTGGGAGTGCAGCCTCTCCCGGCCCCAGCACGCTCCAAACAACTGCAAAATGTCCTTTCAAATCCTGTTCAGACAAGAAAAGGGAAAAATTCCCTCCTACCCTCACCACAGCTGGAGCGTCCTGAGTAACTAAGGTTGAGTGAGTGGCTGCTGGGAATCACCACTCACAGCACAACACAGACACACCCCAAATCCTGCAGCACATTTTCAATTTTTAATCTGAACCTCTCTCTCCCTCCTCAGCTTACGACTCAGTCGACCACTCTGGCCAGCTAAATGGTAAATATTAAATATACTACAAGCTCCCTAAACTCAGCACTGGCTCTGATCTCTCTTCATTAGAGCTTGGGGACATGGCCAAGCCTTTGATGGGACACTTCTTGGTGGGACGGGGCCTCGTCCCGCTGCTCAGTTGTTTTTTACTGTTAGAGAAAAACTTCATCCCACACACAATACAAAGGCAGGACCGAACGGGGTGAAATCCTGCTGAGGTCCCAGGCTGAACACTCTGCTGGAGGTTGCTGCACTGAGGTTGGACCACCCTTGGCACATGCCGAAGATCCAGCTGGACTGGCAGTTCCAGCCCCAAGACACATCACACATTTCACACCCTGCCCCTTCCACCAGCTTTGCCCTGAGAGTGTTTAACACCAAGGGTAGTTCTGCAACGCCTTCAACACCTGCAGCTGTCCCCAAAACACCCTCGTGACCATGTCCTGTAGTCGGACGTCAGGGTTTTTTAACCACTGGGAGTGGGATGAGGAAAAAACTGCTGTTGAGTGTTAAATTCTGTGCTCACCTAAATATCAGAGCCCTGCTTTGACTTAAATCTCCACCTCCACCACGCGGGCTCATGCACTGCTCTTGGGACCCAGAAATGGCAGGGTTGGAAGATGCTTTAAAAGACTCTGTGTAGTCCCTTGTGGTTTATCTTGTCACCTCTTGTCCCCTCCTTCCCGGGGAGGGACGTGCTGTGATTAAAGCTTTTCCTTCCTTCTGCAAGACGGAAATATTGGGCCTTGAAAGTCTGCAGTGCCCATTTGAAATGCCCTGTGAGTGCCCATTACAAACTGGAGACAAAACTGGGCTGAAAGGACCTTCAAGGTCATCCCATTCCAACCCCCTGCCATGGGCAGGGACACCTTCCACTATCCCAGGCTGCTCCAAGCCCCGTCCAGCCCGGCCTTGGACACTTCCAGGGACGGGGCAGCCACAGCTTCTCTGGGCAACCTGTGCCAGGGTCTCACCACCCTCACAGGGAAGCATTTCTTCCTAATATCCAAACTAAACCTCAAGTTTTGGAGTTCAGCTTTGAAGTTGCTGCTGTGCAGTCCTGACTTCGCTCTGGAGGAGAGGTAGAACCAAGGGCTCCCCCCACACATCAATGCAATAGAGCTTTTAAGCCTTTTTGAGCAGGAAAACGGGAATAAGTGTGAATGCACTGCAGTCTGTCGGGGCTGGGCTCAGAGCAATATTTGTTTCGTGCTTTAAGATGCACCGAAGTGCAAATGCAACTCTCATTGTGGAGATGCTCCATTTTATTCAGCATCAGGGCTCGTGAACCCACCACTCACTGCAAGTGAGCTCTCTTTAACTCTGGCTCTTGGTAAAACCAATTCCAGCAGGAATTCATAGAGTCATGGAATGGTTTAGGTTGGAAGAGACCTGAAAGACCATCTTGTCCAAACCCCCGCCATGGGCAGGGACACCTTCCACTATCCCAGGCTGCTCCAAGCCCTGTCCAACCTGGCCTTGGACACTTCCAGGGATGGGGCAGCCACAGCTTCTCTGGGCAACCTGTGCCAGGGCCTCAGCACCCTCACAGGGAAGAATTTCTTCCCAATATCCCATCTAAATCTATCCTCCTTCAGCTCAAAGCCATTTGCCCTTGTCCTGTCACTACACGCCCATGTGCAAAGTCCCTCTCCAGCCTTCTTGTAGGTCTTTTAGGTACTGGAAGGTACCAAAGTGTGGAATTAAAGTGAGATGGCAGCACTGGGAATGTCTGATGGGATCTTTGAGCTTGAGAGGAGCTGTTGTTCTCCTCATGACTTTGGTGGGACTCACCAGCTTTACTCCACTGGGAACGTGGAAAGGAGGGATCACAGAACCACGGAATACCCCGGAAAAGGACCCACAAGGATCACTGAAGCCCAGCTCATCAAACTGGACTTGCTGGGGTGTGAAGGCCCCACCACCACGATTTTGGTGACAAACACCCTGAGAGCAGAGCTGGGAGCACGGGATCCCCTTCCACCCCCTGGCATCCAGCCCTTGGACCCAAGGAGTGACAGAGTCTTTAGGGCTGAAAGGAGTCAGAGGATCGGCAGCAAAAGGAGGAGAGCTGGTGTGGCCAGGCAACCCCGGGAACTCTGGAAAGTCAGCCCAGCCTCTCGCCCTGTGCCAATGTGAGAGCAAAGCAGGTTTTGTCACATGTTGTCACCCTCTTGGCTGCAGTCTGGAGGGTGGGAGATGCTGTCACAGTGGTCCAGGGAAAAAACAAGGGAGCTCTTTCCTGCAGGTTCCTCTTTGCCCCACCCAGGCACTTTTGTGTGGTTAACGTTGACCACAAAACTCTTAAACACTGGTGGGACAGAGCCACAAAGCTTTTTGCACCAATTCCCACCAGTCTATAAACAAAAAAAAGAAGGAGAAACATCCAGGATGTCCCCTCTATCCCCCTGAGGCTCCTTTATTATGAATCGTTCTCGTGGATGTGCCTGGAGCAAAGCGCCAGAAGCAGCTGACCCAGGGAAAAGCCAAAGGGAATCAATTTGGGATCCTGGTGATGCTTCTGCAAACCAGGCTGGGTCTCGTCCTCTCCTGAGTCCCACAGCAATCACTGGGCTCCTCTCCACCAGCACACACTGAAGGTGGGACAGGCAAGCCAGGTGCAGCCAAGGCACCCTTCAGGAATTCTGCCTATGGAATTGTACTCGAGAAATCCACAGTCCTGAGCCCCCCGGGCCGGGCAGGAATTTAGGCTGCAAAACAAACAGAAAATGCTGCTGTGCTGCTTTAATTCTCCCCTGCAATTAAAATGCAAACCCGGGACCATTTGGCCGTGGGTGTGCAGGATGTGGTGGGAATCGAGGGAGAGCAGGAGGTTCCATGTGACATTCCCTCAGTGGGACGATCGAAGCCTCATCTGCTGCCGGCCACATCAACAGCTCCGGTCTCAAACACTGCCCGTGTGGGATGCAAACCCCTGCCCAGGAAGGCTCTGGAAAATGATGGGACGCAGCAGGGAAGAGCCTGACTTATTGGTACAAAAAATATTACTCTTTAACTGTCACTATGCATGAAATTTCTAAGGTCTTTCACAACAGAAGGAAAAAATAATATTTCTTTTCTTTTTCTTCTTCTTTATTTGAAGTCGTACTAATGCTCAGCTCTGAGTGAGCCCAGACTTGTCTTAATGCATTTTATACCTCTTCCATTATTTCTTCTCTATTCTCCTTCCCTCATTATAAGCACATAAAAGCTTCCTAAAGACAAAACCTGTGGAATTTGGAAAACGGGCAAACACAGGCTGCTGTCAAAACCTTGGTTTGCACAAGCCAGGCTCATTCTGCTGCCTAAAACTGAGCTGAGCTATTTTGAAAACATGGTGCCAATCAAGCAAAAAAACAGGTTTAAAAAAAATGGTTTTAATTTTTAAACATCCTAAACTTTAAATATTCCACATTTTCCCCCTTAAAAAATACATTAAAAATCTCTACGTAAAAGGTATTTAGATCAAAGCGATGTCACAAGTATGAGAGTTAAACCTAAGTAGTGCCTATAAACTTGTTTTTAAAGGAATACATGATCCAGCTCGATCAGATGATGGATTGAGGAGGCAGGGATGCAGGAATTGTTCTGCACTGCACATGGGAATTCAGCTCCCAGCCTGCCTCCTGTGGGCCAGTGACTGGGTTTTGACAAAAAGGATGGAGGATAAAACACGGGGAAAAAAGGAATCCTTTACTCACTAGTTCACGGTGCCGTACCCCTTGGCTTTAGTAAATCCCACGGAAATGGCAACCACCAAAGCAGGGAGCCCTGTGGAAAGGAAACAGGAGGAAATCGATCATTTAATCACATGTGCAGCGCTTCTCCCACTCAATATTCCCCATTTTTCCCAGAGTTATTCCAGCACCATCCATTCCAGCCTTGATCTGTGGCAGAGACTGAACTCAGGACCCCCAGAACCAAAAGCAAGAACCTTAATTACCTCCGTTAATTAAATAAATACCACGAGCTGTAATCAGCTCCTGCCCTGTTGTGGTCTCAGCAGTTGTGGGGGGGTCTCACTGTAGACGCAGATGCATAAAACTGTTTTATTTTATTCTTAGGTACTTCAGGGTGTCTCTGAAGTTGGAATATTCAAACACAACCCAACCCAAAGAACCCGAAAATTAAGAGCTTTGTTTGCACTCAGTGTAGTGAGTGCTACAAAGAGAGAGAGCGACCCAAAATCTTGCCCCAAATGAGACAGAAAAGGAAACAAAAACCGAGTTTCCCTATCCTGAACAGGTCCCCCAAGGTCCGTAAAGGAGAGGGTTCCTCTGAACAACAGTGAGAAAGAGCTTCAGGTCTCTGCTAGGATCTATGGAGGTTCAGAGCCCAACTCTTCCCTGTCCTTAAAGACATGTCTGGATATAGGCTCCTAACATCGGGTTTTTCAACTCTGGAGGTCTCCATGTGGCTTTTTATAGCCCTCCTCCTCGTGGCAGGAGGAATTAAGCTGTCTCAATGCTAAAGATGGGAAAATCCCATTAAGAATCAGCAGGATCAGTAGCCAAGGGGATCAGTGCCCCTTGACGAGGCCCTACTAATTTGTGAGCTGCAGAGGTCATGGCAGGTGACTGCAGGAGATCCGAGGAATGTGCAGGCACAGCTTCCAAACAACAATCCTCTGGGAAGTGGTCCCTCAGCAACACAAATGATCCCAAAATTGATTGTTAGCGAGGCTCTGCAGCAGCTGGGAGCCACGGGGCCAAGCTGGCTGGAATGTGGAGCATTTGAGGGTTAGCCTAGAGGGAAGCGCTTCTCTTCCCATGTGAGATTTCCAAGCACAGGTCACATTTCATCGGTGCAAACCCAACAGGGTTAAAAAGCATCTCTTTTAATATTCCTTTCCTTTTTCCTTTTCCTTTTTCCTTTTCCTTTTCTCCTTTCCCTTCCCTTCTTCCTTTCCTTTTTCCTTCCCTTTTTCCCTTCCCTTCTTCCTTTCCTTTTTCCTTCCCTTTTTCCCTTCCTTTTTTTCCTTTCCCTTCCTTTTTTTCCTTTCCTTTTCTTTTTTGCCTTTCCTTTTTCCTTTCCACTCCTCTTTTCTCATTTTCTCCCTCACTGACTCTTGCTCCTCTTGCTGATCCTCCTTCACACCTCATCTGGATAAAACCTGGGTGCTGCATTCCCAACGGTGCCATCAATATGGCATCCCACGGGAAGAAACCACACGGGAAAGGACATTTTCAGGAGTGCAGCTTGGTGCAAGAGACCCTGGGAAAGAGGAAATTTGGCAAAGACTCCGCCAAAAATAGCAACTTGTTCTTCGCAAAACGCTTCTCTCCGACGTGATAATTATGCAGAAATCCAGAGTGGGGCTGTGAACTTGGCAGCTCCAGGGACTGGCTCGTTCCAAGGCTGGGTAAAAGCCTCAGTTTGGGCTGGGAATGGGTCTAGACAAGGAGCAGCTACTACAGGTGGCAGCTATGTCGTGGTAGTTAAGCCAAAGAGCATCAAAATGAGAGGTGCAGCCGTGGGAGAGCTGTCAAAGTCTAAGCGAAGTTAGATGGTATTGGATTGAAAAAAACAAACCAAAAAATCACATTTTAATCTAATTTTTTTATCATTGTCAAGACATTTATTCCTAACTGGCCTGTTCCATACACCTGGTGTGGTACAGACAGTACCAGCAAGGCTTTGGGGGCTTTCTGCACAAAGTGAATTTAACATTCACAATTCCAAGTAAATCCATCGAAAACCTCTTTCAAAGAGTTTTGTACTTCCAGGTCAGAGGAGAATCAGGCCATGTGTTAATCATGTTCCACTGGAGAAGATGTTTGCTAATAACTCCCAAGAGCCATTCTTGTTATAAAAAGCTGAAGACCCACTCAGAGGCTGAGCTATGGCAGCATTAAAAATCCAGCTGTGGAAACTGTAACAGGGTCATAAAAATCCTGACAAAAAATATTTCTTCTTCATTGGGGCTAAATATGATGACTGAGTTGTTTCCAGGGAACAATTTATCGGTCTGTTTTAAATCAGAGAATATCCTGAATTGGAAGGATCCACAAGGATCATCAAGCCCAGCTCCTGACCCTGCACAGGATCACCCAAAGAGTCACATCATGAACTTGAGAGCATTGCCCAAGCATGGGCAGCAAATATTAATAATAATTATTACTAATGATAATTTAAAAATCGAATTGCAAAGTTGCACATCCAAGAGGAGACCTAAGAAATAAAAAAATAATCCTCTCTGCTGCTGAAATTCTCGGCAGCTTCAACGAGCTACAGCTGAGAGCAGCTGAGAACTTGGCAAAGACGTCTCGAACAAGGGCTTAGAGAAATGCAAATGTGCAAAGAGGGGAAAGGGGGGAGAACCAGCCCATGACAAAGTGAATTGTGCTAATTATTTCAGATTATGCTCTTTAAAACATATTTTCGGCTTCTTTCCTCTTACAAGTGCCATTAATCCCAGCTCTACAGCTGAAGTCTAGCAGGATGCTAAATATCCCAAATTCCCTTGCTGCCTTAATAGGCGAGAGTGTTCTTCATTTCTTGTCCTAACCTGCTCCAAATGGTTATTATGCATCATTTATCAGCAGTGCATCCTAGCTCAGAGCTGACTACATTTTACTAGCAGTGCAAATTATGCTTCTACACATGTTGGGGGATTTTTTATTTTTTTTTTTTTTTTTTAAATCTGTACAGACTACAAACGTGAGTGTTGCTCATCCAAAATTCCCTCGGTTAACACGCCCATCTGTCCCAGCTTTTACCAATCAGGGGAAAAAAAAAAATCCCTTTTTATTACCTAGAAAAGCTATTAGTCCGTTACGTTTGATATCCCTGATGTTGCTGGAGTCACCGAGGAGGGATAAACATATGCATGAGCACACCCAGGCTCCTGCAGCCTGTGCTCCGCAGGTATTGTGGTTCTGCTCCCGCTACGCACAAACCCCGGATTTTAATAACAATTTATTCTCTATTGTAAGCAAAAGCTTAGCAGGGAAAACTTGAAGGGATGAAGGTGCTGCAATGAGGACGGCTCTTGATGTGCCAGAATAAATCACATCAGGGTGCTTGGTAAGCACCAGAAATCTCTTGCCTGGGGTGAATTGTGAGACTTCAGTAGTAAAATGAGACATTAATAGAGCTCAGCCACGCTCCCTTTTTTTTCCTTTGCCTCCTCACTTCTCAGCAACTTCTTGTGCCGCTGCTCCTTTCAAACACACCCTCGTTATCACTTTGAAAGCCCAGGTTTATGGGTTTGTATTTGTTTTCTACTACAGAATGCATCATTTAAGGCTAATAAATTAAACATATGGCAGAGGCAGAGGGAGAAAAATTAGTTACAAGCATCTGCAGCAGTCTCGCAGTTTATTTGTCTCCAAAAGGCGCTGCTGCCATGGAGACGGGATTTCAGAGTTTGCTTCACTCCACGTTGCTCTGCAGAATCTTAGAACCATAAAATCACTAAGGCTGAAAAGACCTCGAGGATCATCGAGTCCAACCAGGTCCACCACTAAACCATGGCCCCAAATGTCACTTCTTCATCGGTTTTTGTGCACTTCCACTGCTTCCCTGGGCAGCCTGTTCCAATGCTTGGCCATCCTTTCAGTGATAAAATTTTCCCTAATATCCAATCTGAACCTCCCCTGGTGCAGCTGGAGCTACTTCCTCTTGTTCTATTACTTTTACCTGTGAGAAGAGCCTGACCCCCACCTGGCTGCCCTCTCCTGTCAGGGAGTTGTGCAGAGCGAGAAGGTCCCCCCTGAGCCTCCTTTTCTCCAGGCTGAGCCCCACCAGCTCCCTCATCTGCTCCTGGTGCTCCAGACCCTTCCCCAGCTCCATTCCCTTCTCTGGACACTCTCCACCCCCTCAATGTCCTTCTTGTAGTGAGGGGTCCAAAACTGACCCCACAATTCAAGGTGTGGCCTCAGCAGTGCCCAGCGCAGAGGGACAATCCCTGCCCTGGTCCTGCTGACCACAGCGCTGCTGATCCAAGCCAAGATTCTCTTGGCTGGTACCATTTCCCAATGGAACACATCCAACACGGAGGGAGACAGACAGAGAGGAAAGTAGAAAGCAAGAAACAGACCCAGCCCCAGGAATAGCCACCCTCAGAGCACCCTCTGAAACCTGAACTCGACTCCTCTATTTTCAGGCGCATTGGGCAGGAGGTTCAACATTAGGGCTCTTGGTTGTGCTTTTTAACCATTTCAGCCCTTCTTGAAACCCTTCCGAGGGTTTCAAGCACCCTCCTGAGGAGCACCAGTCTCTCCTGCAGCCTGAACCTTCTCTGCTCCGCAGCCCCCGGATCCTCACCCCATCCGAGACACAAGAAGCGCTTGCGGATGATGCGGTTCCGTAACCGGCCCGTCACGGCCATGTAGGACTGCCAGGCCTCGGTCAGCACCCAGCAGAAAGAGGAGAGGAAGAAGAAGTGCAAGAAAGCCGCCACCAGCGTGCAGATCACCTGGAGAGAGGAGGAAAGGAGGACACGTGAGAGGAGCGGCAGGCGGAGAGAGAAGCGGGGAGCAGAGCGGAAGGTGAGGGGAGATGCTTCCAAACCAGGCTCTGGAATGAAAAGTCATGGAGATCAGGACATGGACACACAGTTTAGGAGTGGGCAGGCTCCTCCATAAGCTTTGACCTAGCAAAGATCGAAGCTTTAAATTTAAATACTACATGGAAATCGGCTGCTCTTAAGCATGAGCTCTAAGCTAAGGCCAAGGTTAAACACATCTCTGAAGAATCGTGGAATTATGGAATTATTTGGGTGAGGAGGGACCTTAAAGATAATTTAGTTACAATCCCCCCAAAACAGGCAGGGACACCTTCCACCAGAAGTCTGAGCACACATCCCATCCTGGTGCTTTCTTGGCTTCAGCAGGATTTATTTAATTTCCAAAACATCCAAACTATTGCCACGATCCTTTCAGGGCAGGGGGAGGATGGAGCAGTTAATAAACAGTGCACTAATCTCAGCTCAAAAGGTTTGCGAAGCACCACGTCCCTGGCAGCCCAGCCATGGAAATGAAATCCTAGGAAGGCAATTTGGATGGTGCTCCTGCCAGGGAAACAGCGCTGAGAGAAAGAGTTAAGCCATGAGAGCCGGGTGAAACCACGGCTACCAGGGGCTGGGAAAGGACTGCCAACATGAGGGCACAGTTGTCCAAGAGCACGTAACTACCAGCAGACGGGAGAGGGGAAAAAAAAAAAAGAAAAAAGAAAGAAAAACCCCTTAGATTAGAAAGAATTTCATCATGGTGAGCTCTACTACTCGGTGGGGAAATTTCACAAGGGAAATGCAGGCAGCTTAAGCCATTTAAAATTAAACTGGGGAAAGAACTGGCAAATGCATTATGAGGAACAATCCCGGAGTGCCAGGGAGATGGACTGGAAAGCTGACAAGCTCGTCTTTGTTTTAACTCAGCAAGGCCAAATCTTTCACTGGTGCAAATTGGTGCCGCTCTGTTTAACTCAGCCAGTTTTCCCCCCATCTGTGAGCTGAAAACTGTGAATCAATGT
Organism: Eulacestoma nigropectus; assembly: GCA_013397775.1. Taxonomy (NCBI): domain Eukaryota; kingdom Metazoa; phylum Chordata; class Aves; order Passeriformes; genus Eulacestoma; species Eulacestoma nigropectus. The sequence goes on from VZTE01000758.1 coordinate 792,788, forward strand.
ACTCGAGAAGGAAATGATGGGAAGAAACTCCAGTGGCTCCCGAGGAGAAGGGAGAGCAAATAGATTTTAAAAGTGACTCTGGAGGGGAGAAAAAAAAAAAAAAGGCTTCAGGCATTTGGGGGAGGGGGAGGTTTAGAATCAAGAATTTCTTTGCTTTGAGTTACATGGGGAAACATGGACTTGGCTTTCTGGCCAATGAACTTTTCTCTTTTTTTCTCTTTTTTCAACCACCAGCATCTTTCAACCCAGAGCTCTCATGCACAGAGTGGCTTTTATCATGATTTTATCGGATCGCTCCCGATACATCCACCGGCACCACCCGACGTTATCAGAGGCTGTGAATAAAAGCCAGACCGTGTGTTCTCTGAGATAGGAACTCTCTTCTTTGTTCCAGATTTGCGTTTGACACCAAGTCCCTCCGTATTCTGCTTAGAAGTGGATTCTGGATGACGGTTCAGTACAAATAACACGGCTCAATACAATAATGTCCAGTAATTTTCATATTTTACAAGAATCCTAAAAAAAGGTGGTTCCTATTCATCAGCTTACAAACCGTACAAGAAACAGCGACAAACAGAGGATGCTTTCTGGAATGGATTTAAAGAGATTGTTATTTTAGAATCTTTTATTTTTTTTGGCTGATATCAGGTACAACATTGTTCATGTTGCCTTTTTGATTTTGTTTCAAAGCGACACAGTTCTTCCTCGTAAAGAGGAAAGAAAAGCTTTGCTTTACAATTTTACACCACAGAGATACATTTGGGCTGTTTTTTTTTTCTCAGATGAGTAGCTTTGATAGAAAGGGAAGACGAGAGGAAGGGAACACAAGAGAAATAAGCACATCTCAGCTGGACCAGGATGAACCCATCGCCTCACATGAACTTCGCCTACTTATAGGCAGGCAAACAGTTGCTTCTGCAACCTCTGCTGCAGGTTTTCCCTTCCTTGTGGGGAAAACCAAAAAACCCCATGAAGGCCTAAGCACAGGGATATGATGTCCCAAGACCCAGCAGAGCTTGTCAGTCTGTCCAAGGCCATTAGCCCTTATTTTGCCTTAAGAGGAGAAATCCGCTCCCTTGCAGCACAAGCCTTGGAGACACAGCCACTTCCTGCAGCATCCCTTTCCTTTGTATCCCCGGATTGCTGACTGTAATTTTTTTTAGCCTTTTCCCAGGCCTTTCATCTTCAAAAAGCTTAGCAAATCCAGCCGTGGAATCTTGCCTTTGAGGTTACACGGATGGAAATCCAGGGAGAATCGGACATTTCCAGGGGAAGCGGATACGACAGAAATCTCCTGGAGAAGCCGCAATTATAAATCCATCACCAACATTTTAAGGCGCACTATTATCGATAATTGAAAGTGAATAAAATCTTAATTTACACTCCTTCGTCTCTCCTCTGTATAGTTTTCTTTCTCTGTTGCCTGCCAGAGACTGTTTACTAGATGGCTGAGAGGAAATCCAAGAATAACCCTGCTATTTCTGGGGTTTCATGCATATGGATGTGCAAAGAGCTAATCTGCCTCCTGCCACCGCTGCCGGGAGCTTCGAATCCCCACCAACAGCTCCGACAGCGAACTCCCAGCGTCACGGGACAAAAAAGCACCAGGGAGAACCTGGGTTCAGAACTGGGCTCTGGAGGGGGTGGGAGAGGAGGAACACGTCCAGCTCCTGTCCTGAGGCGAAGAAGAATCACCGAAGAGGAGGTCCAGCCGTGGTTTGTCCTGTTGAGCATCCCTCGGTGTTTCTGTCCATGGGAGGAAGCTCCCAGCGCACGTTTGGTGCGGCAGAAAACACCACCAAGGAAAGCAGGAGCTTGGTTCACCCTTTCTCCACCTCCTGCCAACCATGCTGGCAAGTGAAAGTCAACTCTGCTTTGGAAAAGGAATTTCTGAAGGGCCCTTTGTAGCAGGAGCAGAGCTGGCTGCTTGTTTCCACACTTCTCTACACACACAGGGCTCCAGCAGCTGGCGAGCTTTTCCTAAAACAACCTAATCCTAACTCAAAGGGCCTTCCATGGAAATCCTTCACCTTCTCTGCAGGAATCATAAAACCATAGAATGGGCTGAGTTTTGTGATGGACCTTAAAAATTATCTCATTCCAACTCCCTGCCATGGGCAGGAAGATTTTGTCCTTGCTCAAAAGCCCTGTCCAACCTTGCCTTGAACACTTCCAGAGATGGGGCACAATTTCTCTGGGCAACCTGTTCCAGTGCCTCACCACCCTCACAGGGAAGAACTTCCCAATCCGCTTCCAGCAGTGACACCATGTTCATGCTGCCAAAGCAGGGGCTCAAAAAACCCAGCTGGCCACTGGCTGCTGTTAAGCAGTAACTGATTTTTGACTTCTGATCATGATTTTGACAGTAGAAGCAGTGGAGGAGGCGTCTTGCCTCACGTTTTTTGGCTCAACAGCGTTATGATGGTTTGGAGCATTTGGGAAGAGGGGAAAATTTACAACGGGAAAATACTAATGGTGAGCAGTGATTTGTCACGCCAGATGTCAACGGGGAACCTGAAAGTGCTTGAGCTGGAAAAAAGTCATGGAGGCAACACACACGTCTCCAGCTGGGTCTGTGGGAAGAGAGCAACCAGTGCTCATGGCTTGGAAAACCAGGCTGGCTCTTGCCTGGACTGCTGGAGTCCCTCTTGGCCCTGCAGTGCTCACAGTGCATCTGGCAACACTTCCCATCCCCAAAAACGTCTGGACAGTTTTGCGTCTGTGTTCATTAACATCTGCCAAGTACTTTCAGCTCAGAGTATAAAAACTGCTGGAGAAATAAATGTAGAGCTGAGAGGTTGTTTGTTCGGGGTTTTTTTTTTTAAAGCCTTTTCTCAATCTGTCTTTGTAATTTTTTTGAAAATAAAATGGTTAAAGCCTTGCAAATCACCATGCTTCTTCACCCTGCCATGTGCCAGCTACTCTAGGCAGATATTCAAAAATATTACATTGGTTTTAATCAAGGCCCTGAGGATGCTGACAAATTATCAAAGAGAGAGCGAGAGAGAAAATTGAAATCTGCCATTTAGCCGTGTCTTTGACATGTCGCTAATTAACAGACGGAGGAAAAATGAGGAAGCGCTGCCTGAATGGATCATTTCAGTGCTAAATCAGGGGGAAAGCAAACAAATAAACAAAGCCCCAGCGGATCCCTTACCTTATTCCGGGTCTGGGTCTGTCCGATCAGGATGAGAGCATTGGAGGAGATGATGGAGAGGCAGAAGTTGATGAGGATGACGGAGCGCTCCGAGCGGATGTACCTGCAGTGAGAGAAGAGGGGAGGGAGACCCACCCTGTCACAGCCTGCCCTGGGCGACTTCTAAAAAGCAGCAATCCAGGCCAGGCTCTACAGAATTGCCAATTTCCTGCAGATTTTATGTGCTAGACAGACAAGAACAAGGCGGGGAGGGAGGGGGAGAAGATGTCTCCATCATCCCCCATCAATGCTGGAGTTAGGAGCCAACAAACGAGGGGCCAGCCTAGTCTGAGCCCCTCCTAAAACAGTAGAGTGCTGCAAATCTTCGTCAGCTCTGCCGACTTGAAAGGGGGGCTTGAAAAGGAGCTTGAAAGAAAACAAACAGGCAACACACAGAAAAGATCCCCAACCAAGAAGAGCCACGGGCATGCTGGCGATGGAAGCAGATTACAAACACATGCACCTCGACAACAAAGTGTGTGTGATTCAGCATTCCCCTTCCTTCAGCCTAACAACCCCTCCTGAGGTGAGAAGCAGTGAGAAGTGTTTCTGGCTTTTAAATTCTTTTTTTTTAATTTTTTTTTTTTTTTTTTTTTTTCCCACTTTTCCAAATTAGCCC
>VZTE01000758.1:796654-823178 GCA_013397775.1 Eulacestoma nigropectus
TTTTTTGGTACCACTTCTCCAAACTAGGCCAAATATGTAACTGCAGCTGTGGGTTTGGGACATCAGGGACAGCAGTGAGGGAGCTGTTGCCTTCAGCACCTTGCAGGAGCCAGCTATTTGTCATTTCTGATTTGCAGCACAGTACCAGGCTCGCTGCCGAGGTAAGTGCACCACAATTAATTCAAACCACTGGCTACGGAGGGAAATTTCTTTGAAGGCACTGTTATGTACCCAATAAAACGAAAAGGGAAATGCAAAAGTGCAAGTCCTCAAGGATTGACTCAAGATCTGACCACACCAACACTCACACACGTGAATTATCTCAGAGATGCTGCAAGTGCCCTGCCTGAATGCCAGATGAGTGAAGAGGAGATGCTGATGCTTATATAAATTAGAAACAGATGTATTAATCAACCAGCTCATCCCTGGAGGCTAATGCAGGATTATTTCCTATATTCCAGCACATCAACTATTTATGTTGGGAATTTAATTTCTTTAATTAATTTTAGCAAGAGTGAGTTGGTCGTGCCTTGGCTGCAGAGTTTTGAGTTTCTGATGAGGAGGGCAGGACGGGTTTACTGCACATGTGAGCTCTGCCAAGGGTAAATCTGTGCTTTAGACCTAATGAAGGCTGTGAAACTTTGATTTTGAACTTTCCCTTGAGCTGTACCTTCAGACAAACATGAATGGTGAGGATATGCTTTCCTGAATGCAAAAAAAAAAAAGCAAAGGCAGCATGAATTCCTACTTAATGTGTTGGAAATCTGGTTTAAAGGAAGTTCTCCCTGAAACTCTGCCAGCCCCAGAACAGGCTGCAAAATGAGTTTCTGGTTCCTTTCACAGCCAAGCGGAGCCCAAATTTCCTGGTTTCACTGGGCCCCATACAATGCTGGGCATCGCCTGGACCCTGCTCCATTTGCGGCTGGAGGGAACTGAGACATCCAACTTTTTATGCTTTGATGGTGTGAAGTAAAACATCAAATCTCCAGTCAGCAGCTTCTAAGGGGTAGAAAGGGAGATCTGGACTCTGTCCTGGTGGGAAGGAGATGGAATAAATCTGTGTAGCAACATTGTGATCCCACTGCTGTTAGCATGAGCTTCTAAAGTTTCCACTGGTCAGAAAAAGGTAAGAAATGAGTTGACCATAAATCTGTATATTAATGTAAGGGGAGATAATCCAGCTGTTTTAAGACTTCCCCCCCGACTTTAAGCCCCCTTAAACCAACTCTCCTTTTTCCCTGCTTCCCTTCACACTCTGAGAATTTATCTTGTTCTGCAGATCCCTGAACCTCCAAAGAACGAGATGTGGGTTGGCATCGAACAGAATCAGAATAATTTAGGCTGGGGAGAAAAAAAACCCATCAAGTTCCCAGTCCAATCCTATGCCCAAAAAAAGGACTGATTTCAAAGTCAGATCAGATTTCTCAGGGCCTTGTCTGATTGAGATTTGAAAATCACCAGGAACAGAAACGCTACCACCTCTCTTGGCTGACTGATTACAGCACTAAACTGCTTAACTTAACTGCTCTTGTGGTGAAGGATTATTTTGCTTTATATCCAGCTGGGTCTTTTCCTGCTGCAGCTGGTGCCTCCAGACCTTTCCCTGCCTACCTCTGCAAGTTGTTTGACTGCTCCATGACTCCTCCTTAACAGCCTCCTCTTCTCCAAGCTCGTTCCCTTTGCCTCCTTCGACATTCTCCAGCTCCCTCGGTGTCCACTGGACTCGCTCCCAGGTGCTGGTGTCTCTGGTTTTGGGGGAATCCAGTACTGGGCACCTTTTCCAGATGTGGCCTCAGGAGTGTCAAACATTGTCCAGGTCATTAAAGAAGACATTAAACAATGCTGGCCACTGTTCCAACCCTGGCCAGATTCGACCAGCTCTTGATTAAGCTTCAAACCTTTGACCATTACCCTCAAATCCAGCAGGAATTCCATCCAGCTACTCAGCCACCCATCCAGTGCATAATTCCATGATCGGGATACTTCTGGAGACTGTGTTAATGGCCTTGGCAATGTCAAAACCCACACCAGCTGCTTCTCCCTACTGTCCATGTAACCAGTCACCCCATCCCAAAAGGGAAACAGGGCAGCCAGGCACAACCTGTCCTCCTCACTGTCCATTCCCAATCGCTTTCTTGTCCATCACTTTGCTGGAAATAACCTTTAGAGCTCCTTTAATCATCCCAGGGGCTGTTCAGGTTGACCAGCCAGTTGTTCTCTGGATCCCCCTCCTTGCCCTTTGTAAAGGTGGGGGTAACATTTGCCTTCTTCCAGCCTTCAGGCAGCTCCCCAGGTGACAGACAGCGGCTCCACAGTCACACCAAACATCTCCCTCAATGCATCCCGTTCTGTCCCATGGATCTGCAAACGCCCAGATAACTTAAACAGTCCTTGTCTCTCTTTTCCTTGGCAGTGGGGAGCATTTTCTTCCCTGGATTCTGCCTCTGTGAAGGAATTTGGGTGCCTGGGAGCCAACCTTGCCAGCAGAACAAGGCAAGAAGGCACCGGGTACCTCCAGCTTTTCAACCTCCTTATCCATTAGGCTGCTTGTCCCAATCAACACCAGGCCAACACTCTCCTGCTGACGCACCTACAGAACCCACTCCTGGTGCCTTTCACATCCCTGGCCAGTTCCAAATGCAGCTGAGCTCTGACCATTCTAATTCAGCTCTGCGTTCCTGGGCAGTTCTTCCACACTCCTCCTTGGTAGCCTGACCTGGATTCCAAACATTTCCTTGTTAAGCTTCTGCTCAGTCAGAATGCTAAGAAGACCTCCTGCCATGCTGGCTTTTTTCCTTCCATTTCCACTTCTCCAGCACAGGATGCTCCACAGAAAGAAATCACCATTGCTCGCCAGACCCCTTGGCCAAAGAAGTCAGGAACTTGTATCAGAGGGGGAGAAAAACATAGAACTCAACAGGTTTTGCCCGAAAACACAACTCCAGCAAAGACAGAGCTGCTCCAAGGTGCTGCCTTGCTACCCCTCCGCTGATACACAGACTCTGTCTATTTATCAAAATATGCTGTACTCAGCCACAAAACTGGGGAAGACTCACTGCTGATTTAGGGAACTTCTGCTCCAGCCTGTGTCCCACAACAACAGAATATCCTGAGTTGGATGGAACTCACAAGGATCAGCAAGTCCAACTCCTGGCCCTGCAACAGGACACCCCAACAATCCCCATACGTGCCTGAGAGTGTTGTTCAAACACTCCTTGAGCTCTGCAATATTTGGTGCTATGACCATGCCCAGAGGAGCCTGTTCCAGTGCTAAGCCACCCTCTGAGTGAAGAAATTTTTCCTGATATCCAACCTAACCCTCCCCTGACACAGCTCCAGCCATGTCACTGGCCACCACAGAGGATCCCCACACGCTGCAGGAAGCCCTGCATGAGCTGAGACAGATGGAAAAGGTGGGAAAACCCCGCAGTCTGTTTCTCTGCCCCCATTAGACTCCTCTCCTCTCCACAAACACTGAGTCACTGCTGCTTTCTCACCCTTTGTACACATATCACTCTCCACACAGCCACTTACTCATCCCTGCCACCTCCCACCAGGCCCAGGAGCGCCTCAGCATCCCCTCAGCATCCCTGGCACAGGCAGAGCTCCTGCGTTTAAAGCAAGTGCTAAAAGCCCCTCGAGAGCTCACTGACAGCCACTCAATCAACCCTCAGGAGTGAGAAAAGCTGGGGCTGTTCTCTAGCAGTGATGCAGCACGCACCCAGCTGCTGCCAGGGACAGGGATCTGCCGTGCCCCACATGCTGATGGGCTGGTGGGTGAGCTGCTCGATAGCAGGGATCGATCCCCGCGCTATGGAAAGGTCGCTGACTCCAGAGGCTGTTGAGCCGCAATGAGTTCAGGGACGGAAAACACATCGGGGCGCTCCTGAAATACCAGCGTGTCAAGGAGCTGCTTGAAAAGAGGCGTCATTTCGCCTGTTCTGACCCCTGAGTGGTTGGGTTTTCTTCCCCAGTTTTTCATTTCCACGCCAGTTTTCAATTTTTCCCTGCGATTCTCCCTCTCTTTCCACACGGGTGGTAGAGCACGTGGCCCACACACTGATTGTGCCTCCAGCTGTGACCCAGGACAGTCGGTGCCGAGATGGAACAAGGTCACTCCACTTCCGTGGCCCACTGTGTCACTGACCCCTCTGTCGAGCCTGCTAATAAGGCCAGAGATGCACCATCTGCAGCAGAGATTTTTGCAGCCATCTGTCTGCTGGGAACTGGAGTGAGGCCACCAACAGGCCACCAACAGCCGTCGAACAGGAACAACTTCCAGTTTCCAGCGGGGCTGTGCCAAGTTGGCCGTGTCTGACGTGATCACTCGCCTCGAAAAGCTCGTGCCATTCATGCCAGTGGCTGAGTAGGTGCCACCAAGGAGCGGCCTTTATTTGGGGATTTTGAATGGGGAGGGGAGGGTAAATTCATTTCCTCCCTGATACGCAGCCCCAGGCTGGGATCACCTCCCTGTTACTCTGCCCCCTTTTCTTCACCGTGTTCCTCTCCCTCTTCCTCGGCCTCCCTTCCTTTCTGCTTCCCATATATACAAACAAACCCTAGCTGGGCGAAATTCTGGGAAAGCTTCCAGATTGTCAGCCTCAGTGAGCTTATTCATCAGGAGTGTTTCCTACTCAAGCTGGGTCTATGGATGCATGCTCCAGATGCCTTTGTCCGGAGCTCTGAATGGGAAATTTCCCGGCCAAAGCTCCCCGAAACAGCTGAGCTCTGGTGAGTGCTCTCCACACAAGATCAGGCAGCCAGGACATGAGGAGTTTCTCCCCTGCACGGTGCAAAAGAACCACTTTGATGCTGTTCCTGTGTTTTAGGGACAATAGGTTGGAATAATACTGCTGATTCCATTTCTAAGCACTCCTCCAGCTGCTGTCTATCAGAATACGCAACATTTAGGGCAAAACAAAGTGGGAGCCAGGAGATAATGTTGAATACGATGTTCCTGAGACCATTAATAGGAAAGCACATTCACGTCCAGCAGCTATGCCTAAAATAAAAAGGACACACAGAGCGCTCAGGGCGCAGCCACGGGAATGTTGTGAAGTTTGGAAAACATGAAAACATGATCTACAGAGAAGAAATGAAACAAACTCAGCGCACCAAAGAGAAATTCTAGAGATCACTCCATCATGCTTTACAAATATTTACACAGAGAGACTCAGGATAGAGAGCCCTTTAATCAAGATATAGCTGGTCTCAGGATCACTTGGAAATGCATGTCCATCCTCGGCTAGCTCAGAAATACCCATTCAAGCCTCCCATAAACGTGTCCTCCCATTCCTGCTGACCATTTTGGGCATAGGCATAAGGCAAAGAGTGGAATGAGAAATTAAACAGAACATATTTGAAACAGGTCAGGCAATTTACTGTCCTCTATAACAGTAAATATTGGAGGTAGGGGGGGAGCACAGTCCTGGAAAAAAATACATCATGTTATTCCAAATGGCTCTGGCATGCTCCAAACTGATTCAACCTCATGTCTGAGCTTGGGTTTCAGATCCTGACCCTGTTTCTGACAGGAAAGAGAGGGTGAGGCTCGAACGCTTGCTCTTTAATCTTCTATCCTAACTTTCCACTTGATCCTGACACCAGTGACCCCAGTAAGTCACCTACCGGCGCTGCTCAGTGCCGCCCAGCCTGAGGAAAAGCAGGAGAGGACAAGGACTTGAGCACATCCAATGATACCCCAGGCACGGAAAAACCTGAGTTCTAGATAAACGTTATCATGATCAGTCTTCAGCTGCCAAAATTAACCAGCCACTATGCACTGTCACAGTATCAACAAAAAAAAGATGCATTTTTGCTCAGTTTTTACTCTCGTTTCTTTCCTCTATCAAAGCGCAGAAAAAGTTACCTCAGTTCAATCTCTAAATGGAATTTACCCTTTCCTTCCTCCTGAGAAGAATCACTGCACAAAATAAGAGCCTCACACTGATCCCTTCTCCCAAAAGGATCACCAGTAATACCCAACTGTATTCCCTGCAGCCACTCCACTTGGATTTCACAGACATTCACCTGGTTCTGATTTGCCTTTGCTTGGCATCGAGCCATGAAGGTCTCAGCGTGTTTGCCACGGATTTAGGAGAGACATGGATCTCACAGGATAAACTCAGACCTTGTTCAAGGCAATACAGGGAGAAAATCCCTTGCACACCTCGGGTCCTCCAGCTTAGAGTCATCAGAATGTATCAAACAGGGGCGTGGGCCAATTGTTCATCAAGGCTTTGCTTCAAAATCACTTCAGCCTCTACAATTTTAGGTTCCACCTGACCTGTGTACAGGAGCTGTCAGCAATGGGATGTACTGGGGGATCCCACATGCACCTGAAGCTGAAGGCAAAATGTAGCTAAAAGGTTGGGGAGTTGTTTAGATGATGTGGTTTAACATCCTCAAGCTCCTGAAAAGTTCTGTCAGTTCTTCAGGCCAGATGTTTTCATGGCAGGTCACGGAGGTTTGGATGTTCCCGAAGAATTACCTTGCAGCAGCATCTGCCTGCCAAGAGGCCGTGCGTGTCCACCTCGCCTCTGACAAGGCTTCCTGGGGTACACAAAGGCATTGAAACCAGCACGAGGCTTTTGGAAATGGAACAATGTCCCTACATGGGGGCATGGCCCTAATTTCACTCTGCTAATTTCTCTGGCACTGAAAGGAGAGGATAATGCCAGCTAAGCCACCAGGATGACTTTCTGCAGGGCCCACTCATTCCCAAACAGTTCCTCCTCAAGCACCAGATACCCAAAACCACAGAGCAAACATTCCAGGATCCGTGTGGGTCAAAAGACAGTCACTTTCCCCAAGAAGAAGAGAAGAGAATGAAAGCCATACCTCCAAACAGAGACATAAATGATAATCAACAGCAAAAGTGTCAGCGAGGATACTCCACAGCCTACAATTAACGTGACAGAAGGGACCAGCACCTTTTCCATGTTCTGAAAGAGAGAAATTGAGACATTAAAAAATAAGCTCAGCCAGTTCTACCAGGAAAATTTCATGGCAAGAACTTTCCTGCCAGCTGTTGGTGTGTCCACTTAGCTGACCTTCACATCACACTGCGCATACAAATAAGCACAAGAGGAGACCAGGATTTGTTTCTGCTTGACCCAGGTGGTTTTTTTTGGACCTGATTCTGCTCCCACAAACCAGTGTCAAGTCTGGGTAACAATTCTGATATCCATGGAAGGCAGGCATGTGAAAGGTGTGGGTTATGAGAGGAGGAGCAGGCCCTTAATACCCAGAGTGAAACTGGGAAGATAATTAATGAAGCAATAACAGAACAATTACAAACGAGCTCTTCTGGGATGGCGGTGATGAAGGGTGGAGGATGAAAAGAAGGTGAAAATTTTCCACCAACCACAAACATTCATCTGGAAAAGGATGAAATGAGGCAAGGGAAGGAAAAACAAGATGTGCATCCTCCCCAGGGATCCACCATCCATCAATTCACTGCTCTTACACTTCCACACAAGGCATTTTTTCATAGAAAGGGATCACATAGGCTGGAAAACCCAGTGTGGAATGGTTCTTTTTTCCTGACTGAACACCAAAGAACATCAGCTCTCGCAACATCAAGAGCAAACACACGCTGTAAGCTCTCTAGTGGAGTTCTCTGCATCCTGTGGCTGTAACCACCCAACATCTGCCACACTGATATCACTGAACTCGCCCTGTCCTCAGCTCGGAGTGAGGAGCTCAATCCCACTTGGCTCTCTCTGCTCCAGGCTTTTTTTTTTTCCCCGGCACGTTTCCCATTTCCACATCAGTGATCTCAGCTGGCAGGAAGGCAGAGAGAGGCAGAGCCCCACCGAGCACAGACACCCAGGAACCCTCTATTTAGGGTTTTCACACCACTTGCAGACGAGAGGGAGCCCAGTCAAGGTTGTCATTAGACTGGCACAGCACCAACGCCTAACGCTTCACTCGTGGAGATGAGATGGCTTCTGACACAGCAAGGGCTTAGCACAGGAGATTAAAAAAAAAATTTAAAAAGTAAATTATGCATGAATTTGGGAATGAAACAGGCAGTCCTCTAAAGACTCGACTACACTGTTCTGTTGGCAGGCACGAGGCTGCTCAGCCTGAACCTCCAGTCAGGGGGATGCCATGGAGCTGAGGCTACAGCAGCTCCGTTCCAGGCTACTGAGCCTTCTGCAAAGCCAAATACATCAGGCAGGGCTCAGTGCTGGGTTTAAATGGAGCCTGGCCAGCTCAGCACATGGGCAGAGCAAACCTGCGTCCCCTCACTCAAGGCCCACAGTCACTACAGGGTTACTCCAGAGAGCCCACCACAAAAAGAGATGCACAACTCTGACACACAGAGGTCTGGGCTGAATTATCCCTGAATTTTTAAGGGCTTGGGAAGATCCTCCTTATCTGCTTATTTTGAACAACGGCATATCTCACAACTGGGGGGAATTCATGAGGAACAAAACTTTCACCACACCACTGCAGGGACCCCCACAGCAGCTGTCGGGAAGGATGGAACAAGAACTTCCAAAATTTAGTGACACACTGCAGAAGCCTGGAAAACAAGGGGGTTAGTGTGAATGTCTCAAACATGGATGGTTGTGGGAGCCAAGCAAGGGTTGCAGGCAATAAAACACGGTGAGCAAGAACAGGATGTGGCTGCAGAAGGGCCATGCACAGGTAGGGCAGCACTTTTCTGGGAAAAACATCCTTGTTCTGGCACCTGGAGATCAGCACAACACAGCACAGAGCAGGTACAGGAATGAGGTCGAGAACAGGGCATGGACTGTAGGGGAGATCAAGACCACCCAAGATCCCTGAAGGCCCTGACCGATTTCCACACAGGTCTAGAAGAACAGGCTGTGCATGACAACTGATTTCCATAGAAAGAGAGAAATTTATCTCCAGAGTAGAGAAAACTTATCTATAAAAGGTACTCCCTGGACACCCCACCAGCTGGGTCAGCACTGGAGCCAGCACTGGTGATTTCTCCTTCTCCCTTTCCTTGTTTCTCCTTTGTTTCTCTCTCCCCCTCTTTAATCCCTCTCCTTTTTACCTTCCACTCTACCCCTTTATCCAAAACCCACTGCTGTGTGCTTGCACCAGATCAGGGGCTAACACAACAACTTCCATCTGTAACTCATTCATAAAACTTGGGAAGCTTTTGTGACCACTCTGACTCCTGCCATTCCCTTTGACCAAAAACTTTGGGTGCTCCCTTCCCCTGAAGGGTGGGATGTCACACACATTCAATGGCTTGAATGCCCAGCTGGCACCAAAAGGAGTACAGGCGGTCTGAGGGATCTTCACTGGGTGCAGACCAGCTACAGACAGGAAACCTGAGCCTCACCAATCCATCCTGCATCCTTCTCCATGTCGAGATTCCCAAAATGCTCATGAAAAATATATTCCAGCTCACCTGTGGATTCTTTCCCTAAACTTCTACAGAGACTTGGATCACTGCGATTTTTAACCCCTATGACTGTGCTCCCACCCTGAGAATTCACTCCTTCCAAATACTCAAGCAAGATTAGAAGCAGGTTTTTGGAAACGAGGTAAACATAAATTCCAATGAAAATATCAACGCTTTGATTTTGTCTTCCATCAAACAAAATCGAACTTGGACATCATCCAGGCAGGGTGAGTGCTGATACTGCACATTTTGCTCCTTATAAATTGAAATGTGGAAGGGACTCTGATTTAGTCAGCTAGGGTACGGGAGAGATGGATGCAATGTCCTGTAGGAAGCCACAGCTTTATTTCTCCCCCGCTGCAGAATCCTGGTGGGCAACAGCCCTGTCCCACTGCAGAGACACATGGTTGTGATAAAAGCACTGTGGAACACAGGATACTCAGCCATGGATGGCTCCTTGCTCGCTCTCTCCAAGCTCTTTCCCAAGCCTTTCCCTCTCCCTGTTCCCCCCTTACGGCAATCTGAGTTCACATCGCACAAATGGTGGCCTGGGATGAGCATCGATTGTGACATTTGATTTAAGTAGGTCTCATTTCACTGACTTTTCATGGGTAACTGGATAAAAGGGAGGGAGGAGCTCCATTAACGCAAAGAAAGCCCGACATGTAACTCGTTCCTGAACCATCCGAGACGCACCGAGGGAATGGAGCTTGGTTTTTAAGAGATGAGCAGGCTGCATCCCTAAATCCCAACACAGCACCGCCAGCTGCCCTCCCTTCCACATCCTCCCCGATATCCCTCCACCCTCAAAGACCTCAGATTCTCTCACTGCCTTCCCTACCCACTGTCCCACATCATCCATAACCCTCTCCTAGATCCTGCAGCTAAGTAAGGATCTTCTGCACGGACCATGCCTAGGTCAGGTATTTGCTCCTAGACAAGGCATTACACAAATGACAACTGGTCAAGCTTAAGCCAAGCTTTGGGGTAACAACTGATGTCCATCTGCAGCCCATCCCACAGAAAAGACCCCGATCTGCACCTCCTTCTTTGTCCTATAAATTTTGACAAACCCCATGTCCAGCAGGATTTTTGCTGAAGAGGTGCCACAAAACTCATCCCTCCACCCTCCAGAGAAGGAAAGATTGGTCCAGCCCTGATGGGATTTTAGCTGGCATCAGGAAGGTGGATAATCACAAAAATCACTGGCTGCAGGAAGGAGAGGAGCTTGCTCCTTCGGGAATAATCACATCATTAGGGTTGGAAAAGACCTTTAAGACCAGCAAGCCCAACCATCAACCCAACACCACCACCATGTTCACCACTAAACCATGTCCCCAAGTGCCACATCCACGTTTTTTGATCACTTCCAGGGATGGTGACTCCAGTACTTTCTTGTTTCAATTCTTTACAACCTTTTCCAACAAGAAATTTTTCCTAATATCCAATCTAAACCTCCCCTGGTGCAATCTGAGGCCATTTACTGTCATCCTAAATACGTCCCAAAGACTTAAACCCCGTATCTTTAAGATTCTGCTTTCTTCTTTCACTATTAAGGTTTCTTTGTCCTCCCCATCCTCCTTTCTCTATCCACTGCATCTTCCCTTCGGCAAACAAATCATCATTTGTTTTATTTTTCCTGACTAATTAAAACCCCTGACAGAAGGTGGTCGGATGCTGCAGGATCTGAGCCTTGCGAGGGAAATTTCCTTAAAGAAGGAAAAATGGGAAAATCAAGGCTGGTTTAAAAAGTAAAGATGCTGCCAACAGAAAAATATCAAGGTAAGAGAGGGAACAATCCCATGGGATTTTTCCAGCATCACAGCTGAGGAAAACACTGGTTGTTTGCAGAAGACAGGCCAGGACTGGAAGTGGTCCCAGAGAGGAACTGCTGAGAGGGGTCATCCAAAAAACCCCCAAAACACAGACAAAGCCTCTTTGGAGCTGGAAAGAAAACTTTTCCCTGGGCCAGTGGGGAACAGAGCAGGTCGTTCTGAGTCGCAAGGGCTGCGATTCTGTCACCAGGCATGACAGGGGAGGAGGGAGGCAATCAATGACATCAGCCAGGATGGAAATAATGAGCGCTGCTGCCTGGGGCCACTCGCTGTCCTGCCACCTCATCGCTCTGCCTGGCAGGGCAGAAGGACACTCCTCCTTTCCTTTACAATTTCACCTTGCTTCCTTCTTTTTCCGTCTCTTCCTTTCTCCCTAATTTTTGCTCTCCTTTGTCTTCTCTGTTTCCCTTCCTTTGGCTATTTCCCATGGCATATTCTATCTTTTCTTCTTGCTCTTAATGCATTTTTCCAGCTCTCCCCCTTTCAAATTCTCTGCGTTTCTCCCTTTCCTTCTCTGGCTTTCTGGAGAACGCTGTGAAAAGCGACTCGATTTGAGCTGTGCTTTTTCCATTACCCTGCTCTGGCTCCAGGGTCAAACAGACTCCAATTAGAACAAAGTATTTCTTAATGCTGTGCAGTTTGCCCCAGACCTTACAACCAAGCTGTTCTTTCTGCTTTTTCTGTCCTTGATACCAAGAAAGGCTTGAACAAAATCTTTATAGGCACAACAGCACACCGATAAAATCACCGAAAAATTAAACCATTTATTCTGCTCCAAAGTTAAACACAGGCACACGAGTTTGGAACTTGGGGGGGGCAGTGCTCTGTTTGGTTTTAGAAACGGGTTTGCTATTCACAATAGTTGCCTTGAGCCTGACTTCCTGCACATTTGAAATTAAAGATTCATGAAGTCAGAGAATTGCAGGAGCACCGGTTGCAAGGGACATCTACAGCTTTACAACCCACTTTGCTGCTTGGAGCAAGACCACCACTAACATCACGTGAGGTTGGTGATGGCTTTGTCTGGATTTGGGAAATCTCCAAGACGGAGAGCTCCCATCCCGCTGGTGCCCATTCCAGAGCCACACCTCTCTACTGGTGACAGGCTTTTTCCTGAGGTCACACAAGGGGAGGTTTAGATTGGATGTCAGGAAAAATTTTTTCACTGAAAAGCGCTGGAACAGGCTGCTCAGGGAAGTGGTGGAATCGCCATCCCTGGAAGTGTTAAGAAAATGCCTGGATATTGCACTTAGGGACGTGGTTTAGCCGTGAACGTGGCGTTACCAGGTTAACGGTTGGACTCGACGGTCTCGGAGGTTTTTTCCCAACCTAAATTATTCCACGCACCTCCTGAGCTACAGTTTGTATCTTTCCCCCTTGTTAAACCACCAGGCACAAGCGAGAGGGATTTGGTTTTATAATTTTTGTAACTGTCCCACAGGCTGTGACCAGAGCGCCCTTTACATCTTTGCAAGACCGAGCAAGTCCCTCTCCCTCCCCTCACAGGGAGCTGAAAGCAACGAGGCTCATTCCACTCTCCTGACACAGAACTGGACCAGCTGGGTGGGATTTACTCCAAGAATTCCACAGCAATGGTTTTGCTGTGCCACTGGCCCAGAGGCTTTTCACGATTCCTGTGAAGTTTTTTTCAAGCCACGTTTTATTGATTTCACTGCTGGCTGGACAACTCTTGTCAAAGAGAGAGTTGTTAAAATTGCTGGAAAATAATGCTTTTACCAGGACTTACAGAAGCAAACAACTTCCAGAACAAAAGGGTGCATGTCAGTGCTGGAGAAAACAACTCAGGAGGGTTGAGTGACCAAGAGGTGAATGTGCTCTTGTCATCTGCCAGAAAAACACTGATTTTTTTAATCCCCAATTTGGTCAGGTTCAGGATTTCTCACCCAGGCTCAAGTCCTGTGGATATCACATTTATACTTCGCTGGGATGGGAAATTTCCATGTACCCTGTGTCTGCTCAAGGGAAGGCTCAGTTTTCTCCCCCTGGACCAGCAATTTCTTGCAGTGATTGGAGCGAGGGAACGAGGCAGAGCAGGACACAAGCTCTTCTTGGATGTCAGGGATTTAGGGATGGCAGGATTGGGCCAGGGGTGAAAGGAGATTTTTTGGTGGGTCAGCCTTGTCAGAGGGTCTACAGGGTTCACTCAACTCAAAGCAGAAGAGCAGTGAGGAGGGATCAAAACATTTCTTTTTTTCCACAGAATCACAGAATAGTTTGGGTTGGAAGGCACCTTTGAAATCATCTAATTCCACTCCCCTGCCATGGACAGGGACAGGGACACCTTCCACTGTCCCATCCCCATCCAACCTGGCCTGGAACACTTCCAGGGATGGGGCAGCCACAGCTTCACTGGGCAACCTGTGCCAGGGCCTCACCACCCTCACATTCTTCCCAATATTTAATACAATTCCACCCTCTTTCAGTTAAAGCCATTCTCCCTCATCCTCTCACTCCAGGCCAGCAAATGGCAGTGCCCAACAACCCAAAATACAGTCCCACACTGGCTACTAAAATTACCTCTATCCTGAATTAACTCCTTCTCCACCTTTCTTATAACACTTCACATATTGAACAATCAAAATAAGGTCTCCCCAGAGCCTTCTCTTCTCCACCATTTAACCTCTGAGAAGGGCTTTGAGGTCCCTGCATGAAGATCACTTAGAGGCATCATTAATACATCATCTTTTCACACCCTCTTTCTGGAAGATGTGACACCTTCCCTGCTCAGCCCCTGTCACTGCGAGCCAGATCCAGAGGATTTCCACCTTGATTTGCTTGCCTCGTATTAAAACCACAGACTTCTCATGTCAGAGCTAATAGTGACCCATTATCAGGAACACATTTGTGGAGCTCAGGGCTCCTTTTATGTTATCTGGCTGGTCGAACATGCAATTCTGTGTAATTACAGCACACAAAAAACACCCAGAGAGACGTCTTAAAACGCTACTATTTATTAACAACCGCTAACTCTTCAGTGGGTATTGAGCCTTCTCTCAAGATAAAATGTGACAATTTGCTTTTAGTAAACAGCCTTGATGAAGTTTTCAGGGCAGAGTGGTGGTCACACAGCCTCTCCTTAATGGGAACTGTCAGGATAGTTTCCTCCAGGCTGGCAGGGAATTACAGGAGTTAACAGTGGGCATTATCTACCTGCCAGTCAGCAACGCCACGGTCAGCTCGCTGCCACTCTGGAACTCCCAGGCTGCTCTCCCAGTGCCTCAATGTCCAGTCCTGATGTCAAGGATGGACAGATCAGGCTCATATTAATGCTGAGGACCACTCTCCTCCTGCCCAGCCAGCTGTCCCCAGCTGCCTCCAAACATTTTCACCATCATTCCTTGAAACACTCTATGCTTTATTCGCTCCCCGTCCCTTTCCGACTGCACCTTGCTCAGCCAAGCTACTGAAATCCCAGTTTTATGGAGCTCTGAGAAGAGCCTTGAGTCACTCTGCATCCCTCTGCCAGCTGTGGTTTGGGACCCAGCACGTGGAGCCAGGGGACCCCAAGGAGGAGAGCACGGTCTATTCCCAGCTCGCCCGCAGGTCAACCGTGGACACGCGGCTCCATCACTTAAGCCAATTTTTTCAGAGGCCTCCCAGCTGATCTGATTTAGGTGGCAAACACTGGCGTTATCTTCTCAGGGGGCCTATTTTGATGCCCTGAAAATGGAAGGGAATAATACTGCCCTCCATCTCTCTTCCAAAGCTTAATTCAGCTCAGGTCCCTGCTGTGTGCAAATGCCTCGGGGTTCCTAGGGCTGTGTCACAACGATCAAGCACCAGCACCTTATTCTCTGCTCTGCAAGACCTTTGGGAAGGATGGAGGAGAGACAGGAGAGAGCTTTTGGCTTAACTGTTTGTGAGCTGGTCAGATGGCAGGTCTGGTTTTTAAACCCTTGCTTTTCACGCGTATGGAAGGATTGTTCTGTTCCAGCCTTTCCCTTTAAAGCATATTGAAGAGAAAATAAAGCCATTTTCCACAACGAAGCTGGCAATAATCAGAACAGCCAAATCCTCCACAGGCAGGAGCTCTTTGCCACTGAGAAAACAGGGGCAGAAGTGAACTTTAATCACGTTGTGCAGCAGCACTGACACAGGCACTGCGGTAAACAGCAAACCTCAATCTCCCTGTGTCAGCCCTGGAAAATCAAATGCTCCAGGATCCACTCCACTGCCCTGAGATGAAGTGGTACAATGCAGGTATTCATAAAAACATTCAAAATAGAGGGGACTTGTCCATACTGCTCAGTGCAACATCTATTCTCTAAAACTCCTTGAAATGAGGTTGTGGTGAGGTAAGGGTCAACTGCTTTTCCCAGGCAAATAACGACAGGACAAGGGGAAATGGTCTCAAAATGCACCAGGGGAGGTTCAATTTGGATATTAGGAAAAACTTCCTCATTGAAAGGGTGGTTAAGCATCGGGACGGGCTCCCCAGGGAACTGGTGGAGTCACCATCCCTGGAAATCTTCAAAAAAAAGAGATGTGGCACTCTGAGATACGTTTAGGGGGCGTGGTAGGATTTGGTTGAAGGTTGGACTTGATGATCTTGGAGGTCTTTTCTAACCTGAACGATTTTACGATTCATGGACCATGCCACGTTCTGAACGTTGCTGGTTGCCACAAGCTAAGACATATCCAGGGAGCACTATAAAAACTAAGTATTAGGGACAATTACAGGAGCTGCTAGAGCTGCTCTTGTTCTAGAGCTGCTTCTGCCATGGAACTTACAATTATTATCATTAGCATAATAATCACTGTTATTACTACCACTATTACCATTACTGGCATTATTTTACCATAGGGACATACGCTGTGTAACTACTCCAAAAATGAGTCTTCTTTCCTGCTCCTTCCTGCTTGGAATTGTCCTTTCCGTGTGCAACACAGAGAACAACCAATTCAAATTCCGTAACTGACTTGGAAGCTCGCTGCCCTCATCCCTTGTAGCTTCCCAGCTGAGCACCTTGCAGGGAAATGTGGTAAGATTTACACACAGCTAAAATAAAATAAGTCCATGGCAGACTGGGAATGGAAAATGAGAGTAGAATCCAGACTGTGTTTATCCTGATTTAAGCAGTATTTTGGTTCCATGCCAGGCGACAGCGTTTCACCAAATTACTCCAAACCAGCCTGCTGTTTGTTTTACACTATCGGTGGCATGCTGGAGAATGGTGCCAGGCCAGCAGCTCTCCCCACAGCATGGGCAAAACGTTCCTTCCCCATTCCTGTGCATCCTGCCCTTCGGAGAGACCGCCTGAGGAGGGGGGAACACCTGAGGTCTCGGTGTCTGCAGGATGGCTCCTGCCCAAGATGCTCAGATCAGCCATCTGCCAACCACCACGGAGAACAAATATCCACTTTCCCTCTCCCCTTGCCTGTTGAAGACCAGTCCATAAGAAAAACCTTCCTCTAAAGCACAAGGAATGAACATTTGTGCAAAGACTGCACAAGCCATGCCTGAAGCATCTCTTAAACCTGCCTTTATCCAAGTTCCTTTAATTCACAGAATCATAGGATACCCTGAGTTGGAATGGACCCACAAGGATCATCAAGTCCAACTCCTGGCCCTGCTCAGGACACCCCAAAAATCCCACCAGGAGCCTGAGAGCGTTGTCCAAACACTCCTTGAGCTCTGTCAGTCTCAGGGCTGTGACCATTCCCTGGGGAACCTGTTCCAGTGCCAACCACTCTCTGGATGAAGAATCTTTCCCTGATATCCAGCCTAACCCTCCCCTGACACAGCTCCAGCCATTCCCTCAGGTTCTACCACTGTCACAGAGAGAAGAAATTGGTGCTGCCCTTCTGCTTCCCCTCATGAGGAAGCTACAGACCTTGATGAGGTCTCTCCTCAGTTTTCTCTTCTCCAGGCTGAACAAACCTTAATTATTACTTGCAGATGCTCCCATCTCTCACTATTCAATCACTGAAGATCGCTGCCCTGGCAATGGCTCCTGACCCAAACTAAGGTTGAACCAATGACCTTGGAGTAAAAGATATCCTCAGTTCACTGCCAGTCCTCAGAGGCTTTCAGGGGCTTCTTGGCTTAGAAAAGAAGATGAAGGGATCTCAGCCATTTGGGTTGTTGTGCTGCTATGAGGATAATGACAGCTTTATTCCCACTGGAATCCGAGGAGCCCCTGGGATCCAGTGTGTTTCCATCCCCAGCTGCTCACTGGGGAATCACTGGTGCAAATTCCCTCTGTGTGGAGCAGTGATCTCCAAGCAGCCCTCAAGGAATCAGCTTCCAGCCTCAACCCCCAACTCATTCACAGCTGAGTGATTGGAAAGCGGAGCTGTAACAGCCCCTGGATTTACAGCTGTACTGAGCTGATATAAACAAAATCAAAAGTGGCCCCAGCAGTCGGATATTCCCCACCTGGGGAGAGGCTGGCATGATTGCCAGGCTTAAAAAGAGGAAAAAGAACCATTTGTCATGGAAAATGAAAGCATTGTCTCACTTGTGGGAAAAGAGCGGAGTCATTTTGCTTTCCCGGATTTATTGAATATATTCTGAATATTCTTGTGGTGAGCAGGGCAGGTAGGCAGCGAGCAATGGAGCTGCAGGCTCAGTTTTGCCTGGCTGTTATCACACCCAGCACAGTATCAGTTTCTTCGTCAGACACTCCTCACATTTAGAGGGACATTTCGAGCTCAAATACTCCCAATTACAACTCTGACATTATTTTTCCACACATTCTGCCCATTTTTCCTTAAAGATTACCAAAATCTCACCAGGAGGTTTATGCACTCAGCTATTAATTGATGGCAAAAGTACGAAGGGCACAAACCTTTCATAAACTGCTTCAATTTGGGCTTAAATGAACATAATAATAACGAGTTACCCATTTCCTACCACATGGCAATTTAAGAGCAACTTCAGCCTTTGGGCAGGGCACAAAGGGCTCAGAGGTGAAGCAGATTGTCAAATTTACCTAAAAAATGGCTTTTCCAGGCCAAAGTACAAGGGAGATGGGTGCAGAATAATGGAAGTAAGACAAGCAACACGCAACAGTTCGCCTGACTCTTCCAAGGCACCGTGCTCAGTCCCTGAAGTGCTTTGAAAAGGAAGACAATCTCATTTAGCACTAACGCTGACTCCCACCCCACGAGCCCATGAAACCCAGCCCCCAGCACCCACTCGTTGCCATTTTCAAACGAGCCCCTTTGTGATGCTCCCACGCCGTCCTCCTGCCTCGGGAGAAGCTCCCTGAGAACCCCCTCGAAAGCCACCAAGAGCTTCAAACCTCCCCTGCAAAGCCCTGCCTGGTGCAGTGCCCACAGCCCAATCCTGGCAGACGTGCCGTGACTTTCCGCGGCGCACCGTGACTAATGCCCTTGTGCTGTTTACACGGGCCCCCACACCCGCCCGCATCCCGGCATCCCGGGGTTCCAGATGGAAAACTCAGCTGAATTTCCCACACTGCTGGGTCAGGGTGGCTTTGTGGCTCAGCACTGAGCAGGCTGAAGTGGTGCTCTTGCAGCTGAAGCCTCCCCGGGTGGCACAGCGGTACAAATTGCAGGTTGTAAATAGATGACAGTGGATCGACAGCTACAGGTGGAAGTGGGAAGTTGTGGACGGACTCAGTGATTTTTGGCTTCCCCACCTGCCTCCAGCCCATTCCTCCACCTCCCACCACTGTGCTGCCCCTCTGCCACGCTCCTCTCTTTAAACACAGCAAGGCACAGACATGAAGGGGATCTACATCACAGAATTCCAGGTGAGAGACTGGAAAAGACCTGACAAGCTCAGCTCACGCCTCAGCCTGATGCAAAACCATCAAAACCACCCCCGGCCTCTTCAAGAAAACCTTTGCTGATGGAGTCTGGGCTCTTGACAATCCCTGCAGTCGGAAGGTTTTCCCTTGTGCCCGAATTAAATCTCTCACTCTGCAATTTGAGCCCAATCCCCAGCAGACAGAGAAAGCAGATTATTCCCTTTCCACAGCCACCTTCAACTGGTTTGAAGATTATCATCCTCTTTCCCCTCAGTCTTTTTTCTTTGAGGAAAGAGCCAAAATGTCTCACAGAGCTCATCCATCAGCGTGGAGGCACCACAGCAAACATCTGACACATCCTCCTCTCCCACACGCCCTCCCACACTCTGGGCCGTGCCAGTCATCCTGCCTGGACCCAGAGCAGAGTAATCCCAGGCAGGTAACACTCCCCCACTTGGTTCACATATCTGGCCCTCAAATCTGCTCACAACTGAGGATGAGCACTGCTTTCCGAGCTTGTAGGGTAGGGGGAAGTGGGAATTGGGAAGACCCTGGTGTCCTGGCTTAAATCCACACCTCCTTTAGCAGAGCACTAAGCTGTGGCAGGGTAATAGGGCAGCTGTCACACTTGCTAAGCTGCCTTCATGGCAAGAAGCCATTAAGCACTGCAGCTCAGAATAAGCACCAAACCCCTCAGGAATGCCTGGACACGCAGGATCCCAGGCATTCTCTGTCAGGCTTTAATCTCAGCTGAAGACAAGGGAACAACCCCAGCCCTGCTCTGCTCCTGGGGTCACTTGGTTAATGCCAGGCTCTTGCCTTTCCTTTCCACCGAAGGGTGAATTCAGCTCGGCATTACTCACGCTCAAGCACCGAATCCCACAACGGCTTTAAGCTCCCAGCCACTTGATCCTGCTCCTCTCCCACGTCCCTTCGGACGGGGAGATACGGGAGGGTGATGCAGCATTTGCCTGCAGGAGAGTCCCTGCCAGGGCTGCGCCGAGCTCGCCGGCTCCGGCTGGCGGGGGCAGAGCCGCAGCCCCACGCTGCTGCAATCCCACCAGCTGGAGTTGTGTCAGGAGTTAAAGACCTGGGCGAATCCTCCAGCGCCGAGCAGGAACTCGGGGAGGGAAGCTGTCAGCTGGGAATATCTCCCCGAGTACCCAACGGATCGACAGACAGCGGAATCCGCAGCAGCCGCCACGGAGGTGGGATGCTGGATGACTGCTTATTATGCTGAGCCAAATCCTCCTATTATTACCTCCTGTGCTACCTGTCTTCTTTTAATATATTCAAGTGTTGTCTCTGCTAGAAGCACAGCAGAGCGCTGAGAGGGAATTCCTGTCCCACTCGTCTCTCATGCCTTGCCTGTGTATGTTCCAGTATCAATCATTTATTTGCTAATGGGATCTTTTGTTAGGTATCTGTGTACGGCACACAGCAGTGGCGATCTCCAGTCAATTCTCCCAGCAGAGTAACAAACCCAGGCTGCCTCTGGCACCTGGAGCACACCACAAGCTCGGTCAGTGATCCCCTTCCTCCTAAAACACAACATAAATCATCTGTACATCAACTCTGAGTCGTCTCCAAACTCAAGTGAGATTTATCCCGAATTCACGCCGCAACACAAACTGACAGACTCCACGTCAGTGACAGAGCAACCCTTTAAAACCTGGTGATTTCCAGCAAAACGACCATGCAGGGACACAGTCCGGTGCTTTCTGTTAAGAGGGCACTTCGGAAAAATAATGAACTTCTTTTAAGGGGGAGTTACACTGTGGGTTGGCCCGTTTGGCCCCCTAAGAGCATCACACATCCTGTCTCCTTCCTAATCACATTATGAGAGAGACTAGGAGGGGAAGACTGTCTGCCCAGCTGGTTCCTACCCTGTCTTCTCCATTCTATCCACGCCTGCTGAAACTCAGGAGGGCTAAAGTGGATTTAGTGAAAAGAGCCTCCCTGCTGAGCACAGCAAAGAGCAGCCCGTGATTTACAGAATCACCAGCTTGCTCCTCCAGGCTGCCACGGACCTCGGGGAAAAATGCCCTGGAGAAAACACAGCAGCTGCTCCTGCTGTGGAGCAGGACATGGGCAAAGCCCAGAAATCCCCAGCAGCACTTAGACCACATCTTTCCCCAATCCCAGCACGGAGCTCTCCTGGGATGAGCAGGAGTCCAGCTGGAGTGGCCCTTTGCCACTCCCACCTAGGCATCTCCGCACCCAGGGAGAGTTCAGTGGCAACAGCACAAATCCCCAGGAAATCTTAGGCAACATTTCCAGCTCGAGAGGCATAATCAGCTCCTAAGAGACACTCTACACACAGCAGCATCCTGGAGAGGACGGGGTGATTGCAGGAAGAGGTGCCAGCAGCATGAGCGCGGGAGCTCGCAGAGGATTTGGACCTCAAAGGCCCAAATGTTCGTGGCTCAGCAATGTTCACCCTGGCACAGCTCCTGCCAAGCGGGCAAGAGGAGGCTCCTAATGCTCTGTCAGGGAAATGACAGCACTTGGTGCTTCCTGGAGCACCCTTCAGGCTCAGGGCACTGTGCAGATGTGGATGCACAGAGCCCGGGGTGTCACCTGCAAGGGTGCTGCAGCTGGAGAAAGGGAAGCAGAAATCAAGGAAGTGTTTAGCTCAAGGTCACAATTTCACTGACAGGCACAGAAAAGCTCCGGCTGCAGCCTCAACGACACACCCAAATACACCAAACTCTTCCCTAAAGCCCTGCAAAACCTGACCAGAGTTTGATGTCTCAAAGACATCGAGCTTGGCAAAACCAAAAACTTCCCTCCCTCAGAAAAGTCCAACTTTTGAATCAAAGAGTTAACACTGCAGAAAAAGCAGCACCAGTATTAACTAAACCTGGAAACTCTTGTGAACACGAGAACTGTCAGTTCTCAAGGTATGCAAAAGGCTTTGTTGTCATCCAGACTCCAAATTTCACGTGTTAAGTGATGGAAGAATATAAATGTTAAAATGTTCACCTCCAAACGAAGTTCTCCAGTCTTATCAAAATGAAACCACCTTAATTTCCCATCAAAATGTTGTCAGAACTGCTACATCCTTACAAAATATTTGATTCATAAAATCAACATTTTTCAAATTTTTTTTTTATTGCTGCTGGGAAACCTGGATCTCCTCCCTGTGCAAGAGAGGCCCAACAGACTTTTAGGAGCTTAAAATAACCCACCTTGTGTGTGTGCACTGTCCATGAAGTACAGAGAGTTCCTGTAGCACAGGACAATCTTTTCAGAGGGAAGATCTTCAGGACACGACAAGATCTTTGAAGGTCCCTTCCATCCCAAAATGGGAGGTTTTCAGGGACAAAAAAAGAAATGTTGTGAGTTGAGAGAGGAGATTTATCCCCATGGGTAGGAAGCGTACCAGGAAAGGTGCTTTCCATCCATGCAAACTGGAGGCAACACTGAACAAAGCCTCTTGCAACATCCAGGGATATAAATCCTGGAATCATTAAGGTTGGAAAATATCTCTGAGATCATCAGGTCCAACCATCAACCCAGCACCCAAGCACTGCATCCACACATTTCTTGAATGCTCCCAGGGATGGTGACTCTGCCACTTCCTTGGGCAGCCTGTTCCAGTGCTTGACAACCCTTTCCATGAAGAATTTTTTCCCTAATATCCAATCCAAACCTCCACTGGCACAGCTTGAGGTCGTTTCCTCTCGTCTCACCGGTCTGCTCACTGTGGACACTCAGCTGCCTGGGCAGCCCTCACTCTGCTACAATAAACCCCACAAAACTCTACAACTGCTGGTTTTGCCTGTCGGAAAACACTGACACGGAGGTGAGACGTCCCAAAAATTCAGCTCAGACGTAACAAACTCAGCACCCCTAGAAGTTCTTGCCAGCAGCTCTGAATCTTTATCAAGCCTAGAAATGAGAGGAGAGCTCAGATGCCTCTCCCTGATCAGCTTTCTGCAGTGAGGACCAGTAAGGAGGGGGAGAGAGAGCAGAGATGTATTTGTAGAGTTTTACTTCATCTCTAAGTGCTGCACAAATCACGGAATCATCAGTTTGGCTTGGAAGGGATCCTAAAGATCATCCAATTCCAACCTCCCTGCCATGGACAGAGACACCTCCCACCAGACCAAATTTCCCAAAACCCCATCCAAGCTGTCCTTAACCAAGCTTTAAAGCTTGATTGACTTTATAAAAGCCAAGCACAAGGTGGAAGGCAGCAAAGACAACACAAGCCAAACTCAAACGAGACCACCAAGCGAAAGGTTCTTCTGAGCATCCTCAGGCTCCTGCTCTACTTCCTCCCCACCTCCAAATATTGCCAAAAAATATTGAAAAAAACACCACCACAAAGCCTCACATGCTCCTCTGCAGTTTGCTTTTGCCCTCATTCTCTGTTAGCACTGCTGCTGTGCAGGTGTAGCACCACGGGCACTGCCCTTCCAAGATAGGCAGGGTAGAAAGCTTAAAACAAAAAGACAGTCCCAAAATGCTTGTCTGTGTTCCTTAACTTAAGAAGTTTTAATCTTTCACGATGGTCAAGCAGCAGCTGTGCCAAAGCAGGGCACGAGGCTGCCTCTGTCGGGTGGAAATAGCAGGGGAAATCAAACACAAATCTGAACTCCAGCTTTTGAGCTGGATCCAAACAGCTCCATTACGGCTTAGGGATGTCTGTCTCCCAAACTGATGCAAAACACAGCACTTTCAGCCCTCAGCTTCACCGAAATCAAGGAAAACTGCTTCTTTTCCCCACCACACGAGCAAGTCTCAGGTCCCAGCCCAGGCAAACTGTCCTTGGCCTGTCCAAATCAGCAGCAACAGTCATCCCAAAAGCCTTTTAGAGTCTTTTTCCACTGCAAAGGAGCTGTGCCCATACCAGGGTTACAAATATTTCAAGCTGCCAGGGCCAAAGGCTCCAGAAGAGAGATTTATAGCAATAAATAATATTAATGACACAGGCGGACGGAGCTTCTTGTCCTGAGAGCTCCAAAGGCACATGAAAAACTGCACTATAAATGTCACCACCGCAGACACCAACGATGACGAGATGCCACCTCTGGGGACGGGAGGCAACGTGGGCTTGTTCAGAATGAGATTTGGGGAGGAAAGCGAGGGAATGAGGAGCTGGATGAGCACGGCCCTGCAAGCTCACAGGGCAGGCACAGGCAGGAGATTGGTCCCAGCTGGCTCAGGCTGGGTGATGCTCCCCATCATCATCAAACCCTTGGATTTGGGGGACTTAGGAGACATCCAAGCCCCAGTTCTCCCCCTGACACAGCCAAAGGACTCATCCTGATGCTCATGAGTGGACTCGAGGCCGGGAAAAAACGAGTTCGGAAAACATAACCCAACCAGCAGCCGGAGGAGTTGGAAAGAGGGCGAAAGAAGCAATTTTAGGCCTAATCCCCAGCGGAGCAGCTGTGAGTTTAGTTGCAGATATAATAAAACATGCCTGGGGGAAGGAAGCTGTATCCTCCTGCAGCCAAGCCCACTCTCAAATGCAAAAACACCTGCATGGATGATAAAGGGCTGACACCCACCCTGTGTTATCCAGATAACACCCAAACACCTGGAGCTGAGGGAGCAGCAGCCTCTGGCCACGTCAAATTAACCATTTTTTTCCCAGGCTGCTTAATTAAATAGTACCAAGCACTGTGTGAACATGAAGTCTATGTAAGAGAAACTTCTGCTTTAGCCAAGGCAAAGATTGTCTTTGCTTTTCCCACACTGCCTGATCCTCTGCCCACTTCCAGGAGATGGATCAGCAGAGCACCTTCACCCACACCTCTGCTGCACCTCTGGGCTCGCTTCATTCCAGGCTTTGCCTTAGAAGCCTCCCTGCAGCAGAAATCTCAATTTATTTTCCCCAGCCAAACAACCTCCCAAAACTTTCTCCGGATATCTCGGAGTCCTCCCCATGCAGGGCAAGGCTCACTCATCAATCACAACCTCTGGAGCCAGACCCTAAAGCTGCTGGAGCTTGGGGTGAAGGGTGAAGCCCTGCTGCTGGCAGGACACAGCCCTGCAAGCTGCCAGGGCAGGTGATAAATCCCACCCGGCTCACCTGAGGTCACCCTGGCCACCTCCAGAAGGCCAGATACACTCCTGGAGAGCCCCAGCCCAGCAGCTGCCTCCCTGCCCGCTTGGTTTATGGTGGGAACACAAGGAAACAACAACCCATGGAAGAAGGTGGGTGCAGGGACGCCAGGATCAAAGCAACCAGAAAAAACCAGACCCCTTCCAAGCGGGAACACACTCCCAGTCCTACATCTGAGCATCCTTCAACCAGAATATCTCTACCTGAGACCACAGATTTGGTGACTCTCTGCAGAGGACCCCAAAAGCTGCTCTGCCCAGCGCCCCAGAGCCCATTTCCCAGCCCTGTGGTGGCTGGGCCTGCTCGGGGCCCGGGCAAACACAACCAACACTGTGTCTTTAAAACCACTTCAGTGCAGATGTTGTTTCCATGGTAACTAGTGGACCAAATACATTAGTGTTTCTAATAATAAACCAAACCTTCATCTTGGAAAATGTGATCCCCCCTCTCCCTTTACCACCCTCACCCTTCCTTTCTTCCTTTCCCCTCCCCTTCTGCCGAATTAAGCCAGCACTTAACAAGCAAGCCATAATTAGTAAATAATTGCAAGGGCCCAGTAACTCCCAGTGCCCGGGCAGATGGAGAGGTTTTAGGTGGAGGAGGGGGTGGCTTTGCTCTGTGAACCTGGGAACTGTCCAAAAAGGGATGAAATACTTAAAAAAAAAAAGAAAAAAAAAAAAAGGAAAACAAATCCAAAAGCACAAGGTGGAAGAGAGGAGCCTGCGAAGCGTCTTTTGCCCACCCCAGCGCCGTCTTTAGTGCCCCGGCACCCTCCCCGCGCTCTGACTCAGGGTGCAGCCGCCCAGCGATAATTTCGAGGAATCTCGCACTTTTTTTCCGAAGGCTCCGTCCGAGACGCGGCACCGACTTCGTGTCCCCGACAAGCGGGCAAAACTTCACAACTCCTCCCCTCCACTCTCCCCGATTCCAGAGTGGGAACCCCCCCCCACCTCTCCACCCCACACCCCCCAAAACTGCGTGGGGTAGCGGGAAGGACGCTGAGGCGGGGATGGAGACACGCGCGGAGGGAGGCGGAGCGGGGCGATTCCGTCCCCCCAAAATAAGCCACGTGCGGAGATTCCGTACGTGGGGAGCCCACGGGAGCGAACACGCCTGCGGGGGCCGGCGGCTGCCCACATTTCGCGGGATTCACGTCCGAAAGGCACAGCGCGGGGATGGAAGGATGGATGGGGAGGACGAGGGGAGCAGCGCGGCGGCACCCCTGATGCCCGTGCGTGCGTGTCCCCGAAGCTGCGGTCAGGGTCGGGGAGAAGGGGAGAGGAAGGACGGCGGGGAAGGAAGGGGGAGGGTTATGCAAAGCCTCACGCTGTGTCGCCACGGTCCCGGTGACACCGGACTGCAGCAGCAGCGGCGGCGGCGGCGGCGCTCGGGGCTGTCCCCGCCGCGCCTCCGCGGTACCCGAGAGCCGCGCGCCGGGGCTGCTCCGCTGCATCCCGGCCGCGTCCCCTTCCCTCCCGCT
>VZTE01000758.1:823698-876886 GCA_013397775.1 Eulacestoma nigropectus
CCCCTCCGTCACCCCCCCCCACGTGTGAACGGCCCCCTGCAGCCCCCGGGCTGCCTGGTCTCACGATCGCCATGTACACCTCCCTAACCCTATAGTCCTGCCCCACATATCCCATATACACTCCCTAACCCTGTAGCCCACCTATCCCATGTGTGCACACGCAACTGCACAGCCCCATCCCACACAGCCGCTGCATGGATGCATAACCCTACAGTCCTGCCCCACATAATCCATATGCACCTTCCTGACCCTATAGCCCTGCCCCACATATCCCATACACACCTTCCTGACCCTATAGCCCTGCCCCACATATCCCATATACACCTTCCTGACCCTATAGCCCTGCCCCACATATCCCATATACACCTTCCTGACCCTATAGTCCTGCCCCACATATCCCATATACACCTTCCTGACCCTATAGCCCTGCCCCACATATCCCATACACACCTTCCTGACCCTATAGTCCTGCCCCACATATCCCATATACACCTTCCTGACCCTATAGCCCTGCCCCACATATCCCACATACGCCCCTTTACCCCTAAAACCATGTCCTACTTATCCCACATACACCTTAACCCTACAACCCTGCCCCACACACCCCAGATACAGCTTCTTAACCCTGTAGCCCTGTCCCACTTATCCCATATCCACATTCTTAACCCTCTAGCCAAGTCCCACATATCCTATATCCATTTCCTTAACCCTATAGCCCAATCCCACTTATCCCATATTGATTTCCTTAACCCTATAGCCCAATCCCACTTATCCCATATTGATTTCCTTAAGCCTATAGCCCTGTCCCACTTGTTCCATTTGCCCTTAACCCTATAGCTCTGCCTCGTTTATCCCACATACCTATGGACAGCTTTCCACCCAACACGTGCGTGCACAACCCTATAACCCTGTGACACCCACCATTATTGATCCCTGTGTGGGACACATGGATAAATGATCCTATAGCCCTGTCCCTACACAACCTGCGTACACCTCCCCATCCCTACATCCCTGTCCCACATATCCCATTTATGGATATAACACTACAGACCCAAAATACACCTTGCTCCCCCCATAGCCCCATCCCTCACCCCATACACCCCCAACCCCATGCTCCACACCCCATATAGATGTGTGTAGACCTCCCCCAGCCACATGAACCCCAATTCACAGCTCCACCCCTCCCCTCGTTCCCTCTCCTCCCAGTTCTCTGGGGCCAGGATCTCCAAAGGCCAGGCCAGGACCCTCCTCAGCCCTTCCCCACGTTCCCAGAGCTCTGGGCATGGCAGGGATGTTCCTCCCTCATGGCCAGAGGGACCTGAAGACATCAAAGGGACAGATCCCTGCTTTCTCCTGGTTTCCTTTCAGGCTGGGGAAAAGCAGCAGAATGCGGAAGGGGCCAGAGATGGGAAAGCCTCCATGGTCTTAATCCCACAGGTGGAATTTTTCATCAGGAAAAATTATTGCAGCCCCATCTCTGTGTGAGCACAAAGGTCTAAGCCAGGGAAAATGGGAATCTCCTGCTCTGCCTCGCGTTCTGGGACATGTGGGGACCCAAAAAGTGCAGTCATTTTCCACCCGTTGCTTCTGTGTCTTGTCCAGTCCTGTCTCCTGGGATATGGTCACGCAGGGAGTGCAGATGCGGAGAGCAAGTGCAGAAATGCAATGGATGGAGAAAAGATCAGCATCCCTGTGGAAAACCTGGGCTTCACAGGAGCCCGAGAGAGGATGTGGAGGCAGAGCAAAAGGGCCATCTGCCTTCACTAAAGGGACACGGGGAAAGATGTCCCATCTCCACAGCTGACCATCCTCGGAGGAGGGGACCTCGGCAGCAACGCCAGCAGCGAGCCCACGGCAGCTCCAGATGGAGCCAAGCTGCTCAGCGGCCTTGGGTGCATCACAGATGGCCCGGACAGCTCCGTGCTGCCGGCTCCAGAGACCTGCCCTGAGTCACAGACAAGTTCTCTGCAGGTCTCCACTCGGTGCAGGCTCTGAGCTGCTCCTCACGCAACGATTCCGAGCCTCCCTCCACCTCCGTGTGCCACCACGGGCTGGGGACCAGCAGGGTGACAGAGCACCGGCACATCCTGCTGTCGTTGCCTGCTCAGAGCCTGTCTAACACGTGACACTGAGCCTCCCTGAATTATTTCTGGTTTGGGTTAAAGCACTGGTCGTAGTTAAAAAAAGTAAAATCATAATAAAAAAGCCAAATTAATTTTACTGTAGAAGTTGTAGGCAATACACAGAACTTTTTTTTTTTTTTTTTTTTTCTGGTGCTCATCCAGAGCTGTCTAAATGTCTGGACCCTACTGAATGTCCGGATGTCCCATCCCTGGGAGCATCCAAGGCCAGGTTGGGTGGGGTTTGGAGCAGCCTGGTCTAGAGGAAGGTGTCCCTGCCCCTGGCAGGGGGTTGGAACTAAATGATCTTTAAGGTCCCTTCCAACCCAAACCATTCTGTGATCCCGTGGTTCTCTGTCCATCCGTCTCACGGGACATAAATCTGTCTTCTCCGAATCAGCAGCTCTTCACATGATCTTCCCTGAGCTGGCACATCATCTCATGGAGACTCTCAGACCCTGGCATTTTTCTCTGCTCTCTTTCATGCACCTTCTGACATCCCCCGATACCGTTCTTGGAAGGGACCAGGAGAAGGCCAGTCTCAGGGGAAATCTGAATTCTGTATTCTCCTCTCTGTGTCCTGCTCGTATTTCCAAGATCTGCGTTGTTGGGTTGTTCTGTTTATCCACTGTCACCGAGAAAAATGCCTTATTTATGATGTGTACAAATAATGACAATTTCCCAGACTCCAACAACCAGTTCTGTATTCTCCTAGAAAGTATTAATTTAGCTTGACAAAATCTATTTTCCATAAGTTGATTGCTATTAATGCCTCTGTTTTAATGAGCGTGCTATTATTCAATTAGAATCATAATATTACCCACAATCCCAGAATTTTTGGATCCCGTTTCAGATGGATATTGTGCCCAAGACAGATGTGGGGCTGCTGTGCTTACACACGCATGCTCCTCTCTCCAGATTTGGGGAACTCTTCCACCTTCCTTGGAATGATCCCCAATTAGTCTTAACCTGCTGTTTTAAAATCCTTGCGTTCCAAATTGCTCTGTCTTGTTACTCTTACACGCATCTCGCTTTATGGGATGATGCAGAGCAGGTTTTCCAGCTGCTGGTGTAATGAAAAGTATTTCATTAGGCTGGGATGTGGATTAAGGAACCAGGATCTCTTCCAATTGCAGAATACAGGCGTTTATTGGAATTCCTGCCTTTCAATAAATAAATCTGTCATTTCGAGCTAGCAACAAACCAATACCACCAGGATTTATTAGGGGTTTAGTAGACTCTAAATTTTCCTTTTTATTCGTTTTTGCTGTTCTGAAGAATAAAATTCCTATGCCTTTCTTTTTTTCTCTTGTATTTTTCAAGCTTTTAATTTGCATTGCTTGCTGTCAATTTATCCTCTGTCCGTATTTCCACGACAGCTTTTACTTTCCCTCTGGAACAGATTTTTGTGGATTTTTTTGTAGGTATTGATTCATTTGGCTTGTTGTGGGGGTTTTTTTGTCAGTTAAGGGTTTTTTAGTGCTCTGTTTATCTTTTTCATTTATGGGTTTGAGGATATCTAGAAAAGTGCTTTTAAAGGGGTCCTAATTATAGAATTTTGGAATCATGGAATGGTTTTGGATTGGAAGGGACCTTAAAGATCATCTCATTCCAACTCCCTGCCATGGGCAGGAACACCTTCCCCTATCTCAGGCTGCTCAAAACCCCATCCAACCTGGCCTTGGACACTTCCAGGGATGGGACACCCACAATTTCTCTGGAAGACTTGTGTCAGCACCTCTCTGCTCTCACAGGCAAGAATTTCTTCCCAATATCCTGTCTCACCCTGCTCTCTGTCAATTTAAAGCCATTCCCTGTGTCCTATCGCTCCATCCCTTGTCCAAAGTCCCTCTCCAGCTCTCTTGGAGCTCCTTTGGGCACTGGAAGGGGTTCTGAGATCTCCCTGGAGCCTTCCCTTCTCCAGACTAGACAACCCCAGGTCTTACAGCTTTCTGTCCTTTCATCCTTAACTCTATCCTCAGCTTTTTTCTGTTTAAGCAGCCTTTCCCAACAAATAGAAATGCTTAAATCTCCCATTTTTAAAGCATCAAATTTGTGTACATTGCCCCACAGAGACACCCCCTGCCCCAAGGAATCTGAACTCTCTTCAAATGTGAGAATACATTTGCCCTCACATCACTTCCAATCCCAAAGTCCAGCTTTATTCATTTGCCAGCTTTCAAAGTACACTAGGACAGATCTGGGCCATACATCAACAGAAGTAACCTCATCCAAAAGGGAAAAAAAAAAAAAAGAAAATAAATCAGAAAACCAACAAGAACAGGAAACCCCAGGGAGAGTATCAGAAAACAAATAACACTCCCCAGATGCTGTGCTTGGTCTCACACTCCCATGGCAGAAAAGCTGACAGAACAGCACTGAATGCAATATCAGGATAAAATCTATCCAGGGCCAAAGCCACGCTTGGCACAGCCTGAAATCCATTTCTAGATCCACACAGAAAAGTACGCAGGGATATCGAGGCAAGAAAAAAATTAAAAATTAAAATAACCACCTTTTGCTCTTCAAAGACCTGGTCTGGTGCCTGCTTATTTATCCTGTTGGACTCAAAGAAAGCAATTGGATCAAAGCCATCTGGTCCTTACTTTAAAAGCTGCTATAAATCACATGAAGGATGGGTGCTGTGGATGTGCTGAGTCAGGAACTTGGTGTAAATCACCCCAGAATAAGTCCAGCTACACCATTTAGGGGAAAATGAAAATCTGGCCCTCATTACTAACAGTGATTATTAATTAATTAGTCGTTACAGGTGATTAAACCACTCAAATGCTCCAAAGACCATGTCCATTCCTCTGGTTTTAATCTCCTCAGAAGAGTAACTTTTCTTTCATCCTTTCCTTCCTCGTTGCAAACCTCCCTAATTACCGCTTCTCGTTGCTCTGCAACCCTTTGGATACGAACGCTTCTGCACCCTTTGGGGATGGAGCTTGGAGATGGGTTGGGAAAACCTATTTGGAGGTAGGAGGACACGGCAGAAGAGCCACCAGCCTCTTCTCACTGATTCCCAGTGTGGGTGTGGAATCCTGGAGTGGTTTGGATTTGAAGGGATCTTAAAAATCATCTCATTCCAACTCCCTGCTATGGGCAGGGACACCTTCCACTATCCCGGGTTGCTCCAAGCCCATCCAACCTGGCCTTGGACACTTCCAGAGATGGGGCACCCACAGCTTCTCTGGGCAACCTGTGCCAGGGCCTCACCACCCTCACAGGGAAGAATTTCTTCCCAAGATCCCATCTAACCCTGCCCTCTGGCAGTTCAAAATCATTCCCCCTTTTCTGTCACTCCATCCCTTGTCCAAAGTCCCTCTCCAGCTCCCCTGGAGCCCCTTTAGGCACTGGAAGGGGCTCTGAGGTCTCCCTGGAGCCTTCTCCAGGTGAACACCCCCAGCTCTCCCAGCCTGGCTCCAGAGCAGAGGGGCTCCAGCTCTTGGAGCATCTCCGTGGCCTTTTCTGGACTTGCTCCAGCAGCTCCATGTCCTTCTGATGCTGGAGGCCCCAGAGTTGGATTTGTTGTTCCAGGTGGGGGTCTCATGACTGCAGGTGGGGTCTCACAATAATTCCTTGTGATTTTGGGTTGTCCCGTTCATGGTTTGTGAGTGTTTGAGCCTGTCCAGCATCACCTGCTGCAGATCCCAGACTCAATACCACTAAGAGAGAGCTAACAGGGTTTCTCCATGGTCCAGGGAAACACATCTGCGGGAGTTTGGGTCTTGCTGGTTGCAGACACCTGCTCAGATAGTGTCTGCTTCAACCATCAAGTATTACCAAAAGCCTCATAGTTCAGGGCAGACTTGAAATCCTAAGCAATTCAATCACTGGATTTTGCCACATAAAGACTGTTTCACTGGCAGGAGTTCCAATTACAAAGCAGATGTATTGGAAAAGGGCATGTTTCACATTTGAATGCAAAATTCGTTCACCGTGGGCCTGATTAAAAGCTCTAGAAGACAATGGGCTATTAATGAACATGTCCATAAGGGGAGGAACATTTGTGTGTTGGTGTGTGCCTGCCTGTGGGTTCAGGTTTCATTTGTAAATCAGTAGAAAAGCCTTTGATCCTGCCAAAAAATACACCGGGCTTGTGCTGGGAAATCTGTGCTCAAAGCTCAGAGGCAAAGAAAAAGAGCAGAATTTGAATTCTTCACAAATATTGAATCCAGGTACGCTAATAAGGGAGCAGAATTATTTCCAGGCGGTCTCCAGAGTGGAGGGAAGAAAGAGGAAACTCCACTAAAGGGAGAACGTGGGCAGCATATCAGAGGAGAGTGTACTCAGAGTGATTACAACCCAGTCGAAATGGAATTGTAGAAATCCCCAAACCAGACTGGCGTAAAAAACGTTGTGCTGGGAGGGTGAGCAGGGAACCTGACAAGTTGGTTCTGTCTCCGACGTCCGTGGTCAGATTTATCTCCGGTGTAATTCCAGTGATGCTGCACGGGAAAATGTCTCACCATATGTTACAACATGACTCTGAACATTACTCGAGCACTTGATGGGGAAAAGCAATTAAGCACTGTCTTGTAGATTTAAACAGGAGCTAAGCACATACTTAAGGACTTTCTCAAACAGAAACGCTGCTCTAAACAGGAATTTGCACAAATAGAGAGCTTTTGTTGTGGGAAGAGCCATGGAAGTTTTAAAACTGGGGTAAATATTTGAGATTTGAGAAATACAAGGAATCACCAGGCGTTCTTTCCAACCCCAACAACTCTGTGGTTCCCTGGCTCTTCTTGTTCCACATGAGCCATTCCTCCTTCTTCAACCAGGCGAGTGCTTGGCACGGGTCCAGCTGGCAGGTTGATTATTAATTTGGAGAACAAACCAGAGATGAAGTCAAAGTTAATCCTTTTTGTGGGATTCCCAAAAGCAATTTTCATTTCCAGCCAAAGGGTGCCCCAAAGCGCCTTTCAGACACTTTGGCTCTGCACAATAGCCCGGGACACAAAAAAAACCCCTGCAATCATATTTCTGCAAAAAGTGTGTCAGAGTCACTGACTCTTGTGCAGGACCTCAGGGCTGAATTAAAGCGTGGATGGTTCCTAAGAGGAAGGGACATGAAAAGGCTTGCAGCTTTTGGAAAAAAAAAAAAAAAAAAAAAGGCTGATTAAAAATAAAATAAAATAAATCTTTGATTGGCTGCTAAAGCAGTTACAAAGGATCTCATGCCAGAGAGGTAAATGCTGAAATTCATTAAACACTGAGCTAAAGATGGGTTTAAATCAATCTTTAACACTGCAGCTGTTCGGAATGTTTTGGACACCCTCAGTACCAAAGCAGTGATCGTGCTTTGCTTAGTTGAGACCTTCCTAAGAACTAAATAAAACCAGCAAAACTCTTTCACAGGGGTCATTCTATTATCCAAGAGATAATTTTCCCTTTCTGTGATCAATCCACTGGTTCAAAGCCAGGCTGAGCTCTCAGTTATGCTGCTGAAAATCCTGTGAGACATCTCACACATCCAGCAAGGCGGTGTAGGCTTATTGGAGCAAAACCAAACCTCCTGGAAAAATCCTGCACTTCTGAGCCTCTGAATTCGAAATGTAGCACAAGTTTGGTAAATCTGTGTAACTCAACCTGAAATTTGAAGCTCCAATGAAATAAAGGATTGTCCAGCAATTTCCCTACATTCATTTAAGGAAATCAAGTGTCAGCAACCTTATTTAGCTCAAAGCCAAGGAAGCCAAATGTGTCCTGGGCTCCTGGGCTGGATCCTCAGTGGTGTGGGCAGATCAAGGGAGGGGATTCTTCCCCTCTGCTCTGGTGAGACCCCACCTGGAGTACTGACTTCACTTTTGGGATCCTCAGCACAGGAGAGACATGGACCTGTTGGAATTAGTCCAGAGGAGGCCATGAAAATGTTCTGAGGGCTGGAGCCCCTCTGCTCTGGAGCCAGGCTGGGAGAGCTGGAGGTGTTCACCTGGAGAAGAGAAGGCTCCAGGGAGACTTCAGAGCCCCTTGTAGGGGCTCCAGGAGAGCTGGAAAGGGAATTTGAATGAGGGAATGGAGTGACAGGAAAAAGGGGAGTGATTTAAAATGGAAAGAGGGGAGATTCAGACTAAATATAAGGAAGAAATTCTTTTCCCTGTGAGGGTGGTGAGGCCCTGGCACAGGTTGCCCAGAGAAGCTGTGGCTGCCCCATCCCTGGAAGTGTCCAAGGCCAGGTTGGATGGGTCTTGGAGCACCCTGGGATAGTGGAAGGTGTCCCTGCCCATGGAATGAGATGATTCTGAAGGTCCATTCTAACCCAAACCGTTCCATGAGAAGGAAACTGAGGCATGCAAAGGAGATGCAAATAGCTAAGAGGGCACTAACAGACCTCTGATATTTGGAATAAACAGTCAATAAATACATCCACACACCCCTTAGCTGAGTCTCCTGGTTTCTCCACAGAAAGCAAACCAAACCACTATAAAACTTCCTGCTCAACTACTCAGATTACTCAGTTTCCTTTCGAGTTTTGCTTGGCACCATTGGGTGCCCTTTTTCTCACCTCTACCCCAGGAGCACAGGCCTGGCAATGAACAGAACAATATTCTGTCAGTTTCAAAGGATCAATAATCAGAGTAGCAGCTATTATTAAATTAGCTCTTCAGGAAAACACCATGAAAATGGAAAATGTGGAAAAGGAAGAAAAAGTATACTCTAGATCCAGTTGCTTGGTGCAAGGAAAATGAAACCAGAACAGGAATATTAATTTGATTTCATTTTTTAAGAGACCCCTAATTCAAGGTGATTTGGGGTGATTTCCTTTGGAACTGACAGAAGCAGAATTAATATAACGGTGATTTAATAAAAGATTTGTGATGTGTGGGAAATTAGGAATATTTGGGATTTTCTTTGTATATGCGTGGGAGAGAGGGACAAGAAAAGATATGAAGAGGTGACAAGCAAGCCCTTTGCCCAGCTGTGGATTCATGAGCACAGCAAACTGAACTGGAGCATTTTCAGGGGACAAGGTTACTTTCTATCTGCAAATTAGCCCTGGAAAAAAACAGAAAAAGAAGAAGAAACAGCCCATATGCAGCCTCCAGTCTGAAGCCTTAATTAACATAAACAATGTTCAAACGCACAAAGAAATAGATATTACCATTGAAATAAAGCATATGGCTGGCTAAATACCCCCAAGATTATCTGGAGATAATCTTTTCAGGCACCAGAAGTGCAGCTGACGCTGAGCTCTAATGATTCTCATCACAAGGCCAGGCCATCCCACCGGAGAGGGAGCTCAGCACTTCCCACCATCGTTGGCCTCCTGGGTTTGGATTCTGCCTTTCAAATCCAGAGCTTGTGGTGGAGAATTAATGAGCACTTTCCCTCTTTACAGCCCTGCTCTACTGCTCCAGAAGAAGGCCTGAAATGCAGGAATCATCTCTTGAAGGAGAAACTTGTACCATGGCTTGGCCTCCAAGGAGCTGCTTCAATCAAGGCTGGGCTGGACAGGGCTTAGAGCAGCCTGGCCTGGTGGGAGGTGTCCCTGCCCATGGCAGGGGGTTGGAACTGGATGATCTTGAAGGTCCCTCCCAACCCAAACCATTCTGTGGTTTTATGATTCAGTGCATGAGGAATGGTGGGATGGGGGAGAAATTGGCCCCTGGGCCCAGCCAATTTCCTTGTGTTCCCCTGGCAAACTTCTTTTCCAAAGGCGGTCACAGGACAGATGTTTCATTGGGATGAGCACCCAGAAGGACTCCTCTGTCCCACCCAGTATTCCACTGAACAATCCTGAACGTGTCAGAATTTTGATACGGAAGGTGTGGTACCAGGGACTCGGCAGAGAAGAAACAGAGAAACCAAAGGCGCTCGGCCTTGTGTGCTTGGTCTTTAAATCAGAAACAAGTGCGGAAATCCCTGTGAGGTGTCACAATGTTCCAAACCAGTCCAAAAGCCCCTGGTCATGAAACCCAGGGCAATATTCCTTCCTGACCCATCCCAGGAAGTATCCAAGGCCAGGTTGGACAGGGCTTGGAGCAGCCTGGGACAGTGGAAGGTGTCCTATGGCAGGGGCTTGGAACTGGGTGATCGTTAAAGCCTCTTCCAACCCAAACCATTCTGTGGTTGAATTACCCCAGTTTTAGTGATTGTTTAATAATTACAAATCTGATCTCTTCTACAGCATCAAATTAGGATCAGAACTTGACATGTTATAAGGGGTTTTTTTGTTTATTTTGGTTTTGGTTTTGGGACAGTTTTTTCTCCTATAAGGCATATGTGAAGTCTTTTTGTCTTGTGGATCTTTTTTCTCCTTTAAAAGGGTGACATTTTCAAGCTCCTCTACAGAACCCTGTGAAATAGAAACAGAAAAGCCTACAGAGCTCCCTATAATCCCTTGGTTTCATGGCTTTAGGAAGAAAAAAGGAAAATAATTCTCATATTTAGCCACACTGCAAACTCTGGTATCATCAGGTCAGCTCATGGTGGTGGCTGCAGAAGATGACCTTGGACTGCTTCCATAGAATCATCAAATCGTGGAATTGTTAAGGTTGGAAAAGATCCTCAAGATCATCAAATCCAAGCGTCAACCAGCACCATGTTCACTACTAAACCATGTCCTCAAGTGCCACATTCACACATTTTTTGACCTCACATGGGGATGGTGACTCCACCACTTCCCTGGGCAGCCTTTTCCAGTGCTTAACCACCCTTTCCATGAAGAAATTTTTCCTAATATCCAACCTAAATCTCCACTGATGCAGCTTGAGGCTGTTTCCTCTCATCCTGTCGTTTGTTACCTGGGAGAAATATCTGACACCCACCTCACTTCAAGCTCCTTTCAGTTTATTTCCACGACAGATCAACATTTTATTCATCCAAGTCTTTATCCTCTGCTCTTAAATTTCTTATTGTTATCCAGAGCCAAAAATACCTTTACAGCATTTCTGGGATCCCTTAATGTAAGCAGTCCAGGCCATAACTCCTGGATTAGGAGTTATGAGTAAGGTTACAAATAAGATTTATAACTAAAATAAAAATTGTGTAAAGTTCTAAATAAATCTTATAAGTAAGATATGCTTTGGGGCAAAGCTGCCCCATTGGATCTTTTCTGCTACACCAGAGTATCAGAACAATAAAAATCATAGAATCATCAAATAGTTTGGATTGAAAAAGATGTTCAAGTCCCACTGTTAACACAGAACTGCAAAACCTGCCACTAAACTGTGTCCCCAAGTACCATATTTACCCATCTTTTAAATCCCTCCAGGGCTGGTGACTCAGCCAATTCCCTGTGTTGCCTAAACTCATTGGGTATCAAGACCACCCTGGGAAAAGGTGAAAAGAGGAGCTACTGTGAAAGTATTGTAAACAGAGGTTGGAACTTTCTGAAGGCGACTTTTCCAAGTGGAGGGAAGTGTATCAGTGGGATAAAAGCCGGGTGGAAATAAGAGCGGAAGGATGGCTGCTCTCACTGTCATATAGGGCTGCTTTCCAGCAGAGGACAAGGTGAGAGCTGTGAGTGATGGATCTGCTTCCCTCCCACCCCTACGTGACATTCACAGCTGCTTCTCCAGGCTTTGCGGGATGGTTCTCTCCAGGGGCAGCTCCTCGGGTGTCCTTGAGCTTGTGTGGAAATGTTTTGGCAGGTCCTGCAAGGCAAGAACCGGAGCCAGGGCTGGGCTGTTGTCCCCTTGTTGTACCACCCTGCAGGACCCTCTTGAA
This sequence comes from Eulacestoma nigropectus, assembly GCA_013397775.1. Taxonomy (NCBI): domain Eukaryota; kingdom Metazoa; phylum Chordata; class Aves; order Passeriformes; genus Eulacestoma; species Eulacestoma nigropectus. The sequence goes on from VZTE01000758.1 coordinate 835,494, forward strand.
ACTGCCTGTTTGAGCAAACGTGCTGTGTGCACGTTCCAGCTGGACACAGAGGTGTTCTGTTCACTCCCTCAGCTTCCATGTCAGCTTTCCTGCTGTAATTTCCCAATTACCAAAAGATGCCAGAGACCTGGGGCTGGTTTTGCAGTTATTCCCTCTCCAGCTAGGAAGGATCAAACTGGATCATGGCCCAAAAGATGGGACTCTGCTTTTCTGTTTAGAAAAGGATGCGGCTCCACATCAGGAATTAACCTGTAGCGGGTCCAGGCAGTCCTCTTTGTCTGCCTTGAACAACAGCCAGTCATCCTATGATCACTTCTGAGAAACTGGGAAAGTTTCCTGCTTTCACAGAAAACAGCGATCAATGCACCCAAGGGATGAGCAGCAGCTTTGTCACATGTACCAGAAACATTCCAGGGAAAATCCTCCAAGGAACCGAGTGCATTAGCGGGATCCACCATCTCCTGCACCTGGACACTGTGGTCCCACGCTCAAGCCTGGTGGGAAAGATGGAAAGAATGGGAAAACAAGGTAGGGAATGCTTTTGCTGAGCGTAGCAGGTGCCGATAGAAATGTAGGACATTGCAGCCAGCAGTGAACGAGCTGGAAACGCTCCCTTTGGCTGCTCAAGGATGTACAAACGCACTTGGATTAAAGGCTGGGAGAGCACTGCAAACACCTGGGAAGAGATATCCCACATCCTCTGTTCTCACATGTCCTGTCCGCTGCTCAGCACTCCCGACTCCTTGGATGATCCAAACAGAGCCTAAAACCCCTCAGAGCCCCCAAACCAGCCCTCAGCCAGAGCTCAGGGGAGCAGAAGGATTGAGATGACCACAACCATCACCCTGTGGTTGCTCACATCAAACCCTGGCGATGGGCAGTAGGATTGTCCACCTGGGGATTCCGAACCCCAAATCTCTGGTGCGTGGGAGTGAAAGAGGAGAGGGAGATGGAAGTTCATTGCTAGCTCTGAACAGCCAGATCTCCTGTCTCTTGTGCCCTCTGTTTTTCAGTCTCCCCCTCTCTGAAATATCCATCTCGATGCTCTTCCCAGCTTTCCACGGCAAAATCAGGGATGGAGACACAGGCGGGTTGCTTCCTGTCTACCTCTAAACAGCCCTTCCCAAAAGAGCAAACAAACAGTGCTGCCAAAATCCCAGCCCTGTCTCCGAGAGTACAGGAGGCCCCAGGGCCAGGTTGGGAAGCAGGATGGCTCTCCCGCTACCAAAACCCCGGCTCCAGGGGATGCTGCTTCTCAGAAACCTAAATCAGAACATTTTAATGGCTGAGCGCAGGGCTAGAGGATAAAGAGACAAAGAAAAATAAATCAGGTGGATGACAGAGGGGCTGGGAGTGGGAGGAGGTAGCAGACGGTAAAAGAAATTAAATCAAGGAGCCAAATTAAGGTGCTGCAGGCAAAGATGAAGATGCTGGATTAAAGATTAACCGTAACCAAGATGGAGATGTGGCCCTTTAAAGGTACAAATTGCTTCAATGCATTTTGCAAAACCCACACAAATGTCCTAAGAATAAAGTTTCCACAGATGCAGCTTGATCACAGTAACAGAGATATCTGGACCTAAGAACTCCGGATGGCTTCACGCTCTGGTGTTTCCAGCTGAGAAGGGGAATTAAAAGCAAAGGAAAGGCAATCACCCTAAAAAACGGAAAGCCCTGCACTGGGGTAAAGGAGAGGGGGTGCGAGCAGTCATTTGAGAAGGGCTTGGCACTGTGCAGATAAATTCCGGGGCTATTTTGAAATCATTCTGAATCCAGGGGAGCTGCTGAGCCCTTTGGGGCTGTCTGCTCACTGAGCATTTCCTCATTCATCTCCTGCCAGCCAGCTCCGAAGGAACAGTGGGTGAGCTCGACGTGGGAGTGCCCCTTTCACCCCTGCTTCTTCACAGCCCCGGGCAAGGGACAGCTCAGCCAACGTCCCCATCAAAGTGGAGCAGGTGAAGCAGGTTCACCCCTTGGCTCCAGCCCTGGGAGCAGAGGATCCTCGTCCCATCGTGGCACATCAGGTGTTTGCACTGCTGCACATTCCCGCTCCGGGATGGCCGGGAGAAAGGTCTCTCATGTGTTGCCACCTTCTTTTAGCACCAGCAACTCGCATTTTCCACTGGAGCATCTACAACCCTGTTCCTGGGTGAGTGAAGGGGGTGGAGGAACTGGATGGGGTTGTGAGGTTCCATTTTTTAAAACCCTGAGGCGTTTTTATCGTGTCTTTCAGACATTCTGATGAGACTCCCCTGGGCGATACAGACTTAGGAGCACCCACAGAAGAAGCATGGAATGGTTTGGGTTGGAAGGGACATTTAAAGCTCCTTCCAGTGACCAATGACCAAACTAGACCAGGTTGCTCAAAGCCACATCCAACCTGACCTTGGACACTTCCAGGGATGGGGCAGCCACGACCTGGCTGTGTGAACCTGTCCCTTATGGTACAACCCTTTGTCGCTGTTCGTACCGAGAGCAGCGAGAAACGACACGATCAAAGTTCAGGAAAAAAGTGGATATTTAATTAATTATAAATCAGTTTATATAACTTGGTTCGCAAGAGTAGCATGGTACTATTGGTGCCTTGATCAACCACCTCCTAGAATGATTGGTGGAGGCTACACAACACCCATTTGAAAATATTTTCCTCAGTGTACCATAACAACTCTAACTGAACAACAGCAGGTGCAAAGATAAAGAATTAGTTTACAAAACTCGTAGCAGTGTTTTTCATAGCTTTTGTGAGAAACACAGAGTTCTCACAGAATGCTGCAGAAAGCTGGAAAATTTCTCTGCTAAAGCTTTTCATCGTCCACAACCCTTCTCCTGGGACACGCAGAGCCTGGAGCCTTGCTGTTCCTGGCACGATTGTCCCGTGAGCAGAACCTCAGGGAAACACCAAAATCAAACTCAACATGCACTTCAAGCCTCCAGCTGGACGTCAGGGAGCTCTGAGCCAGGTGAGAGTAGGACAACACAGGTACACACCCACACGTGGACGTGGGGATGCTGCTCTGAGGATGAGAAGGTTCAGTCAGTGTGAGCTCATCTCGCTGCACTTTTTTCCCTGCCACAGCTTTCCTTTGCTCCTTCCTTTCCCTTTGGCCTCCTTTTCCTCTGTGCTCCACGAAATGAGCATTTCATGGGAGCGGAGCAGCCAAGTGAAGCAGAGCTGGCAGCTCCTTGAACGCGTGGAATGCCTCCCTCGTTCCCAGCTCGAATTTCGGAAAGCAACATCTGCCTGCTCCTGAAGGTCATTTGGATCCTGGATCAGGGATGCTGCACCACCTCCTCATTGCTATGCTGTGCCTGGAGCAGCCATAAACGTCCTGTCACATGAAATGCTGCTTCATTACAAGTTTTGGGAGGGAGAGGGCAAACAAAATGCAAAGCAAACGGCAAAACCCCACCCTGATGGGACCAGTGCGATTCCTGCCCTTACTTACGTGGGTGTAGAAAGGAATCCAGAGGTTTTGCGTTGGATTTACATTTGCAGGAGGGGAGGAAACCTGTGGGAAATGGAGCTGATGCTAATGCAGTGAGGGGGCTGGCGGAGCCGTGGCTAAATAAACGCTGATAAATAAATGCTGATGTTTAGGATCGCGCTGCCGCCTCTCCTTGAACAAGCCATTCCCAGCCCTCTTGGGGGCTGATCTGATGTTTTCTCACCAGAGGGGTCGATGTAAACATCTCCCTGGTGGGCAGGGCCCCCATGGATCAGAGGGAGAGGGTGAGATCCCTCGGGAGGAGTGGGAACAGAGCGGCAGTGAGGCAGCTGGATTCAGCTCCGAGCCAGGCTGCTGGGAACGGTACCTTGTCACTGCTTGGCAGCTGTGAGCATGCAGGGATGCAGGGATGTAAGGATGCAGGGATGCAGGGATGCAGGGATGCAAGGATGCAGGGATGCAGGGATGCAGGGATGCAAGGATGCAGGGATGCAGGGAAGCAGGGAAGCAGGGAGCCACTGGCAGCAAAGCTGAGGATTGTAGTGAAGCCAGAAAGCAGCAGAGCAAACTTCCCTTCTCCAGCCTGCACGGGCAGGAGCTGCAAACACAAATCCAGCTCCGGACCTTCAAAGCTGGCGGAGGTTTTCCTGCAGGAAGATTTCCCTGCCATGCAGTCCGGGTGGTTTTATGTGGACTGCATAACTGTGGTCGGGTCTGCTCTAATTCCTGCTTTTCCCTGCCATGGATGTCTGGGAGGAAAGGTGTGGAGACACAGCACCCCAGCATTTTGCAAGGAGCAGGAATAAGGAGCAGGAATAAGGAGCAGGTGCTGAGCAGAGCGACACGGATCTGCTTGTGCTTTTCTCAGGAAAGCAGGTCACGAGGGATGAGGGGGAGGCATTTCCCGGCTTTGCTCCTGCAAATGTATTTAACCAAAGCCACACTGGTACCCAAACCCTCTGCCAGCCCCTCCGGAGCTCATGCAAAGAGGGATTGCTATCAAAGCCTTCTAAAGCCACTTCCTGCTAATGAAAATGTCTTGCAGAGATACTGGCTGGTGGAAACCTCTCTACTCCCAGCAATATTTCTTCATTAAGCTTTGTCCTCCCTCCTCCCCATCCTGTTGTATCTCTGTACACCTGGAAGCAGAAAGGACAGAGTGTTCCCCAAAAAACCCCGGCAGTGGACTCGGCTTTTGTTCTATTTCCTTGCCTTGCCTTGCCTTGCCTTTTTTTCCACTCCNGCAGTGGACTCGGCTTTTGTTCTATTTCCTTGCCTTGCCTTGCCTTGCCTTGCCTTGCCTTGCCTTTTTTCCCACTCCACTCCCACTTTCAGTGACACCTCTCCCTTCGGCCACCCACCTTGCCCAAACTGGACAGATGTTGCAGCATCTGTGCAAACTCGCCCTCAGCTGTCTGCTGTGCTTTATGTGCTGAGGCTCAGCTGAGGTGCGGTGACAGGTTTGGGAGAGCATTCGTCCCAAAGGGACTTTCTGACTTCCCACTTAGTGAGAAGATGTGGAATATTCCTCAGCTAATTAAGTACCTGCCAATTACAAGGCAGCACCAGCGATGACTGTGCTGGCTGAAGCAATTTTTACTGAACAATGTCTCCGCTGTCCTGTCTGGGCTTTGCAGCACCAGGAGTGGCCTTTCTTGCAGGAATTGCTGATGGTGCAGCAGCAGGCACAGTCCTAGGGGTGAAGTGTCCTTTATTTCCTGCCCATCCATCCCCCCCCAGCCTGCCCAGCTATAGAATGCACATGAACCAGGGCCAAATGCATCTGTCTCTGCCTCCTCCCTTGGCAGGGCGAACACTCCAGCCCTGCCTCTGCACCTGCCGCAGACCTGAGCAGATTCCCTGGCCTCTGCTTCCCCGTTTCAGCGTCCTTCCAGAGGCAGAACCAGCTCCTGCCACTCAAAGGCTTGTGATACAGGGATCACTATGGGGTCTACAGCTCCCAGGCTGGGGAATTCAGAAGTCCGCCTGAGACTCACTGATATCTCATGGATTAAGCCAATAGCAACTGAATGCACTCAGCCCTCCTGGCACTCTCTTTCCCAGGGCCCAGGGGAGGCAGGGAGCACGGGGATAAAGCCAGGCAGTATCACCATCGCAGATGAAATGCAGAATCCCAGCAGGAAGCTTTTATCCTCTGCCTCAGGACTGCTCCTTGCCAGGGTGCTTTCTCCGAAAGCCAAGCTGGCACCTGGAGCCAGGAGTCTCCAAAGGAGGAGATCAGATTGCAGAGGGTGGGAAAAGGGCGATTCCTGCTGCTGCAGCTCCTTCCATCCCAGCTGGAAAGGTGGGTGGAGGGGAATGTCCAGAGGAGAGAAGCAGATAAGCATCGGAATAAGGAATAAAGGAATAAACAGTGGAGATTTTGCAGAGAAGAAACTTTCTGGAGCCACCAAGGAAGCAGAACAAGTTGGGGAGAAAGAGAGTCGGGAAATCAAAGGGCATCCCGGTGTGTGGAGAAATTTGATCAGAACATTTAGTTTGACACTCAGGGGTCCTGAAAGGAAAAAAGTTTGGGAACCACAGTGTTAAGGTGTAAATCTGGCTGTTTTCTCCCCAACCCCTCTGAAATGTCCCTGCCAACGCTGCTGGCTCGTGAATCAAGGTCATCCACACAGCCTGAGCAGCGAGCAGACAGGTAGGTTAGGACCAAGGGGATGAAGCTGATGGTCCCAGCCTTCACCTGCCCAAGGGTAACAGAATTGAGCAGGAAAACTACAGTGGATGTGACAGCTCCCACCCCATCCTCCTGTTTGATCTTCCTTTCTTTCCTGAGATGACAAGCGGTGTCAGAGCGAAGGAGCACCGCTCACAAGCTGGGGGCTCCCAGGCCACCTCTTCTGAAAGCTTTTCTGGGCAGGGAGGGAGGCCAGGAGGACAGAAATAAATGCTGCTTGTTCAGGGGACCTGAGAGCAGGTCCCCACGTCGCTCCCACTTCAGAGCAGCAGAAAATGTTCTGAGAGTTCCTGTCAGTTCTGCTGCCGTTTGAGGCCATCTCACCCCTGAAAGCCTCCAAAGCAAAGTGACACTTGTCATTGGACCAACACTGCATCCTCCTAAACCCTCCAAAAACACTAATCTGGGTAAAGGCAAATGTAAAAGAAAATTCGGAGCTGTAAGTGACCTAGAAAAGGAGATTTTTTTTTTTTTTTTTTGTTCAGCTCCAGTTGCAATAACAGCACATTGAAAGCTGTGAAATGCTCGGGCACGACAGTAATAGGAGTCCTGCAAGTCCTGGTTCACAGACTTCAGAGACGGGAGAGAGACCAGGCAGGACAACCTCAGCTGCCTCCCAGATCCCAGGAGGAGCTGGCAGAGCTGGCAATTAGCAACAGCACCTTTTGCACTTGTGAGCTGAACGAGCTGGGTAGGAATGAGCTGGGAAGCAAAGAAACGCCCGGTGCCGTGATACCGTTTCTAACAACACTTGTGAGGTGCTGATGCCTGAGTGGAAACAAACGCAGCAGCCCTCCAGAAGCGGGGGTGGAGAGGGGGAGTTCTTTTCATAGCTACCTGGAAAAAAAATCAAAACCATTTTTGTCCCACAGACAGGATATTCCTGGGAACACCGTGGTGGAATGCACCTCCCTGTTGCTTCAGACCGGATTTTAGGAAGCATTTCTTTACACAGAGGGGAGTCAAACATTGGAAAAGGCTTCCCAGAGAGGTGGTCAAAGTCTCAAGCCTGTCAGCGTGTCAGAGGGATTTGGAAAACCCTCTTGAAACTTTTGGTCAGCCCTGAATTGGTCAGGCAGTTGGTGTTGATGATTGTTTTAAGTCCCTTTTAACTGAAAACTCCTATTCTATTCTATTCTATTCTATTCTATTCTATTCTATTCTATTCTATTCTATTCCATTCCATTCCATTCCATTCCCTGTCTACAGGCCAGGCAGCTTCAAGAAGAAGTTGTCTCCAGAGCTTCTGCACGTGAAACAACACAGGGAGAGCAGAGGGAGCTCCCTGTGTCCAATATTCTTGCAGGATGCTGGGTGGGAAAATCATTCTCCAGCTGCAAAGGCACAAGGCCCTGTTTTGACCAATACATGGAATACCAGGGCTGGAAGGGATCTGTCTGAACACAATTCCCAGCAGCAGTGATACATTACTGCACCTTCCACTTGTGTATGGAAGATTAGAGCCAAGGATACCCCAAAAAACCTGCAACAGCCCCTCGCCCAGGCTCCAGCCTCGGATTAGGGGCAAAAAAATCGCATGGATATTGGTAATCCCTGGGATAATCCTGTGCAGTGCCCTTGGAGATGTCAGGAGCCTTGCTGAGGTTTGAAGGATACTCAGCATTCCTTCAGATTTGACACAGGGGCTCTATGCACCATTGAATAAATAATAACCACAGCTCAAAATGAACGGCGTTCTCCTGGATCCCAGCTCCTCTGGGCTCCTTCTCTCCCAATGCAGGCCACAGTTAACTTTTATTCAGAGCCACCAGCAGAGCCGTGAGAGAGGGCAGGAGAGCCGAGCTGTGGCTCTGCTCTGCTGCCCCTGGGTGATGGTGGATAAATCATTCCCTGGGTTTCTCCTTCCCCACCTGCAAATGGCACAGTTGGGGTTCTGGGGACAGCCCGTCAGTCATCAGTGCAATTATGACCCTTTCCATTTTTGTCTCCTTGGCTGGCTGGTGGTGGGCTGGATCCATCACCCAAAAATGAGGGGGGACTGATGTGCTTCCCGCCCGTTTTGCTGCCTGCACTTCCACCCTCAGCAGCAAGAAAGGCTCTCCCCAAACCTGGGAAGATCGAGGTTCTTGCTGGGTCAAGGCCACCACCATAAAATCACGGAATGGTTTGGGTTGGAAGGGACCTTCAAGGTCATCCCATTCCAACCCCTCGCCATGGGCAGGGACACCTTCCACTATCCCAGGTTTCTCCAAGCCTCGTCCAACCTGGCCTTGGACACTTCCAGGGATGGGGCAGCCACAGCTTCTCTGGGCACCCTGTGCCAGGGCCTCCCCACCCTCACCCTGCCGCGCANACCTTCCACTATCCCAGGTTTCTCCAAGCCTCGTCCAACCTGGCCTTGGACACTTCCAGGGATGGGGCAGCCACAGCTTCTCTGGGCACCCTGTGCCAGGGCCTCCCCACCCTCACCCTGCCGCGCACCAGGCTCCAGCAGAGAGTGAATTTATTCCCTCAGAGACAAGCAGCACATTCCCTCCTGACATCCCACCAACATCCCACCAACATTCCACACTCACATTAAACCCCCTGGAGATGCAGCTCTGGCCTGAAGCAGAAGGGAGCTCTGGGAGATGAACACACATCTTCCAACTGGTCAGCGCTGTAATTGAATTAAAGGATTTGCAAAGCCCTGGAAAGAGCCTTGACAAGTCTGAAAATCGCTCTATTCCGTGAAACTGGGCGGTCTGACCTCGCTGCATCCGTTATTTTTCTGACTGAGGGTTAAAGTGCACCCAAATAAATCTGATGGTCAGGGCACAGAGGATTTGTCCTCTCCGGGAGCTTTGCTCATCGCCTTCCAGGAGGGCCACTGGGAGAATCTGTCCTGCTCCACATCAAGCTTGGCTGTCAGAGCAGGCTGGATATTCCATGGATTTCCTAATCCTCTCTGCCATGGGGCTGAGAGGCCACGGAGAGCTCAGGTGGGATGCACAGGTTGGTGTCTCGTGCCCTCACGTGAGCGATCTCGCAGCGGTGGCCCCGAGTCTCGTCCTTCCACCTCATGGAGACTAAAATTCACGTGGTGACACTCCCTGCTGCCCACGCAAAACAAAAAACACGATGGGAGCTCCTCTGGGTGACCAATTTGACCATCAAGCTCACCTTTAGCTAACCAGTTCTCAGTGATAGATAGGAATACTTATTTTTGCTCCCTGAAAGGAGCTCCTCGCTCCCGGATTTCCTGACATTTCGAGGAGCTGTCTGATGTTATTTAGCACAGCAGGCTCAGGGAAAACTGAGGCACGAAGTTTACACTGATTTGCTCAGACACACAGAAAGTTCATCATTAGACAAGGGCTGCATCCTGGGCACTGTGGCCTCTTTTTGCTGCTTTTTTAGCAGAACATTTCATCTTCTAGCACGGTGAGCAAGCAGTCAGATGAAAATGAACACAAGTCCTTTCCTCCTCTTTAAATTACGGGCAAACTTTCCCCATCCTTATTCACAGCATGCCAGTTCTTGAACCTTTTCCACCACATCCATCAGCCCTACCTTGTCCAGTCTCCTACCAGTCCATCCTACCTCGTCCATCCTGGCAGTCCATCGCCTCTGACCAATGGCGTGGACTCAAGAATCTGCACCCTGACCATTTCCCACGGAATCCCATCATGAGATTGAGGAGCCTGGGACTGGAATGGGCAAAATAGATAAAATTAGATATTAGGGAGGAATTCTTCTCTGTGAGGGTGGTGAGGCCCTGGCACAGGTTGCCCAGAGAAGCTGTGGCTGCCCCATCCCTGGAAGTGTCCAAGGCCAGGTTGGACAGGGCTTGGAGCAGCCTGGGATAATGGAAGATGTCCCTGCCCCTGGCAGGGAGTTGGAATGAGGTGATCTTGAAGGTGCCTCTCTACTCAAACCATTCTCTGATTCTATGATGAAATTTTAGAAATATAAATTTATTTTGGTTGTGGTGGGTACTGCTGTGTTTCTGGCTTGCAGCTCATGGATTCATTAAAAAATGAGGCATTTTAGGAAGTTCATCTGAACTTGCCTCAGTTTTGCAAGGAAGTTGAGCAAAAAATCTTGATGGGGAAAGTTTTTCTCATGTCTTTAACAAAGACATATAAAACATCACCTGCTTAAACCCCTGCCTAGTGCTGATGGTCTGGGCTTTGTCCAACCCCAGCCCTGAGGGACTTGTGGTCATAACACACCTTCCTCAAATCATGCACAGGCTGCTCTGGAGCCCTCAGCTCCCAGCAAAGCCAGTATTCCAGAGGATGCAGGCCTGGCAAGATCTGCAGGTTTAGAGACAGAACCATTTGGGAAGTGGCGCTCTGTACCCAGGCAGACTTTCTTGTGCTCATAAAGAGAATAAAATGAATCCAGCAAAGAAGCACATGGCAATAAAGTGACTCCACTCTGAATTTTACACACAGAGGGTGCAGAGTGTTCTGCTGGTGCAGTTATTTGTGCCTGCTCCGTGCACCTGAGCCTGCCTTGAAGCTGGTTCAAAGCTGCACCCTGTTGGCTGTTGAGTCACTGGAGTTGGAGCACGCCAAAAGCAGGCAGCAGATTTCCCCAGCCTGCCTTCTTTTCCCACACTTCAAAATCCTGGAGCTGTGATCCAAAGCTCTCCACCAGCACACGCAGATGCCCGGGCTGTGTTATTACAGCCTCGAGTTCCCTCATGCAACCTGGGAAGTCAAGCTGGATTTCCACCACGAGCCACCGAAATCCCTCAGCAGCCTGGCGTGTCCATGAAGATGGCTCCGGAAGAGCTGGCAGGGATGCAGGAAAGACAAGCCAGCCACAGAATCATGGAATTGTTGGCTGGAAAAGATCCTCGAGCCCAACTCTTGACCCAGCACTGACGTGTTCACCACTAAACCTCATCCCCGAGTGCCACATCTGCGCATCTTTTAAATCCCTCCAGGGATGGTGACTCAGTCACCTCCCTGGGCTGCCTGTTCCGGGGTGTGACCACTCTTTCCATGAAGCAATTTTCCCTAATATCCAATCTAAACCTCCTCTGGTGTGACTTGAGGCTGTTTCCTCTTGTCCTCTTGCTTGTTACCTGGGAGGACAGGCTGACCCTGACCTGGCAGCCCCCTCCTGTCAGGGAGTTGTGGGGAGCCAGAAAGTCCCCCCTGAGCCTCCTTTTCTCCAGGCTGAGCCCCTTTCTCAGCTCCCTCAGCTGCTCCTGGTGCTTGTTTGGGGTTTTTTTTTTCTGAATACACAGCACAAACACATGTGAACACAGAAACCATCCCGAACCTCATGAGGCTCCAACTCTCACCCTCAGCACTGAGCTGAGGTTGGGAATCGCGTCACTGAAGCCAAAGCCCCTTCCCAGTGGGAGCATCCTCCAGGTGTCAGTGCCTGGCTTCTGCCAGCTCTGTAGAGGGAATTCATTTATTCCACCCATATATATTCCTGACCCCTTTGCTATTGGTGGAAGGAAGGATTTGATTCAGAGCCTCTGAATCCTCTGTCCTCTCCCCCTTTTCCCTTCTGTCAAGAGCCATTAAGCCCTGCTCTGCTGCTCAGCTTCTCCTGCATCCTGTGCTGCGAAAGGCACTGGAGAACAAGCCAGCACCCGCTTTCCCAATTCCATGGACAGTTCTGACCGCTGGGAAGCAGCTCAGCAAAGGCCAAAGGAGGTTAACTCCTCTCCCAAACAGGGATGGACACAGCCCTGTGCTCTGCTGCTTTGTGCTGACAGAATCGGCCTCCTCTTTCCTGCAGCGCCTGGAATCCAGGTAACAACTCCCAGGAAAAGGTGCCCTTGTAACAAGGGAGGTGTCTGGAAAAGCATCCCCCTGGAATCTGCTCTTCTTTGTGCTTCCAGCAGCCCCAGAGCCCAGGCTGAGCAGGGATAAATCCTCAGGCTCCGGAGGTGTGACTGGGTTTCACTGCACTGCCCTGTTTTGTCTGCTCTCATCCAGGGCTAAAAAAAGGCTCCTGGGACCATAATTCCATCTGCCTGGATGCACAGTGCGAGTGCAGTCAGACAGGCTGAATTAAGGGATACTTTTAACTGGGTTTAACACAGGGGAACTAATGGGAATATTCAGATTAACCTCCCTGCACGCCTGTGCTTTGCAAGCACGATGCTTCCTTCCCTCGCTGACATCCCCTCAGCAACCCACAGGAGCAGTTGGGAAAGGCAGGATCGGCAGCTGAAGATGCGGGGAATTCAGCTGAGTAAGGGCAGTGGAGCTGGAACAGGGGGATTGGCAAACACCAGCACAGACACCCTGCATGGGATCACATGAAGGGCAGTGTTGGTCCCCCACAGCTGGGGAGTTGCAGTAAAAATATATGTAATATATAATTCATATAAAATTAATATGTGATAGGCTATTAATAGGTCCAAAGGGGAGAGCGGTGCAGTGAGTTTTTGTGGGGCTTTGGGGTTTTAACTGGCCAGCAGGCTGAGGGAGGTGATTCTGTCCCTCTGCTCTGCTCCTGTGAGACCCTTCCTGGGCTATGTCCAGCTCTGAGGCCTCCAACATCAGAAGGACGTGGAGCTGCTGGAGAGATTCCAGGGGAGACCACAGAGATGATCAGGGATGGAGCCCCTCTCTCTGGACCCAGGCTGGGGGTGTTCAGTGTGGGAAAAAGAAAGCTTCAGGGAGACCCTGGAGCCCCTTCCAGCGGCTAAAGGGGCTCCAAAAGAGCTGGAGAGGGACTTGGGACAAGGGATGGAGTGACAGGACAAGGGGGAATGGCTTTAAGCTGAAGAAGGGTGGGTTTCTAATAGATTTGGGGAAGAAATTCTTGGCTGTGAGGGTGGGGAGGCCCTGGCACAGGGTGCCCAGAGCAGCTGTGGCTGCCCCATCCCTGGAAGTGTTCCAGGCCAGGTTGGACAGGGCTTGGAGCAACCTGGGAGAGGGGGGGTGTCCCTGCCCATGGCACGGGGGTGGAACTCGGTCTTTAAGGTCCCTCTCAACCCAAGCCATTCCGTGGCTCTGTGAACTGTCTGTGTCTGGGGGGACTCGTTTATCTCTGCCAGCACAGACAGGCTGTGGCTGCCTGATCTACAGATCTGGCAGGGTCATTATTGCGCTGGGTGACAGACAGGGGGAAAGAGAAGCTCTTCCTCGACTTTAGAAAGCTTTCCTTCAAAAGACAGGCACTGAGAGATGGATTAACTGATGTGATGAGCAAAAATGATTCCAGGGGATGTTAAAGATAAGACAACTCCTGTGTGACACTTCTCTGGTGGTGGGGAGTAGAGGAACAAAGGGAGCTGTACATGCCCTGCAAAGGGAATCAGAGCAGCAAGGCTGGGATCACAAAAAGCCCCAAAAAGCACAGGAAAGAAAACTTAATGCCTTTCTCTTTCAACAAGTAGGGTGAAGCCCATGGAGCTCACACCGTGTCCTGCTCCTTGTGCTGCCTTCCAAGGACGTGTAATCCTGTAGGACATGCAGTCAGGAATTAAAGCAGCTTTGGGTTCTGCTGATAAGACACCGAGTATCCCACCCAAAAAAATGGGAATTTCAGGCAATGCAGCTGCACTTTAAGATTCATGGGGTGGCTGAACCATAAACACCAAAGAGTACAATTACCCTATGAATAAATTATACAAACAATTCCTCCTCCTAGGATATTTTGCAGGCTCCTCTGAGTTGTTCCAGATAAAGAAAATGAACAAAAACACCCCCAAAAAATTACTCTGACACTACAAAACTCTCCCCGTGGCTTGTGGCTCTGTGTGACCACCTCCAGGACCAATCCACACCCTACCCCTCAGCTCCTGTCTGGAAAAATCCCACAAGCAGGACTGTGTTCAGCCTCTGGGAGCCAGATTTTAGGACACCACAAGTTTCCAAGTGATTTCAGCTCACCCCAGAGCTGAGGCAGTGTTTGTTTTGCTCTCCCAGCCTAACCTTGCTCGCACAGGTCACCTTCCTAGAAGGCCAGGTTTGCATTTCCCAGGTCAGGTAGGTGAAGGCTTTAATTACTAGAACAGATGATCTTTCCCAAGGGAAGCTGGGGGTGTCCTTGAATTAAAACCACAGATTCCCGAGGCGCTTTCTCTTCCAAGAGCAGGAAAGCTTTTATGCAAATATTTTGGAAGGTTTGGAAAAGCCTCTTAAGATCTGTTATTGCAATGCCTGGTTGCTGTAATGCTTGGTGATTATAATGAGGCAGAGGAGCAGAGGAGGTGCTTGATGCAGCCAGGCATTCCCTGTGGGATGAGAGTTCCCCTGGAGATGCAGATCTGCTGGATCTCCCTCTTTGTCTGTCTGGGGTTGGATTTCACACCTGCATGCCCCGATTTTCTCTCCTGCACCAGGGGCTGAAATACAAGCCCTCAGCTGCCTTGGTCCCTGCTGTCACCAAGGAGGGGACAATTCGTGCTCACCTGTGGCAGCCTGATCCCAAGTTGCCTCTCCAGACACTTCATAGAATCACAGAATGGTTTGGGTTGCAAGGGACCTTAAAGATCATCTCATTCCACTGCCCTGCCGTGGGCAGGGACACCTTCCACTATCCCAGGTTGCTCCAACCCGGCCTTGGACACTTCCAGGGATGGGACATCCACAGCTTTTCTGGGCATCCCAGCCTCCAGGGTTCCAACACTGCCCTCACAGTAAAGGATTTTTTCCTAATATCCAATCTAAACCTACTTGATTTCACTTTAAAGCCGTTCCCCCTTGTCCCATCACTCCACGCCCCTGTCACACATCCCAGACTTTGTAGTTTGTGACTCTTCCTTTCCATCTCACACCACTGCTCCTCACTTACCTGATCCCACACTCAAAAACACCCAAGCACAGCTTTGATGGCCTGAACCCAGACTCATCAGCCCCACGGGGCAGTGGGGCAGCTCTGTAACATTAAATAGCTCCACGTCTTCCTCTGCAGCCACAGAATCGTGGAATTGTTAAGGCTGGAAGAGATCATCCAGCCCAACCCTTCACCCAGCACTGCCGTGTTCACCACTAAACCTCATCCCCGCGTGCCACATCCGCACATTTTTTTGGACACTCCCAGGGGTGATGACTCCACCACTTCCCTGGGCAGCCTGTCCCAAAGCCTGACCACCTTCCCAGCAAAGAATTTTTTCCTAATATCCAACTTAAACCTGCACTGGCACAACTTGAGGCCGTTTCCTCTTGTCCTGTTTCTTGTTACCTGGGAGAGGACTGACCCCAACCTCAATAAAACGTCCTTTCAGGGAGGTGAAAAGACACATGAAGCGATGCTGTCACCACCAATAACAAACCTTGGCTCTGTCTCCCTGTTCCCATTGCCAAATGAAATCCTGTTGTGCACCAGGGCAAGGCAGGAGAGAAATACAACTCTGGTGATGCTCAAGCCCACGAACACACATCCATGGCTGCATTTATCCTGTCCCAGCAGGATAAAGAGGGAGCAGGAGACCAGATCCTGCCTGGGTTTTCACTTCATCAGGGCTAAGCAGCCAATAATTACTCGGGATGAATACCCTTGGAGGAGAGCCAGAGAATCCCAAATCATTCTCTGATTTCAACTTTCAATTTACCCAGCCTGTGCTAAGGTCATTAATCACACTCGCAGCACCCAACACAACAGAAATTAGTCCCTAATCTTCTCCCCTCTTATTTCGTGACATGAGGAGTTGGGGGCAAGGGGAAGAGAAAAGAGAGGCAGAGGTGCCACCCACGAATCTCACAGTCACTCAAAGGGGCTGGGATTAATAAATCAAAAATCCATTGTTAATACTACAGGCTTAAACATCCATCTAAATGCAAATGAATGAACACTTGGGTTCTTCCTCTTTTTTTTTCTTCCAAGTGCTCTGTTCGACAGCTCCATCTTTGAGGAAGCACATGGTCACCAGATAATTGTCTGTTCTAATTGCAATTTTACAGTCCAACCCTTCACGGCCCATGGATTTTAAGTGGCCTTTAAAGAATTTTGGTGTGCTCTGGATGGGATTGGAAGCTCAGGTGGCTGCAGGAACAGGCAGGTGCTCTCATGGGAGGATTGCTCCAGGTTTCCTGCCTCTGTACCTGTTCAGTCACAGGATGCAAGGGGTTAAATCCGGAGGCTGGGTCACTGGAATCAGGTGGAATTTGGGTCACCAAGATCTGCAGCCTCAGGTGGGTGACTGTGAGTGTGGGGAAACTCCACCTGGCCACCCATCTTTGGAGCAGGAATATAGAGGCAAAAGAGGAATCTTGAGGGGTCTCGGTGTCTCCTGAGCAAAGGAATACCCCGACAGGCTGGCTTGGGCTGCACAGGGAGTGCAGCAGGGTGGAGAACAGGCAGGGGAAGGAAGCTGTAAACCCATTAAATAGGTCAGAGATGGGAAATGGGATTTGACAGAACTGCAGAACGGTTTGGCTTGGAAGGGATCTTCAAGAACATTTAGTTCCAACCCGCCTGCCATGGACAGGGACGCTTCCCACTAGACCAGGTTATTCAAAGCCCCATCCAACCTGATCCTGAACACTTCCGGGAATGGGGCATCCTTAGTTTCACCCATTTGCACAATCACCTTATGAGAGTGATCAGTGGGAGAACCTCCAGTTTATAGGGAGAGGTGGCAGGAAGGAGAAGATGGGAGCGAAGAGGGGAACCGCACAAGAGTGTCTGAGCCACGGGGTTTCCTGGCACAGAGTCACCAATCAGGACCTCTATCCCATACCAGGCAACAAATCCAGGGTGCAGCCTAAAAGTTCTTGTTCCAAGCAGGGAACAATTACCAAAATTGCGATTCAATTGACAGCTCCAGAGCACTTTTCAAGTTCGAGGTGAGCAGTCAGGACTGGGGAGTGGGGTTTGCATCATTTGCCCTTCATTAGACCTTCCCAGGAGGCAGCAGGGGTAGCAAATCAACTGTAAAATGTTGTGAAAATCAGCTTTTAAAATATTGCACAAACAGCTTGGCAGCTCCCCTCGCCAGAGCTCGCCGGATCAGCTCTGAGTTTTGGAACATCCCCCTAACAAAAAATGTGCTGCCATCAGCATTTGGGGCTTTTCAGCTGCTCGAGGTTGTAAATGCTGGTTGCAAACACTTGCAGAAGTGCACATGCAGCCCCCAAAACCCAGCGAGAGTGGAGGCTTAGCAGCAACATTTGCACAACCAATCTGCCAGGGGGTTGGAATCCATCCTTGAAAACCAAACCGCGGCATCCGTGCCAATGAGTTTCCTGCTCGGCTCTGACCTCCCGTTCTTTGGTGCCGTGAGGATGCAGGGATGAAAGACTGAAAGGAATCCCAGCGTTTTGCACTCCCAGAGGGACAACAGGCAGCCCAATGAGCTGCTGAGCCTTGGGAGGAAGCGTGTGGGGCAGCCAGAGCTCCGAGGGCAGGGAGTGACCTGGTTGAGGAGGTTGGAATGAGAGAATCTTTGGGATCCCTTCCAACCCAAACCGTTCTCTAGGACGAGGCAGAGCTGATGATGCTGAACTGGGCACTGCTTTGCCTCCAGCTCAGAAATGGCATCCAAACCTCCCAATCCATGCTCAGCTCTGGGCAAACCTTCATCTATGTCCTACCAGGCCCTTCCCAGTGCCAGCTCTGACATGTTCCTGTACCCACCCTGAACAGCACTCCCGTCCCTCAGACCCAGCCACGCCCAAACTGGATTTTGCTGTTTTCAGGCTCAGACTGCAGCTAATTAAATCCAGGTCTGAGCATGGCAGGGAAACATCTCCATGCTCCTGGACACAACCCTCTCTCTGCTTTTGGAAAGCCAAAAGCAGTGGGATGGAGTGCTGAGGAAAAGGAGCAATGGTTCCAGCTCCTGCCTCTACTTGCCAAAAACGGGGCTGTTGTACAAGTGCTTTAATTCCATTCCAGCGAGGAGAAACAACAGCTTTAGCAGAGCAGGCCAGCTCCTGAATCTGCCCACCAATCCAGCCCTCTGTGCTGACCCACACGCTCAGTTTGCTCTTCGGCACACAGAAAATACGATAAAATCCCCTCTCATTAATTTCTTAAAAGTCCACCTGCATCTCAACCATCTTCTAATGCTGCAGTGATTTTCAGTAGAAGCCAGAGGGACCAGTTCTACAACACAAGCGTGACTCCACCAGCAGGGAGACCCTCTGGGTTCTTCAGCTTTGCTTTGGATCCACTCAGAGACGCCAAATTTATCCCAGACCAACAAGAACTGGGCTGAGTGTAAATCTGTTGCCTGCCTCTGTGTGCATATGCTACTTAATGGAGCATAAAAGGACAAGAATGGAATCATTTTTCAGATGCTGCAGGTAATAATAATAAATAATAATAATAAATGCAGGGGCATGTGCCAAATGTCTGAGATCTCAAGGAGAGGAACTAGCTGCAAGCGGAAGAGGAGCCAGGTAGGTCCTCAAACTGAGATGCAAAAGTCAGCGAAGTAAAACCACCATTAAATCAAACACTTTGTATCCTTGTCAAGTTCACTCAGGATTTAAGACCTCACTTTCAGAGTGAGGTTTTTTTTTCTTTCTAAGATGCACGTTCTTTGACAACTACTCCCCATGCGGGATTTATGGTCTCGAATCTTTGTGGCAACTTGGGATTGCTTTTTCTTCCCTGCTGGCCACAACCACATCACTCAAACCCTCCTGAACAGCACCAGTCATCGCTGGAATTCTGGCAAAAATCATTTTTCTAAATCACAGCAGCACAACATGAAGTTCATATTACCTGGACTTCACCACCACAGGCCATATTTGCAACTGAATTTTTGTTACTCTCCTTACGGTGCATGATTTGGGGTGAGCGCTGCAGAGAGCCCAGCACTGCTGTGCTGAGCTCCATCTGAAAAATTCCACAGCCCTGGGTCCCAGTTCATGTAACCTTTATGTGGAAAAATCCAAAATAGCACCTAAAGACAGCTCAGAGAGAAGCAGTGCACGTGTGAAGGAAGAAGCGCTCCCCACCAGGGCGAAGAAAATACTGAGCAGAGAGAGCAGGAACTGACACATCACTGCTAAAACTGTGGTGATTTCACCCAAAAAAGCAAACAGACCCGTGAGAGGAAAGGGAAACCCACAGAACTCACCCATCATTTTCATCCCACAGGATGCAGGTCTGGTTGGTGGTTCCCTGCCGAGAGACAAGAAAGGGAAAATAGAAACAAATCAGTGTCATGGTGTCTGTGGAGTGTCTGGACTGGAATGAAATATGGGGCTTTAAAACACCTTCCACTCTAAGGGCGGGGGATCTGGGATACACCAGATGAGCTGTCATGGATCTCAAACCCTTGGAATGGCTTTTGCCACCCTGGGATTGGAAAGCCACAATAAAATGTGCCTTGGTTTGTTCTGCATCACCACCACTGCAGAGGGATTTGACTCTGCCTCTCTCCTGACTCAACCTGCGGATATTCCTCCTTATCCCTCCTCTCATACAGAATCCTTTTGCTGCTCCCTTCTGGAAAGTGGATCAAATACAGCCTCTGCTTTTGTGGGACAAAACCACAGCCCTGCAGGAGGGGGTCAGGTGTGTTTAAAGCCCCCTGGAAGAGGTTTGCCTCTGACTCCATTTGTCTGAGACAGCTTTGGAAAATCCCTCCAGGAGAGTCCAAAGACACAAGAGATCTTAATATTCATGTTGTAGGACCTCAGGAGGGCATCTGATCTCCACAAAAAGGACGGGCCTTGGGGTATGTAAATGTCCATCCCTTAAATCTGCGTAGGGTTGAGCAGAGGAAACTGGAGGGAATTTTTGCCTGCCTTGGAACGCGTTGAGGACAACAGTAATATTCCAGACTTAATGGGAACAGCCTTTCCCCCTGCCTTTCCCTCCTCAAGGAAGACCATTGTTACGTCAAGCTATTTTAATGAGCGCACGATCATTCCCCTGTGGTGATGCCCACGGTGGAATGGTGTGAACTGGGGACAAGCATGGCCGTGTTCCCTGTGCCAGCAGTGTCCCCCTCCTGCTGCTCTGGAAATGCAGCCTGGTTTTTGGGAAGATCGAAGGGTCCTGCACCAGAAAAAGATGTCAGGAGCCCATCGAAACCACCTCCTTCCTGACACCAACACATTCCTGCCCTGCAGAAGCAAACACGGCCATGGGATGGGGCAGGTTCCCAGGAACCACTTACGTTGTACAGGTGGGAGAATTCGATTTCCAGAGGGGTGAGGAGAGACCGAGGGAATGGCTTGACAGTCACGGAGATGACTTTGGAGTTCAGAACGGTGCTGTTCCTGGGGAGAAGAGGGGAAAGAGAGGTTCTGGAGGGATTTTTGTGGAGCAGGGAGTCCCCTGGCAACCGTCACTGGTGGAGCAAGGTTTAGTGTACACCGTGCAGAAGGGGTTGACCTCATTACTTTAAAATACCCCCAAAGACATTTGCTGCTGATGGACCCCATCCTCTGCCCTCTGGGCTCCCCTCACAGCCAATCCACATTTATCCCTCCAAGACCAAACCATTTTAGGAACCTTATCAACCCCTAAAGCACCTGGACTTAGAGTCTGTGTCTATCCCAGAAATAAAATAGTCCTGGGCTCATTTTCTCTCCCTGCCATGAGGAAACAGAGCTCATTTGGACTACAGTGACCCTTGTCAGCCCTTCCAGCTCAGAATATTCCATGATTTCATGTGCTTTCCAAAAAAAAAAAAATCCTGTTTTGCATCTCCAAGACTGCTTAGCCTGCACTGCAGTGAGGCTGAGGCGTGGTTGCTTATCCATGGGGCAGCACGTGATCCTGGCTGGAGGAACTGCTGTGTATCTTCCTTCCCTGAGGGCCAAAAGCAAATGGAAAAAGGCCAAACCTTTCTTGTAGATGTCTAAATGTCTGTGCCCAGACAAATATTGTAATAAATTTGGCAGCCCTGGGAGGTTTGGCTCTTGGGAGGGGCAGTAAGTGAGGAGATAATTCCCATTTTGGAAAGCCAAACTCTTTGTAGGCCCTTCCCTGGACACTGAATGTGTAAACACACAGAGTTTCCTCATTTTTCTGCAGTCTATTGGTGTTTAAATAAGCAAAAGGTCCCCATAAGCAGCAGCTGAAAGTGCTGCTGTGAAGGAATTGGTAGTGGAGTGGTAGATCCAGATCAGGCTGCTCCCAGCTCCTGTGGCATCCATGGACAAAAGAAATCCTTCCTTATCTAAATCTTCACCAAACCTGCAGGTACTGCTAAAATCCTTTGCTTTTCCCTCTGGGTTTTACCTTTTTTTTTTTTTTTTAAGAAAAGAATTAGGTGGGAAGGATTTGCAGTTGCTTAACAGCAGCAAAAAAACCCAGGTTTTAAATAAAAAAAAGGAGGGAAAAAAATGTTTAGAATTGTCCATGGATGTGTAAGTGGATGCTCAGAAAGCCACTGTTCCACCAACACTAGAGGGAACAACAACACTGATTTAACAGGGTAAATAAAAAATTAAAAAATACGTATTTTCCTTAAAATAAAAAGGAAAAACTAAAGAAGAAAAAGAAGAAAAAAAGAATGAAGCAACAAAGCCCAACCATCACCCTACAGAGGAAAAGTAAAGGAATAAATCAATGGGAGCAGGCAGCTGTAAGAGGCTAAAACTGGGATCTGCTGAAGGGTAACCACCAGTGCATGTCTTCATTAGAGGCTGTGTCTGTAAGGGTCAGTCCTTGGGTCAGTGCTGCTGAATATTCGCGTGAGCAGCGGGGATGACACCGAAACCTCCTTGCGGAGGCCAAGAAGCAGGTGAGGATCGATGCAGCAAACACAAACAGAAAGAGGATTCGATTTTTCAGCGAGGCAAGTGGTTAGAACACGGAAGTCACCGGTGTGCAGACCGTGAAGGGTGATCAGTGGCCAAGAAGCCCCAGCTCAACCAGAAGTTGGAGGAGGCTTGTAAAAAATAGAGACCAACTTTATCCGTGGGTAAATCATGATAGTACAACGGGCAATGGTTTTAAACTAAAAGAGAAGAGGTCTGGATTAAATGTTGGGAAGAAATTCTTTGTTCAGAGGGTGGTGAGGCCCTGGCACAGGTTGCCCAGAGAAGCTGTGGCTGCCTAATCCCTGGAAGTGTCCAAGGCCAGGTTGGACAGGGCTTGGAGCAACCTGGGATGGTGGAAGATGTCCCTGCCCATGGCAGGGGGGTGGAATGAGATGATTTTTGAGATCCTTTCCACTGAGATGAAGCAAAGAACTTCTGTCTGTACCCTCCTTGTCTGGATTCCACTCTGCTGTCGGGTTCAGTTTCACCTTGAGATGGGGAAATAGCAAAGGGAGTTCGAAACAGAGACACAAAATTGATCCAGGTGCCGGAAAACCAGACAAAAAATTCTCTGTTGGAAGGCTTGTCTGACAGTTCCTTGCACGTGGGGGGCTTTTCAGTCACCCACCCGAAGGCCCAGTGCCTGGAAGTGAAAGTCAGACAAATTCAGCCTCAAAAAGAGAGGCAGGCTCCTGGCAGAGAAGGTAATTAAGCAGCTGAGCAGCTTGTCGGGGGCGGCGAAGGACTCAGTGTCACGGGGAATCTTTCGGGTGGAAGATGAGTCGTTTCTCCTACAAGCACGTTGCAGCCCAGCTTCCGGGAATAAAACAAAACACGCGGAGATCGGGCTTGAGCAGGAGTTCAGCGGAGCTCAGAGGGCTCCTGAGTGGCCACCAAGGCTGTGCAAAGAGCTGCGAACACAGTGCTGGGTACACGAGGAGAACCAGGCTGGTGGCTCTCTGCTGTCCGTGTCCTCTGCAGCAGAGTCCAGCTGGGACCAAGCACCTCTCTCACCTCCCCGGCTTGGAAAATCAGGTTTTGTGTGTAGCCCATCCCAATTGTCACAGCTGCCAAGATCCGCTGGGCTCTCTGGATCCAAGGGGACAGAGTAATTCGTGACTCAGAGACAGAATTGCTGCTTGGGGGAGGTAAATTGGGACAATTAGGAACAGCTCAGCTGGTGCTGTTTGCGGAGTTAAATCTACTTTTTTTTTTTGTTCCTGGAAAAATGGCTCTGCATTGAATCAGAGTGGTCCAATCCAGGGTCTGGGTCCTTATTTCTTATGTGTACCCAAGGATAGCTGCTCTCCTCAGTGGTCTTGGATATTTTTTACCCATGGGCAGCTATGTGGTTATTTAACAACATTCTCCTTGTTAATGCTGTGTCCCTTTGCACGGCGCTGAAGTAAGAGGCGCTTTTCTGCTGCTGCTGCTTTCATTTCTTTCATTTCTCTTTATTTTTTTTTTCCTTTGACTCTCCACAGGTGATTCAAGACTTGAGCTTTTTTTGAAGAGAGACTGTCCTTTAATTAAGGAACATCTTAAATCAGCTCTCCCGCGGGAACGCTGTTTGGAGGCTGTGGCCGCCGCAGCTGCTGGTTATCAGAGCACATTCCCTGCTTGGCCAGAGGAAGCTGAAATACCGCTGGATCATTTGAGCCAATGATGTTTATTGCCCTTCTGATCTAATTCCCACTGCTGTAATGGAAGATATTACAGAATACAGTTGGCTGACTTGCTAATTCCTCTCTGCACTCACTCGGAGCTCTTCTGCCATTGCCAGCGCTAAATCTGGAGGTATTTAAATGATTATCGGTGAGGAGAGATGCCCTGGTGTTTATGGTAAATGGGCTCACGCTAATCAGTGCAGAACAGATTTAGAAGGTGCCTTAGGATGCTTAATTTACTGCCTCAGTACCAGTCTCGGGGAAAAAAAAAAAGAGCGAGAGGAAAAGGGAGAGGAGCGAAGAAAAAGCGAAGGGAAGGCTGAACACAAAAGCTTTGGTGCCCAAGGCACTTTGCAGCGCCGGGAACACGGCAGACATGTGCAGCCAGGCGTGCTCTGCTCCCCTCTCTCCTCCCCAAGCCTGTCTGTGCTGCTCTCCAGGGCTCAGTGTGGCTGGCATCTCGGGAAGATCGGGGCAGCTGAGCATCCCCCATCTGTCAGGGCCGCCAAAATCCCTCGTGACGAGGAGGGCAGGGTAAGGTTCCATTCCTGGAGGGCGAAGGGTGGCAGGGAGGAATGAGACAGCAGCACTGATCCTCCTCCCCTCCTGTCTGGGGTGCTGCACGTGGACGGGGAAAACGTTCCTGCTCCTCCGGCACGCCATGCGTGAGCCTGGCCCCACCTGAACACGGGCGCCAAAATATTCCCATTGCAGGTCAAAATCTGTCTCATTGCACCCAGTGATCTCCACTTTTCCCCTGGAAGACCGGGCCTTGCAGCCAGAGGGATCTTCCTGGTGATTTCCCAGCTGCTCCCCCTCCCCAGGCAGCCCCTCTTACCTCTGCAGGGAGAGGATCTTGCCCACGTTCCGGTACAGCACGGTCCCAACCACGAAGACGGAGGAGTCGTCCGACACTGCAGGACACCAGAGGGGAGGAAAGAAGACAACAGCACTGAGACAATCGGGGTGGCAGCTGTCCCCACGGGACACCCAGGGGCAGGATTTGGCCTCCGGAGTGGCGGAGGGCTCTCTGTTGGGGCATGGCCAATGCCAGCGTCACTGTGGTGGGATGCAGGGGCTGCTGTCACAACAGGGAGGGCTCAGCACCTTTGGCGTGACCTGACATCCCAGATTTCCACCCTCACCGAGGCTCACCTCTCCCACAGGGTGCTCCCCCATTCAGAAACCCCCAAATCCCTCTGACAGCACCACAACAGACAAATCTGCAGGGGGGAAAGGTCTCTAGCAGCCACCTCGAGGCCTTTGGAGCCGTCCACAGCTATCAGGCCATCAGAGAGAAGAGCCGCGCTCGGGCCCACAAAGGCAGTGGGAAGGAGAGCGGTCCCACTGTGCCTGCTCTGACCCCAAAATTCGTGTGCTGCCCCTGGGGGCTGCAGCAGATCCAGATGAGCCTCTGAATCATCTGTGTGACCTCTGGGCACATCACTTGACCTCCTTCTCCTTTTCCTCTTATTTTTCCTCCTCCTCCTTCTCCTCTGCCTCGCAGTGCCCAGCTGAAAAAAGCCAGAACTTCCCCTGATGCACCACAGCAGAGGCAGCCCCGGGGCTGGATTTTCAGGGGGAGAAAAAGCAAGTGGCTGGGTGAACAGCAGTGCTGAAGAAGCCTGGGAAAGCACCAGGTGGGGCTTCTCTGATGTCTTGTACTGAGGCTGAGCTGAGAGTGTTTCTGCTTCATCACTGCAGGACAGGCACAGCTCTGCATGTCCTGTCTTTCTTATCAACAAATTGGGATATCTGGTGAGCACGTAACTGGGAGAGACAAACCGACAGGCTTGCAGAGCAGTTGTGTCACCCAGCTTCATGAATCAGTGTTGGCCCATCAAAATCAACTGTTCAAAGTCAGCTCCCAGCAGTGAGGGGGTTTGGATTTGGTCTCATGGAGCTGCCTGTCTTCATCATTTTGCTCAGGATAGCTACTCCTGTTCCCTGCAGCCAGAGAAAAGTGAGGATCAAAACTAAGAGGTGGATTTCTGCTGGAATCACTGAGTAAACCCTCAAAAACTGCACCACCAGCACAAGATACTGAATAAAACAGAGGCAGAAGAGGCCTGGGTGATACTCAGGAAACCACGGAGAGGTGAGCACTGATGGGAAGTTGTTTCCTCAGGGTGGGTGTCACTTTTTGTTTGCTCAGTCACTACAGCTCAGGGGCCCTGGAGCAGCTCTGTGTGAGGATGCTTCCAATAGAAGTCTGGAAAACAGTTCCATGGGGAACTGAACACTTTTGGGACAGCCCTCGGCCTCAGAGCAAGGTCAGCTCTGTCTGAGTCTGGTGCCAGCAATTTGTCCAACCAGTGATTAAAAGCTTCCAGAGGTGAAGGCACCACAGCATCCACAAATGAACTGGGATAACGCTCCCAACATGCTCCAGCTTCTCCCAGGGAGCTCACGCTGTCTGCAAGGCACAACAAAACACAAGGAGTGCTTGACATGGTCCTTGCTCTGCCAGTGACTCACTGTTTACCCTTGGGGGTGTCACTTAGCTGTTCTTGGCCTCAGATTTCCCAAGCTGAAGTGATGGCTGATGCCATCCCCAGCAGGGGAGGCGAGGACAAAAGGTCCTGGTGTGACAGCGAGAGGCCAAAGGTCTTTTGTAGCAACAACTCAGTCTCCAGCCTCTGTCCCAAGGAAGGGGGAGCCAGCAGCTCTCAAAGCCATGAGTGCCAAAAGTAAATCCCATCGTTTCCCAGCAACCAGCCCAGTTTAGGGTCCAGCTTTTGAGGACTCAGGGCTCAATCCTGCCGAATGTTGTCTCTGCCAAAAGATGAGCGCCTTGAGTGTGTTGGTTCCTGGGACTCTCATCCATCAAATCATCCCAAAAAGCTCCAGGTTTTCTTCCAGATCTGGCAGTGAGGCCACCTTGGTTGAGGCACCACCTCTGTGCTGGGGCTCATATCCGTGCCGTGATATGGAGCCTCGGTGATAAATGCCTCTGAATTTCATCTCTGGGGGCAGGAAATTTCACACAAGGACCATAAACCCCCAGATCTATCAAAGCTTGTCCCAGCAGCAGACTCAGAGCCACCAGCTGCTCAGCCTGACCTGCTGACTCCCAGCTACTCACCCTCAGATGGCTCTCTCAGGTCTGAATCCAGGCTTGGGGGGCACCTAAAGCCATGTTTGCCAATTTTTCCTGCTTCTTTAGGGAAAGATAAACATCCACCCCCAGGCACTAAGCCTGCCCCTGAACTTCTGTGGGGAGTTTAGGTTGAACTCCTGGTCAGGCCATATCTGAAAGCCTTATTTGCACTCATCAGTGCGTTTGGTGTCCAAACATTTGTGAGCAAGTCCAGCTGGGCTGGAAGGGGATTTGAAGACCGGGCAAATGGAAGGAACCACTCTTAGAAAATGAAGGAGAAGATTTGTGTTGGCTGTGCTGCCTACCTGAGAGCCCTGAAGACAGGATGCTCTTGGAGACAGTGACCTTGTCCTCCGAGTTCTTGGCCCAGTCCACCATTCCCCTCCAGCCTTTCATGGGGAAGGTGATGTCGGTCGCTGCGTTCGCAGGCAGTTTGTGAATGCCGAGGACTGGGGGGAAACAAGAAATAAAACCAGTAAGTGAAACCAGCTTCAGTAAATTCCACATGTGCTCAAGAAAACATGGGAAGCATTAGTGGGAAATCAGATAGACTGGATCTAGGGAGCCACAGGAGTGATGCTCTCTTGAGGAAATATCTATCCACGAAAGAAGATAAAACCAGGGCTCACGCTTTGCTGAAAGGGTCCTGCCTGCACTAAACCTGGCAGAGGAGAGGTCAGTCTGCTCCAGCACCTTATCTCCAGGAGTGGCCAGCAGCAGCTGATAAGAAGTGTGAGAAAGAACAAGACATCTCTTGGTTTGTCCTCTCAGCAATCAGCAGGACTTCCTCAGCTCCTGGCTGCATCCAGATCATCAACTTTAACAGCCACCAACGGACCTCTCTTTTGTGCAGGTTCCTAATCCCATCATGAACCCATCTGTACTTTTTGGCTTCTGCAACCTTCTCTGGCAACAAGTTCCACGCAGCGATTGTGCACACAGCATCAATCAAACACTGCCTGCTGTTTGTTCGCTGCCTCCATTGGCTGCTGGGCTGTTCTTGTGTTCAAAAAAGAAAAGAAATGGTCTAGTTCTGCCCAGTTCGTCATCTGCTCTCCATTCTGTAGATATCTCTCAGATCTCTCTTTGGATATCTCTTCTTCCTCATGAAATTCCAACTTCTTTGGAGAAAAGCCACCTCGTATTTATGTCTGTCCATGTCTTCCCTTGGACTTTTTAATGTCCTGCCACCTGCTGCCTCCCGTCCTTCCTTCCCTCCCCACAGCCCAGGTTATCCATATTGCACAGTAATTAACAGCTTCTGGGGGTCTCTCCCCGGCGTGGGGAGTGCAAATGAACTCACCCAGATTGTCCGTGACTTGGTAGGAATCCCGGAAATCCTTCATGCGAAAGCCGATGACATCAATGAAATCCTCCACGAGCCTGAAGAGCTCCTTGGCGTTTGGCCCTATCTGCAAAGAGAGGCAGAATTTTGAGTAGACCAGATCCGAATGAGAACAGCAGGAGCTCCTCTGAGGGCAAATGTTTCTGCCCTGGCACGTGAACTGGAAGCACATGCTGGGTATAACGGAGTGTTACGGAGCTGTGGAGAAGGAGGACTGAGAAATCTTAAGAGGCAGCCTAAAAAAGAAAAAGAAAGGGGCAAAAAAAAATGATAATGTGACACTCGGATAAAACACAGGGTGGAGGGTAATATTTGAGACTCTCTGGAGAAGAGAATAACCTACCCATCTCCTTTCATAGAATCATAGAAATACAGAATGGTTTGGGTTGGAAAGGACCTTAAAGATCATCTAAATCTAACTCCCTCTATTGAAAGTAATCACACCAAAGGACAATTGTGGTCCAGTGTTGAATCCCAGGCAGTCTGATTTTCTCCTTTCCTGTTTTATTGTCAGGATCTCACTCTCCAAATAATCAGGTTCTTGGTCCCGTGCTGTCCTGGAGTTTCTCTGCCTCTTATTTCTTCCCTACTTTTTCCCCATTGATAGAGACATTGGCAGTGACTCTTCTTTACCTCTGCTTTGCCAGCTTGAGACAAGGCTGTTAAACAATAACCAGTTTTCCAGTGACAGATTCCATAAAACACAATCCTCTTGCAATGAGCTGTGCTGAATACCTGTCTTCTCCTCAAAGCACATTTGCCCACGGGGGCTGAGCAAATGCCATGGGAGGCTGAAGAAAAGCAGCTCAGCTCCTCTTCTTTTCCTTTTCCACCACTTTAACAGTGATTTAAGTTCCTCACCATAATCCAGACATTCTGAGGTGGCTGAGCAGAGCTGGGGGGACAGCTGGGGACAAGCAGGATCGGAAGGAGGCAGAAGAGTGTGGGCAAGGAGCACAGGGGTGGCCGTGTGTGTCTCTCTGTCTATCCAAGGAATCTTGGTAAGACTGAAACTGTCTCAGGATGAGATGAAAAAGTCCTGCCAGTACAGCAGGTGTTCACAGAAGGAGGAGAGCTGAGTGAGGATGCTATTTTTAGCTGCACACTTTTATATTCCATTACAGATTGAAATCACAAGGTCAAACCAAATCCAGGCTACCCTGGATGTTGTATTTTAGGTTTTATCATATAATGGTCAACAAAGGCTCTTCAAAAACCATTGTAGCCCTTCTCTGAATGCCTTTATGGGTTGTTTTAATTTTTATTTTCCTTGAACAACATCTCTCTGCCTGGGGAGCCACAGGGCATTGGAATGTGAGACTGCAATGAAGTTGGGTTTATTTTTAATGAGCAAATTGGGAGCCAAAGGCTTTGTTTTAAAAGAATTGGTCAATCTCACAAAATGTAAGGTGTGATTTTGGTCCAACAGCTTTGAGGGAGAAGCAGAGAGACTGCTGAAACCTCTGTTGGCAATCCTGTTCGTGAAGATTTCTGTGTCCTAAAGCCGTGGTGCTGGGCTGTCCTCTCAATTCCCACTAAAATACACACCAGGAAAACATTCTCCCCATGATGTGCCCCATCCATGTGTAGGTCATGGTGACGCTGGGCTGTGCCCGCCTGGAGGTGCAGAGAGCAGACTGCACAGGGAAAGCCACGGGGAACAAAGTGCCACACAGAGCAAGCTGTTTTTAAGGGGATCAACAGGGTTTCCCTGTTGTCATGACAACTTGACAGTCTCCTCTGCTTGGTGCTGAAATACGTACACGCACCTGGAGGCTTGAGACCAAGTGTTTGGGCACAGTCACAGAATCATGGTATAGTTTAGTTTGGGAGGGACCTTGGAGGCCACCTGGCCTGACCCACTTGCTCAAGCATGCCCAGGACCATGTCCAGATTCTCTATCCCACCCAGAGACAGATCGTGTCACCCTCTTCCAAATTCAATAGGAAGGCACAAAATATGGGGAAGAAGAGAGGAGAAGGCTGCTCAGCTCCTGACAGAGCTGCTGTGGCATGAAGGAAATGTTTACGAGTCCCTGTCTCACGTTCTGGACTTTCAACAATTGTGCCAGCACTTGTTGGTAAAGAGTTTTTCCCAGAGGACTTCCCTGGTTGGTGTGTAGATAACTGGACTCTGGGGTTGCTTTGTGTGTTGGGTGACTTTTTTTTTTCTTGATTATTTGCTGTTTCCAGATCTCTTGGAGGAATTTTGCAACAGCTCGCCAAAGGAATGGTAAAGGGACGCAGGAATAGGTCTGACACAAGTCCACAGCACAGAGTTCAAATGGGGCGCAAGAGACAAGGGCCAAATAAGACAAAGAAAGAAAAACCAACAACATCATCCCCTAATGCAGGAGAGTTCAGCTATGGAATTATTCATAGAGTCTTAGAATGGCCTGGGTTGAAAGGGGCTTTAAAGTTCATCTAATTCCAAACTCCTGCCATGGACAAGGGCTCTTTCCACATCTTTCTCAAAGCCCCATCCAACCTGGCCTTGAACACTTCCAGGAATTTCAGGGAGTTCAGGACTGAGCAGGATCCCTAACCTTGGCAGGAGAGAAATAAAGCTCAGCATAACCGAACCCAGAAGCTCAGCTGAGCAGACTCCAGCTCTGAAAATCCCTCCCGTCCTGCATCTCTTCAGCCAGGAACTCCAAGCCACGTAATCCCACTTTATCTTGGCAAGAGGAAAGAGTGGAATTACAGCAA
The DNA here is from genome assembly GCA_013397775.1 of Eulacestoma nigropectus. Taxonomy (NCBI): domain Eukaryota; kingdom Metazoa; phylum Chordata; class Aves; order Passeriformes; genus Eulacestoma; species Eulacestoma nigropectus. Next base: position 866,054 of record VZTE01000758.1, read on the forward strand.
GACATCAGGATTACCAACTCCAAACCAAGCCTGACCCCTGAGTGCTATCCCAAATTTGGTTTACCAGCATTTCACAGTTTTTCATGCAGAGAGTCTGGCTCAGAGCTGAGATCCTGTGGCTTCCTGAGTTACTCCTTTAATGTGACTCAGCCTGGAACTAAGCTCCTCTTAGGAGGTCATGTAGACACTGGGAAATTCCCCTCCTCACGGCTTAGCTCTGTGCTGAAAACCTCTTTATTTCCAGGGAAGGTGCTGAAGGTTCATACCAGCTGAGCTTCCTCCCATTTTTCCCGGTTTTCCTCCGACAAAATGTTGCTGATGATCTGGACGAAGTTCTGGAGAAGGGAGACAAGAGAGGACAAAAGAGGTGGTTATGCAAACATCGCCCAGGCTGGGAAGGTCACAGTGGTGTGGGAGGAACATGTGAGATTCAGACATGCTCCAAAAGGGTTCTCTTGATCCCATTCCCAAAAGGCCCCACAGCACCTCGCAGGTCCCCAGGGATGTTAATGGGCATGTTAATTTTAATTAGCCCTTTTCCCAAGGCCTTCACTTTGACTACTGTATCTCCTGAGGCATTGGATGTCTTGTATCCATTACTGATGATCTGAAGGACAGAGTAGGTAAATATTTGTCAGAAACTGATTAAAACCAGAAGGTCTTCCATTGCATAAATCCTTTCCTATCTTTTTTTTCTATTATCCCTGTTGTTTCCAATACATGGAAACCTTGGGATCCCCTTTAGCCTGCGACCAGGCAAGAGAGGCAGAGATGGGTCACGAGGGTGCTGTCCATGGTAGGACCTTTGCAGCACACGATGAGAAGGAAGGAGACAGGAAATTTAAGCCTATTGATTTTTTTCTCCAGTTTTACCACTCTCTGCAGATCCGGCAGGATCAGTTTACTGTTTCAAGTCGTGGGGTGATGACCCATCCCAAGGGTGTATCCTGTAGCTGCTCTGCAGCTGCTGGAAGTAAAACCCTGTGATGAGAAACCACGAGGATATTCCCCTACATCACCATCCAGGTACCCAATGCCACAGGATCATTTTACCTCGAGTCATTAGCCTGAAATCCCTGCCAAATAATGTTCTCATATCAATTAGACTCTGCAGTAAAGCGCTATCAGGTTGAAATAGTTCAGAGTGACCTTGGCTTTCAAGTTCTTAGTTTATAATCCAAGGAAGAGCCACCTCAAAAGGAGAGTTTGTTAATACAGAAAGACATTTGTGTTGGGAAAAACAATAATCTGATTTTCATCAGCGTCGTATCAGCTACAATGAGTATCAGTAATCAAACCTGGAGCCCTGAGCATGGACACACCTCTGAGCCAGGCTTGGCCTCCAGGAAATGCACCTGGGCTCACCTGGACATCCCCAGAAGTCGGGCTGTGATAAGCCCTACGGAAGATCTCTGTCATGTTCCTGAGTATGTCCATGGTGGACAGCAGGTCCCCACTGTAGCTGGTCCCATCCTGGGAGATTTCCACAAGGTTCTGGAGCACGTCTGACAGCCCATCTCCCATCAACCCACGCTGAGCTTTGGAAAGATGTTCCCTGGTCTGAGAAACAGAAAAAAAACACGAGAAACACTTTTAGGGACAGCCAAAGTCACGTTAATGAGCTCAGTGAAGGAATTGCTGGGGGAAGGTTTTTGACCTTCCTCACAATTCAGGGTGCAGATTAGATGAGTCTGACAATCTTTACTGGCCTGAGAGCCTCTGATATTTTTAAAATGATAGGAAAGAGTGATAGATACTAGATTATATTCTAAGTGGTTCTAAAATGACAGAAAACTGAAATTTTCTGTTTGCCCATGAAGAAGAAATTGTCCTACTAAGAAGTTTCTTCTGTTCATAACCCAACAGAATATTTTTGTCCCAAAACCTTGTTTTCTTACAACCAATTTGGAATTATTTTAGGACAGACTGTACCTTACCCTGAACGGGAGAGGTCAGTTCTCCTAAAGGCCACAGGAGACCGGCAGAAAATCCTCACAACAATGAATTTAAGATTAACAAAAAATAAGATGCTTATTGAAAAGTGATACAGTCACAGCGATACTTAATGATAATGTGATGTGAAAGGCCTGGAAGAACCCAGATTCTGCCAAGCTGGATATTAAAATATCCTGAAAGGAACCATCCCTTGTCCGTGAAGTGCCCGTGCATCACAAGGTAAGCAGAAAAAACAGTAAGAGAAAATCAAGGCACAGCTGGAAACTCCTTTTTTCCTTCTTTTTTGTAACTATAGCCGTGTCACAATCATTAGGGAGGATCCTGAACCTGCTGAGCTGAGGGAGTGGGGCTGCCTTACCATCATCTGTATGTTCCTGTAATCAATAGAAACACACTTGATGTACGTTGGAGGCTCCCAGTAAGCGATGCCTTCTTCGTCTAAGATGCACCTTCGAAGGATCAGCCCTGGAAGATGAACAGAACAAATATGGGAGTGAGGACAGCGTGAGAGGCCAAGCATTCATGGGGGTCGGTCTTTCGTCATGGGTAGGAAGTCATGGGACAAGAGGACACAGCTTCAAGTTTTGCCAGGGAAGGTCCAGAATGGATGCTAAGGAAAATTTCTTCACTGGAAGGATGGTCAAGCATTGGAAAAAGCTGCCCAGAAAAGTGGTGGAATCATCACCCATAGAAGTGTTCACAACATGTGTAGATGTGGCACTTGAGGACGTGTTTTAGTGGTGGGCCTGAAAGTGCTAAGGGTTAATGGTTGGGCCTGAGGATCTTAGAGATCTTTTCCAACCTTCACAATTCTGTAGAGATCACCCAGAACTGGTCAATGCATCCATTCAGACTCGGCTACCAGCACAAAGGGCATCAGAGGCACCTGCAGATGCCTGAACAACCCATGCAAGCCTGTAGGGGGGATTATCTTTATTTCCTTCTCCTGCCTTTTATTATTGCAGGGCGGCAGAAGGAACCGGGCAGGAAAACAAAAATTAACAAACTTGACATGGCTAGTCAGGGTGAAGGGAAGGTTTCTTCTCCTGCCCTGGATGGCAGCGTTTTTCCTGGCTCGGGAAGCCCCACGAGCCTCCCCAGGTGGTTTGGTCTGGTACTTGCAACTAAAGCAGGGCTTGTGCTGCCCACGCAGCCTGGAGGGGAATAAACACCCGACAGCACCAGTTTTGCATCAGCTGAAACTCTCTGAAAGCTGCTTCCAGTCCTCCCCCAGGCTTTCCCTCAGCTCCAATCCACAGAGGGGTTTGCTGTGATAATCACATGCCTTGTGATGCAGAGGAACAGACATATCAGAGAGGAGGAAAGGGAGAGGGATCACCCTGTCTCAGCCATCATGATGCCATTTGGAGTCTCTGAGGATCAGGTTTGCTGGGTTTGCAGTCCCACTGCCACTGCCAAATGATTCAGTGGCCTTTCCATGGATACAGCCCTTCTAGGACAGCACTGGGGACGACACTGACTGTCCCAGGCTGAGTCAGAGAGATCTGTCTGTATCCAACCCTCTCCCTCAAATGAAATAAAACCTTTACATTCATTATTGACACTGCTGCCCCTGTTTCTGTTCCTGCCTGGCGGTGAGGAGCATCCAGCTCAGGACAAATCCCACCACCAGCATGATCTCCTGGAGCCTTCTCTGCACTACTTTCCACTCCTTAGGGAACAGGTGGCCACAGCAGGTAACACCTGGATGCCCAGATCCTTTCACTTCACACCACCACGGTCAGACCATCAACTTGAGAGACCAAAGAAATGTTTGGAGAGGTGCTGAGGTTTCTAAGTGTAAGTGGAGAATGGAATTCAGATTTCCTGCTCTCATACAGCAGCTGCTTTTATGGGCACTGGAGAGAAATCCAACACGCAAGTCTAGAGGACTCTAAAGGCCTACCTGCTCTGCAAAGCTTTTTGTAGATAATGGAGGTAACAAATTCCTTAATTTCAAACTTGTCCCAGGACCAGGCAGTGGGTGGATGGAAACCACCTCAGATTGTCCAGTAACAACCAAGATGTTTTTGCTTAACAGTGAAAACAGAAACCCCGACAGAGTTAATTTAGCCCCTGGACAAAGGGAGGGAAGTCCGTGTGTTTGTCCTGTCATCCCACAGCCATGTTCTCCTCACCAAGGACATGAAGGATGAAGGATCCCCTGAGGGAGGACCACCTTCCCACCATGCAGTCACCCTTACCAGTGGCATTGCGGGGACACCGGACAGCTGCAGCATCCCCGGCTGGCGTCTCTTTCCAAACCACAGGGCCAAGACTCTCCTCGTCACAGATTTCGTGGGGCTCTGCCAGGAGAGAAAAACTCCATTGATAAAGCTTCCTCCTCAGCAAGGACATGGAAAAGGGAGTGGAAAGAGGAAATATGGGAGCGTGGTCTGGGAGCCAGGAGGCCTGGAGCTGCACTCCCAGCTCTGCAGCTGCTCAGTCCCTCACAAAGTCACTTCACCTCTCCGGAATTTGCTCTGCCTGTCTGAAAACTGGGCATTCATCCATTCCGAGGATTAGCCCACTAAAATCCGTGGGAAAGTCCACTCACATCCTTGCCTTGCCTTGTGGCAGCTCTTTGCAAGAAAACTGCTGTTGCTACCCTCTACTAAAGAGTTTTATTTCTTAACTTTTAATGGGCAGATCTTTTGTGGGTGAACTCCATGGCTCCAGACTCCACCTCTTCCATCCTTCAGGGTCAGCACCTGCAGTGTTGGATGTATCTCAAATGAGGCCTGGCATGAATCAGTGGAGTAAGAATGAAGGAAAGAGCAAGTAAATGAAGAGACAAGATGGACACATCCCCTGGGTGGTCTTCATTCTGCCTGCTTCCATCTTGTGCACAAAGGGGAGAAGATCTGAGCTCCAACCAGTTGGAATTGCATCAGCAGCTCATTTCCAAACACTGCTGCAGAGCCCGGGAGCCTGCAGAAATGTGTTTTGAGACATCACAGAAAAGGAATCATTGGAAGGAGGGTTTTGGATGCTTCTGTCTGTGGGTGGAGCTGAATCTGCCCCAGAGTTGGTGGGATTTGGGAGAAAAACATTCACCACAGGAGATCTTTGTGCTGAGAAACTCATTATTTACAATATGTAAAGCAGAGGGAGCAATGAGGATGGTGTTAAAGCTATTTGTCACTCCTGAGGGAGGGGAAGAGAAAAAACTTGATTTAATAGTTTTTGATTACAGTTTTTATGCATTGTGCATGTGAAAATACCAATAAAAAGGAAGCTGAGTTTGTGCCTGCAGCTGGTCAGGACATCTCCCACTGCTGTTCTGGGACTACCCAGGGACCAACCTGGCTGTGGGGAGGGCTCAAACCTCAAATTATGGGCATGGCAGGTCCCATTTCTTTGAAGAACTCCTACAAGACCCAACAAGCTGCCTGCACATCCCTGCTCCTGCAGGCAGGCTCCAAGACTGTGTGGTTTCAGCCCCAGCTGCAGTTCAGAGATGGATTCCTCCCCAGTAGATGCTGGGAATGAATAAGTTGCACTCTCTGCTTGGAAACAGACGCTCCTTCCCCTGGTTTAAAGTTCCTGTGTGAGTAATCACTGTTGTGATGGAACCCCGGAGGGCAAGCGGGACCCCAGCTGTGCTCTGCGCATAAGCAGGACTCATCCCTGTGCCAACAGCTCGTGGCTTCTGTAGATAAGCCAGAACAGGGCTGGAAAAGAGGCAATTTCATTTCCAGCCTGCTGACATGGAGCTGTGGGGCAGGGAGATTGAATCACCCAGTTGTGACAGCACTTGGTCACCCACAGAGCCTGTCTCAGAGCAGGGAGTGAATTCCAAACTCTCGTCCCCCGGACCAGTGCTTTGACCACGGTCAGAGAGGTGATGTCCCATGGTTCACAGGAGGGTTCTGGGATGTAGAATCTTCCAGCACCCTCGGCTACAAAGCAGCAGAGCATATCAAAAGCAGAGAGGGAGAATGTTCACATCTCTCCTCCTCTTTCTCCCCCGCTGGCCCGTCAAAACTTAATGGTCTCGTCACCCCTGCAGTGTCCCTGGGGACCGCTGAGGGATGCTGTGGATCAGAGATGCTCTTTAAAAATACACTGATTGGACTTGTCTTGCCAGTGAGCGCAGGACCAATTCCCAGGCCAGGAGAGAATCACTTCATCCTTTCCTTTTCTCTTCTTTTTTTCTTTTTTGATGTTGCTTCACAACAAAATCCCTTTTACCAGAGTAACCTATTTGCACTGGGAGATTTTAATAACTAACCCAATTAAGTTCAATTTTTCTGCTCAAATCGAATCACACCAGCATTTGATACTTTCTGGAGAACAAATTGAGAGGGTTTATTTTTAGCCTCTGATGTTTCCCCACCTTTCCCTTCCCTTGCAAATTAACAAGTGCAGCAAGACCCTTCTGGCTGTGAACCCTGGCAGGCCCCAGTGCCTGAGACTTGCCTTTTCCTTTTGAGCACTGCACAGGCATCAACCCCTGCAGAAAGAGAAGAAAAGATCGGGCTTGTTCTGCCAGGGCCCCAGCTGGCACACAGTGAAGCTGAACTAAATGTGCCTCACTCTGTAGACACCACCAGACAACCCGGTGCTAAGATTCTCTGTGGCGAGAGAGAGCTTTGTGGCAGAGTTAGAAGAGATTCTCACACGCCACTGCTGATTGAGAGGCACAGCTTGTAAGGAGAGGTGATGCCTTTTATTAGAGCGTAGCTGGAAAGAGTGGCGAGGCTGTCACACAGCCTCCTTCTCTGTCATCTCCGAGCTGAACGTGCTGGAACTTCCATGCTGAGGTTCTTTGGCTTTCATGTCTTTGTCTTCAGCGCTTTGTGAGGGAGTCTGAGGGGTCAGCTTGGCCTCCACGTGGCAGATCTGCCCCCAGGTACTCCCGCATCAAAATTGCTGCCCCCTGTCCTTTAGGGAGACTCCCCTTTCCAGCAGGAACACCGGGATACCACCATGAGAATCTCTCCTGTCTCTCACTGAGCTGCTCTGACAATTAATTACCCTTTCAGTCAAAGCTCATGGCCTGTTATGATCGATGCGATCTGACTGCCGATATCACAGAGGCCATTGATTCCCCACCAGCAATTTCACCAGGCCCTTCAACACAGGCTGAGGAAGAAAGCAAAAATGGTGCACAGGCCTCTTTCTTGGTCTCTGTAGAGTCTGAGAGGCAGACAGAAACATTCCCACTTGGAAGTGTTCGCTCCTGCTTATTTTCCACATCCCAATCCAGGTTTTCATCTGCCCTTCAGCTCACCCTCCATTCAGCTTTTTCACTCTGCCGGAGGGTGAGTTATGGGTAAAGCTCTGACAGATGCAGGCACATCTCTTTTTTTTTAAATTTCCAGTGATGTGCAGGCTTCCCAGAGGTAAAGGGTGGGAAACCTCTGCAGCATCCTCAGTACCCAACAACTTCATGGACTTGAGACTCTGATACCAGTTTTTGCTACCAAACATTGTCTCTTTTCTATGGCAACAAAAACATGAAAGACACGGAGACAAGACTGGTGGGATTGACCAAATATTCACTGAAACCAGCATGGTTGCACTGGACTCTGCAACAGTTAAATCAAGACCTTGTGTCTTGTACCTGGGTCATGAGTAGGGTTTTATTAGATTATAACCCTTTGTAGTGTTCAGATCTCTGACACAGCACATGGGAGCCATTCCCAAAATCCAAAATTCCAAAATTCCGCCTCATTCAAAGGAAAGCACAAGGAGTCTGGGGTACATACCAGGACACCTTCTGTCATTGCACTGCTTGTACTCCTCCTTGGGACCCTGGCAAGTCTCTCCACCAAAGAAGGGGCCGTAGCACACCCGGTCACGTCTCTGAGTGCCACCTCCACACGTGGCGGTGCAGCTGCCCCACACTCCCCAGGCCTGCCACTTCCCATCCACTGGAAACAAAAAAAAAAAGAGGAGAGAAACAGCTTGTTATGTCCCAAACATAATCTGCAACAGAAGGAGTCAAGGTCCCAAGGTGAACAGAGGAACGAAGGGTGAGGAGGGCAGGGTTTGGTAGGAAGGGAGGTCTCCTGCCTTGGATCTTTGAGCCTCAACTGACACTAAATCAGAGTGTTCCCACTCTCATCCAATCAGTCCAAGGGTGTTTGTGTGTTCCTCCTCAGCCTCTTCATACTCTGCAAAAGCAGCCCTATCTCTTTCCTCGGGCTGAAATTTGGGGCTGTGCTCCTAAACACTCTTCCCATGGGCTGAGATTCAACCTGGCAGCCACATCTGTCAGGCCAATCCTATATCTGGAGTTCATTGGGAATGTACAATGCATGTGTGAAAATAGCCCTTCCCAGAGAAGGTCTGGCTCGGGTTTAGAGAGATCAGCAGAGCCCTTGGGCAAAAAACCATGAAGAAACATCAAATAAACCTCCCTCCAGCTGTTTCCATTGCACTGGTGCTTCATGTGCCTTGGAAAGAAGTTTGGGATGTTTTCTCATTCCACTGTGTGTTCTCCCAGCATCTTTCCAGATTCAGTGGAAGCGTGACTTCTTTTACATTAACAATGACATTTATCAAAATGCTGCTTCTTTTACGTTAACAATTGCATTTATCAAAGCACCATAAAAATGTTGATTAGCCCTCACAGCAAGACTGCAAGGCAGGGAAACATTCTCCTCTGCTGTACCACAACCACTTGATGACAGAACTAGAACAAGGCCTTAGTCTGCTCTTTTCTTTTTTGGCTTCAATTTTGAGTTACCACATCATCTTGGGTCAAATAATTCCTTTTGGGAGGGTGGGAGATCCACATTTTCTGCAAGAAGTAGACAAAAATTACTAAAGAAGAGGGGCAGCCCCAGATTATGGTGCTTTATTTAGTGACATTTTCTGCAGTGGAACATGTGACCTGAGTTGCTCTGACAGACAACTCTGAAATCAGTGGGACACGGTCATCTAAAAAAGAGTTCTGAAGCCTCTTTTTGTCTTTGAAGATCTCCATAAGTTGCAAAGGAGGAGTGAGATACCCAAAACATCAAAACCTACTCGAGGCCATGTAGGAAAATCCAATACCTGTGTTAAATACTGCAGGTAATGGTGCTACTAGAGAGTAAAGGGATTCTCTGAGGAAATAGGTAGACCAGGATGAATTCCAGTAGGAATAATTATTATTATTTTTATTACTGCTACTACTGTTATTATTATTACTGTTGTTATTATTATTACTATTATTGCTGTCATTATTATTATTTTAAGTCACAGATGAGTAAAGTAAGTGACAAGTCTTACACAGACATGAACAAAGACTTTATTGTGCCAGACCTTCTCACTGACAAGCTTTAAAGCTGAGATACAATGAAGGATTCCCTGTTTGCTTGAAATATAACTGGGAACATTGAAATGGTGGGAGGAGATGAACAAAACAAAAAGAGGAGGGAAGTTGAAGCCCTGTGGAGGCAAGGGAAGAGTTTCATTGATATTTTCTTGGGAGTTTTTTAAGTTCATGCTGAAAAGCTGAAATCTGAGGTTAGAAAGACACATTCCCTGTGGGCAATCACTCACCTCTCTGGGGTCTCCTGAAACATCTGCCAGTGCTGGATTTTGGCTGGCATGGTCAGTTGGAATGATCCAAACCTCCTTATTACTGCACTGGAAAGGGCGCAAGTCTTCTCCAAAGAAACATTTTACTGGGACTGGGGCATGGGCAGGGGAAGATGGCCCAAAAGAAAGAAGAAGTCGTTGGTCACCAACCTGGGCACTGGCGCAGGAAGCAGTCCCGGGTCTCCACCCAGTGTCCCTGGCACTCAGCTCCGCCGTAGGAGGGTCCGTTGCACTCCCGCGTCCGCTGCTGGGTCCCGTTGGAGCAGGAAGCGGAGCACGAGCTCCAGCTCGACCACTCGTTCCAGTTGCCGTCCACTGAGTGGCCCAAAGAAAGAAAACGAGCGGAATGTGAATATCTTTCCCTCTGGAAGGAGCCACGTGGCGAGAGCCTCTGGCCTTTGCCTACCAGGGACTAAGGTGGGGAGGACAAAGAGTCGCAGAGTTTGAGAGAGGGGACAGAGCATCAAAAAAAGTTTGGGCAACTATAGCAACAGGGATTTTTGGGACCCTCTGCGGCCTCCAACAGTCCCACAGGATGCAAGTGCGGTAACATTTCAATTTTTGTGTTCCAGGCTCTACATAACACCAAAAAAGTTGAAATTATTGATATTGCACATTCCAACATGAAAGTCCAAACTAGTAACATTGCTAATCACAACATAACATCACACCAGAGGACGTGGCTCATGTTTTCACTGAACACTTTGAAGGGATCAGTACGTTACCGTGACATTTCCCATTTGGGGCCATCAGCACTTTTTTAAGGAACCCAGTTTTCAGCAAAGCAGTGCATGAATTTGTGGAGTGTGAGGCATGCAAATGCTCTGTTTTTCATTAAAGCACACCCAGAAACTTGAATCACAGTGTTATTGACAGGAATCTACCATTCCTGACGGCTGGGAAATGAGGGAGCAAAGGTGTGCTCCAACAGAAGACCAGGAACAGGGTGAGTGTGTGTGGTCAATGTACTTCTCTCACAGCTGAATTAACTCTGACAGGCTGGAGATGTTTCTGCCCACCAGTGTCTTTGATAATTAAATAGAGGAAAGAGAGAGAAGGGAGGTTATGATAGGGATGGGGTTGGAGAGATATAGGAATACATCTTACTATTGTGGTATGGACTGAGGCAATCCCAAATGTGGCAGTTACACCCTAATTGGTCCCTGATCAACAGATCCATCAGCCAGTCTGCTCTTCCTGGAGCATTTTTCTCATTAACAGTGGTCATCATGCTCTGTTTAGATCTAATTAGCTGCTAGATCTCACTCGGGAAAAACAACCTGAATCCCTGAAAAGTCTGAATTCTGGCTCAAATCACATAGCAGCTTTTTTTTTTTTTTT
>VZTE01000758.1:876961-962978 GCA_013397775.1 Eulacestoma nigropectus
CTTTGCTTATCCATCCAAGAAAAATAAATGCCAACTGGTCCCCCAGTTGTGTAATCTGCAAGGAATTGATCAGCCTTGTGTAATCCCCATTGCAGTTGAGCAGCTTTTTGTTTGCAAACTCTGTAAAAAGAATGTTAAAAACATCCAAATGAGCAACTATTAACTCAAAGGGGATCATAAGGTGTGCAAAATCAGGCAGGCATAAAGGTACTTCCAAAAGGTGCGTGTTTTTAACAATCCAAAAATTTATGTTTTTATTGTGCATAAATTCAAGGCTTCGTGCCAGTGCCTATCAAATTCCAAAGAGGGGAAATGAAAAACGTGGTGTTTGGCAGGTGGTTGTTTTCTGGAAATGATCCAAAACTCCACAAAGTAAATCCTACCAGGTACAAATTAGTGTGGCTTTTCTGACTGAAGGTTATGCTGTTAAGTTTCCATGAACTGATCATAAAATCACGGAATCACAGGATGGTTTGGGTTGGAAAGGTAAAGATCATTTAATTCTACTCCCCTGCCATGGGCAGGGACACTTCCACTATCCCAGGTTTCTTCAAGCCCCAGCCAACCTGGCCTTAAATACTTCCAGGGATGGAGCAGCCACAGCTTCTCTGGGCATCCTGTGCCAGGGCCTCGAGAATTTCTTCCTAATAATGATGGTGTCCATCCTTCGTTAACATTCCCCTGTGTTGGAAAAGTGAGATTGCATTTCCCACATTAAATTTGACACTTACCCTAAAAAATTGCATTTACCAAAACAATAGTTGAATTTTTCCAACACCCTCCCTGCTGCTGGTGATTGGCAGCTTATTGGAACTGCAATTACTTGGAGGTAGGAAAATAAAACATCCAAATCCGTAATTTGGGCATTCAGTGAGGAATTTAGAACAGGTAATTTTCTTGTATTTATTCATAGGCTGTAATTTTAGAAATGTTTAAAAAAAAACCGAGAAACAAAGGTGGCTGTGTTGTCCCTTCAGCCACTTGCCCTGATGCAAAGATGTCTCTTGGTCAAGATGCTGAGGGTTCCCATCACAGCCACAGCCAAGGACTGTTCGGTGCCACGATTACACCACAGCGGGGGTCTATCAAAAATGTTCATTTTCTGGTGGAGCCCGTGAGGAGACAGGCTTCCTCCTTTTTCCTCTTCCAAGGACTTGGGGCTCAGCCTGTGGCATCCACTGCTCCTGAGGAACAAAGGCTCTGCTGTCCCTGCAGCAGAGCATTGTTATCACCTCTAGCAATAAATCCTCGGAGCAGGGTGGTAATGAACACTGCGGGTGTCTGGGGTGTCAAATGCCCATTGTTGTGCTTCAATGATTCCCCCAACGCTGCTCTCATTTGGCGCTGCCAAGCAGCTGATTGCCTTTGTGGCACTAATTAGAGCTGAAGCCTTGCAGTCGGGCTGCTTGTCTTTTCCACCGCAGTTTCGGTCCCGTATTTATTTGTATTTAAATTAATTATGGATCAATGTTAACTCAGGGTATGCTTTATTGCCCAAGCAATGCCAGCTCTGACTTCTTAAATTTGTCTTTTTATGACAGAGTCAATTTGGTGTCTGGGAGGTTCTTATTCCAAGTAGAGTCTTCTGGACAGTGGCCAAATATCCAAGGATGGTTACTTGGAGTGAAAACTCGATGGGAAATGCCAGGAGGCTTCTCACTGTTTTCACAAAGTTCTCATCCCTCCCACAATCCCTCTCCTCCTCCGGGGACATAATAATGTCTCATAATGATTCTCATTAAACTGGAAAAATGTCAGTTGACATTATCCAAGGATAGGGAGGGAGTTTTGGGGAGCTCCGTTGTGTACAGATCGTGTTCACCAGGACACCCAGAGTTACATTAAGGGGGACTCTGTTGTAAACCCAAGGCCTGTCAGAGGAAAGAAGCCTCTGGAGCACAACTGGATTTCCAGGTGGTGAAAGTAATTCCATCTTGAGGTTCTTTCTGATGTTTCAAAGCAAAAGTCAAGGAGAGGCATTTGGAAGTAAAATTTGGAAGTACTGAAAAGTATTAAATTTGGCATGGAAGGCTATCAGGAGTCTCTTAGTCCATCTCACCACCCAGAGCAGGATCAGCCACAGAGAAAATTATATTGCATATGTATTGAATTAATGCACAGACAAGTAAAACTATTAATTAATTCCAGTACAATGAACCCAGTCAGGCAAAATAATTTTCAAGCCATTCAATGGGGAGAACAGGTGAGAAGCTTAGGAAGGTCTTGGAAATAGCAGTGGCAGCCATGTAAGGTGTCCTCTGCAAGAGATCACACAGGGCAAACCTGAACCTGAGACATCTCTGAGCTGAGCAACCCCAGAAAGCACCTCTGGGTTGCTTTTTCAATGAATCCTTTCCTCAGGATCCTCCTTGGGGTAGTTCAGAATTTCACTGGAGCCATCTACGGGCCTTGAGGGCATCTGAACGGGGGAGACCTGCTGGAGGGGAGATTTCAGATCTGTAACTGTCCCTACCTGGGCAGAGAGCGATGTTGCAGAACTTGGTTTGCTTCTCCGGGCCCTCGCAGGGGTTCCCACCGAACTGGGGGGGTTTGCAGGTGCGGGTCCGATCCCTGTAGCCTCTCCCACAAGTGGAAGAGCACAGGCTCCATGGAGACCACTCGTCCCAGGTGCCGTGCACTGCAAGGGAAGCAGAAGAAGTGATTTTTCTTTTCCAGAGGAGGTCTGAGGAAGTGAGGGAGCCCACAGGGCACAGCTTCTTCCCACCCGGAAGGAGCAGCGTGTGGGAAGTTGGGGAACAAACCAACCTAAAATGTGCAAGAGGAACATCAAGTAATTTTTATGCTTTGATATCGACACCAAGTGTCTGCTGCTTTCCAGTCTTTGAAATAAACCACAATGTACTTTTAGTTGACCTTAATTTTTCAGATTTTTGAGCCAACATGGCATTTTTTAAGCAAAAGATGGATTTAGCTAGAAAGGAATAAAACCTCACTACCCTTAGGGAAGCATCATCACCATCATTTTGTCGCTTCTTGCCCTTTTTTCTCTCCCTCCCAACATTTTCTCATTGAATCCTCAAAGACTACAATATTTTAAGGCTTTCAGAAAAGATGTAGTCTGTCTACTGATTACTCTCATAGGTCAGTGACACCTCAGAGGCAAAGCTAGGGAGACTCCAAAGAGTAAAATGGAATGAGCAACATTCTCCAAGAGTGCTCAAGCCATCTTTGGTAGCTCCTGGAATTAGACATCTAATCGATTTTAATCTAATCTAATTAGCTTTCTAATCTATATTAATCTAATTTTCTCTAATCTAATCTAATCTAATCTGGCCAAGTTATTTATGGTATTTTAGTCCCTGTAATTTCCAGAGGCCAAATGTTATAAGAATGCACTGATCTCTCTTAAGGGACTTCATCCCTTCCAGCTTTACCAGAGAAGCTAATGCCAAATCAATAATTCTTCAGGAAAAGAAGAAATCCAAAAAAGAAGAAACCCAAAAAAGCCAGGGACTTTTCCAGTCCTTCCTCATTTGCTAACAGTGACTGATGCCCCAGTGTCAGGAAAGGGGTTTGAAAGCTTATTCTCACCAGGTACCTTGCATGATAAGAGACAACCGTAAGAGGAAATACAGGAAAGAACACAGATTGTGATTTCACCATGGATGGTGGTTTCAACACCATAGGATTGTTTCTGAACAATGATGTTGCTGGTCAGGAGAAATGAATAATACACCAAGTTTAACAGCATAACTCTTCAAAATAATCATAGAAACATAGAATAGTTTGGGTTGGAAGGGACCTCAAAAATCGTTTCATTCCTGCCATGGGCAGGGACACCTTCCACTATCCCAGGTTGCTCCAAGCCCCATCCAAGCTGGTCTTGAACACTTCCAGTGATGGAGCAGCCACAGCTTCTCTGGGAAACCTGTGCCAGGGCCTCCCCACCCTCACAGGGAAAGATTTTATTCCTAATATCCAATCTAAACCTACTCTCTTTCAGTTTGAAGCCATTCTCCTTTGTCTTGTCATTACATGCTTGTGTAAAAAATCCCTCTCCATCTTTCTTGTAGGCTCCAGGCTCCCCAGAATGTCCTTTTTCATCAAAATTGTTCCCAACCTGGAAACACCCCAAAGGGCACCTGCCTGCAAGTGTACTGAGTTCATGGACTTTAGACAGCATGGAATTGTCCACACCACACAAAGCAGGTGCCCATCTCGTGGTGCTTGGTCTAGCAAGAGTCTCCATATGAGGCCTTAAAGGCATAAAGAGAAGGAGCAGAGAACAAAAACCATCTCCAAGAATTACAGAATCATAGAATGGTTTGGAATGGAAGGGAACTGAAAGATCATCTAATTCCAGCTACTTTCTGCTAGACCAGGTTGCTCCAAGCCCCATCCAAGCTGGTCTTGGACACTTCCAGGGATGGGCAGCCACAGCTTCTCTGGGCAACCTGTGCCAGGGCCTCCCAGAAATGTCCCAGTGGAGATACCAGAGGCAGCCAAGGTCCCTCCCCTGCTGCCCTCCAATACCTGGGCACACAGCAGAGTTGTTGCACTGTCTCTGCTCCCGGAGAGGGCCACTGCACTGGGTGCTGTAGGAAGACGAAACGCAGAACCTGGTCCTGGTCTGCCAGCCCTCCCCGCAGGTGGTCGAGCACACGCTCCACGGGGACCACTCCTCTGCTGCAGGGTCACCTGTGGGGGTTGGAACAGAAGGTGAGGATGTGGCATCCTTGGATCTTCAGGGAAGAAATTTCCAAGTTACTCTTGGCCAGTTGTGAGATCTGTGAGGCTGTAATGTGTCCTACAGGTGGGGCGACAAGATGGGTGGGAGGGTGTGAGGGCGTTGGGGAGAAAATGTGAGAGTTGAGAATGGGCTAAAGGGGTTTTTTTGGGTATTCTGTAGAGCTGTAACACACACATACATGAAAAAAATATAGGAAGGATTCTGTGGAAGCCTCAGGGAACTGGGAAGAGCAAACTCCACCACTGAAGGTGGTGCAGCTACTCCAGAACTTTGTGAGATGGGATATGGCACCTCCTCCCAGAGATCGTACTGACAAGGATTAAACAGATAAATGTATCCATAAATGGTTTGGTTTTAAGGATTCAACCCCTTCTCCTGCCTTCTCACAGCCCCTGCCAGTGCAGATGGGCAGAGGAGGAGCTGACAAAGGAGAAGGTGACGGTGCCTAAGAAGGGTCAGCTGATGAAATCCCACAGAGTTTTCTCAGCATCTCCTTTACCTGTGGAGATCTGCTGTGAGCATGCGACACAGAACAAGGCTGGCTCTTCCAGGGCATCACACAGTCCCTATCAGCTGCTTATCTGATGGAGCAGCATCGGAAAAACAGCTAAAAATATCCCATTGATGGGAGTGAAAAGCACTGAGATGTATTCCCTTTGTCACTAATATTCCTGCTGGGGCTGTTCCAGCAGCCACAGCCTCCAAATAAGTCACTCTAAGTGTGAAATGAGCAGGGAAAGGACAGTTTTGGATTAGTTTTCATAGGCAATACTCTACCCCTCGACAAAATGCTTTTCTTCCCCCCATGAAAATAAAAAGCTGGCTCTGTTCCATTTAATTAAGCCATGCATTGTTTGGGTTTTCAGAATTTTCATGGGTTGCTAATAACTACACATCATAATAATAAACGTGGAATGTTACACTTGGTGTGTGTAGAACACAGGCATATGGCAAAAAATAAACACCAGCATAACAGAGGGGCAACCCCTTCTCGTGACAAAGTCTTCAAAACCTCAGACTGCCCCGTGTCTCATCCCAAATGGATGCATTTGTCAGACTGTGGGTGATAAGAAGAATCGCAGCACTGGGTGGAATAGGTAGATACGATGCCAAGGCTCATCCAGCCTGGCAGCCAGCACCTGGATGTGCTATCCCACACCACCACCCCGTTCCCAAAGAAAGCTGGGCAGAGGATGCTGTATTAAATTGTCCAGCTGCAACATGGAGCAGGAAGGAGGCTGGAGATCTCAGTGAAGGTTGTAAACCAGCTGCATGAAAATATCAGAGCAGGAGCTGTGGTGGGGACTGTAAGGGCTGGAGACTACCAAATTTCCCAATATTGCCTAAAGCTGTGAGTGTCTGACTTTTTCCTGGAGGTGGTATATTTATTTACTTATTTTTATATATTTACTAGTGTTTTCCACATGCAATGAAATTTCATGCAGGATTTCAAGCATCTGTGGCTCTCATCAACCTGCTCTCTGGGATTTTTGGTAGTTATCTGTGTTGTTGTTTGGTTTGTGTCGTGCTTTTCAGCACATCTGCCTTGAATGCCTCCTGTCATTCCAGCAGCTGGGAGTTAAAAATACACCCCCTGACTGGAGTTTGTTGAATTAATATGTGTTGAGGGGGAAAAGTGTAGAGGAAGACCTGCCCTTGCTGTAAAATGCACAGACTTTCACTCCTTCGTTTATTGTCTGGACAGAGGAAGAGGTGGAGGTGGGGATCAATCTTTCCCTACCTCTTCTGTGCCATTGCAGTGATTGCCATGGGATGTAGCTGCTGTTGTTCATTAAGCCAAAGTTGCTCAAAACCATTTTGCTTCATTAACCCGCCCAGTTGGTCCCAGTTAGATGAAAGTTACGGACCACTGGTCTTTCCCTGGGACGTGTAGGAGACATTTCTGTGTTTTTGAGGCTTTGGGGCTTCAGGAGAACATCAGTCCCGTATCCTGTTTGACAAGAATTGGATCTCCTGCTAGAGAGAAATCTGCATTTCCCTGGTAATTTTCCTGCCATTCCGATAAGGAACTCAACCAGCTCTGTCAGACCCAGAGTCCTGCCATGCTCCAAGTTCACCACCAGCAAATTACTTTCACGGTACCATCACTTCAGCATTTGCCATTCACAGAGCCCCAGACTCCAGAAGATCCCTCTTTGGCCCACACATCCCAACCATTCCTGCTCCCTTGCCTTCTTGGATGCTCCGTGAACCAGTGATGCCTTCGCATTTCTCCATCCACCTCGAGCAACCTCCCCAGTTCTGCACCCAGCAGCCCCCAGTCCCTCAGTGCCAGGCAGCTGGGGGATTTTTGGTAGTTAAACACTCCAAGATTGAGTCCCAGAATCTTTCTGGGAGGTCAGAGGTGGGACAGGGGAAGCCTGCAGAGACTCAGGGGCCTCCTCCATCAGCAGCTCATGGCTTGGAGAGCTCACCATGCCACCAACCTCCCCCTCAGACCTGGCTGGGGTTTCGCAATCTCCACATTCAGACGAGTTACTGTGTCACTGGATGAATGGACGGTATCTTTGAACCAAATTCCACCTCTCCTGCCTTTCTCCTCTTTATTATTTCTGGCTTTTGCTCCTTCACAGCAGAAATAGCTGTGCTTAGAGGTAAATCTCCTCAATTATCGTCCCTCACATTGCACGAATCCCTGGCTTTTAAGCCCATAATACAGTTTATTTTCTAAGTGCTGGTGACTCCCTTGGGCTTGGTGTCATCCTGAACCAAGCAATTTATCTCAGTCCACTGGGACATTAAGTCCAGCCCAGTCTCAAACCTTGCACAAATTTAACTAATTTTCAAACTGAGCGAGACCCAGTTCTGAGACGCTCTCAGGCATGAGACAAATTCACCCTCTACTCAAGAGAAGCACAGTAGTGCCCATCATCAAAACTATGGGTGAGAAGAATTTCTGCACTCCTGTGGGTCAAATGGCAGCAAATGCAAATTACTGAGTGAAGTATATTGCAATTATTCATCCCAGAAGTGGATTCTGACTCTGTTTCTTGATATAATGGCAAGAAGTCTACCGTGCTCGTTGGGTTTGAAAGCTGCCTAGTCCAGCTCAGTGCTGTTTTATAATTAAACCAGCCAGAGATTATAGGATGATGGAATGGTTTGGGCTGGAAGGAACCTTAAAGATCATCCAGTTCCAACTCCCTGTCATGTGCAGAGACACCTTCCACTATCTCAGGTTTCTCCAAGCCCCATCCAGCCTGGCCTTGGACACTTCCAGGGATGGGGCAGCCACAGCTTCTCTGGATAACCTGAACCAGGTTCTCACCACTCTCATAATGAAGATTTTTGTTCCAATATTGAATTTAAATCTACCTTCCTTCAGCTTAATTCCATTCCCCCTGATCCTGGCACTCCAGGCCCTTGTCCAAAGTCCCTCTCCAGTTCTCTTGGAGAACATTTAGGCACTGGAGGGGACTCTGAGATCCCCCCAGAGCCCTCCCTTCCCCAGGCTGAACAGTCCAAAGCCTTTCAGCCTGTGTTCATAGCAGAGGGGCTCCAGGCAAATTTGTCTTCACTCCCAGAGGAGAAGGGGCCAAGCCCTGCCCTGCATCATCACTGGTGCCTGCAGGCAGCTGTCTCAGCAGGACTGACTTTTGATTAGTCCTGTGATGCCCCAGACTGGCTCGGGGATTAACAGGAGGGTCCCACAGGATTTTGCAGGGCTCAGTACCCCACTTGAAGTGGGAAGATGGCCCTTGCTGCTCCCACAGATCCAGCTGCAGATGGAGAGGGTCCAGCAGGTGCTGCAGAACAGGACACGCTGGGTGTTGATCCATGAGGACGTAGCACTGCAATCCAGGACCATTCCAGCTCCTGGCTGCAGTGCCCCCATCAGTGCCTGAAGCTGCTTCATGACTCTTCCCTCAGCACTGATAGAGCAGCACATCCCTCTGCCAGGAGCCCTTTCTGTTCTGGGGTCTGTCAGTCTGACATCTCCCCACGTGCAAGATGCCTCTCTGCTCACATCCTGCGGCTGGCAGAGTCCTCCTGGAAGCAGCCTGTGGGCTGAGCCGTTCCAGGGACCTGCTGGGCTGGGTCTGGCTCTTGTGCTGTTGCTGGGAGAGGCACGTGGGCAGCCAGCAGCACCCTGGCTGAGAGCACAGCCCTGCCAGAGCCTGGGGGCCAACAGGACCTGGACACCAGGGATGTGAAGGGCTGGCAGGAGAAAATGCTGCTCTTCAGCTGGGCAGAGCTGTCCCCTCATCCACAGTCCTCATGCCTGGCATCGGCTGATTTTTTGTATTTCATCTTTTTCCAGGTCCTGAGCACATGTGAAATGTCTTATTCCCTACAATCTGTGCCCATAGGGAAGATGTGGGCTTTGCTTTGGCATCGTAGCTAAGAATTCCCTCTAATCCCTTGCTGGACTGTCCTCTCTGTCTCTTCACCTCCTCCATCCTGATTTCCTGAAACAACTTGTCGTTGGTGCTCCTGGGACAGCGACAGGGATGTGGGAAGCTTGCAGCAGGACAACGCACATCTCCCAGCCCATGCTGCCCTCAGGGATGCCACAGCCCAAGCCAGCCATGCTACAGCAGCGGCCACGGTGGCAGGGAGGTCACGGAGACGTCACTGAGCCCAGATCCAGCACCCAGCTGCACGGCAGGAAGAAATGCCAGACTATAAACCTGATGGCTGAGTTACAGGCTGGAACAGGAGCTCTGGGGAAGCACCTGGGACCAGGCAGAGTAGGAACAACAGGGGCCTGCCTTGAAGTGCCTTCCTTTCCTCTGCATTTGGACGGAGAGTTTAAGCTCAGCTTTTCCAGGTTATAGCAGTGCAAACGTCCTCCCTCTCCTGCAGGTTTTACCAGACGCCAGGGATCCATCCTGCAGCCAGAGGAGCTGCTTCCACTGGAGGCAGCAGAGTCTGTGCAGGGTAGAGAGGAAATTGAGGCTGTCCCCTGCTTTGTGCCGAAAACTACACCCCCAGCAGCTGCCCAGTCACCCCCACATACTCCACCCCGCACAGGTTCCTGATGC
Organism: Eulacestoma nigropectus; assembly: GCA_013397775.1. Classification (NCBI taxonomy): domain Eukaryota; kingdom Metazoa; phylum Chordata; class Aves; order Passeriformes; genus Eulacestoma; species Eulacestoma nigropectus. The sequence continues at coordinate 886,679 of VZTE01000758.1, forward strand.
TGCACCATGTCAAAGTCCTCCTGGGCTGGGTGGAGCACAGGTAACCTACACCAGAATGTGACCCTCTCTCATTTATGACCAAATCACCTCTCTGAAGCCTTTCTAGAGCATGGAATGCTGGCAAGGTCACTGGGCAGAGGTTTTAACCTGAGCCAGGTTCAGCACACCGTGCTTTGCCTGAGACCCCTGATGTGTTGAGATCCTACCACAACACACAGCCATGAAAGGAGAGCAGAGAACCTTTCCAGGCTGGATCACAGAATCACAGGATGGTTTGGGTTGGAAGGAACCTTAAAGATCACCTACTTCCAACCCCCCTGCCATGGGCAGGCACACCTTCCACTAGATCAGCTTGCCCAAAACCCCATCCAACCTGGCCTTGAACACTTCCAGGAATGGTGCAGATCGGACCTGGTGTAGGATCTAGGTCCAATTCATTCCCATCTTCCCAGATCACGCTGTCTGATATTATTACACATCATTCCCCTTCCGTGGCAGAATGGTGGAAGGCTCTGCTTCAGAACCTACCAGAGACAAGTCCTTGCACAGCACTAAAGACTCAGGGAGGAAACCAATCCTGCTCTCTCCCCACCAAGCCCTGCTCACCCTCTCTCACAGTCAATGGCAAGGCATGACATGGACATCAGCAAAGGGGCTGCATCGCAGCAAGGTCAGCTTTGGCTTCATGAACCACGTGCGGCTGGATAATTCAGACAAAGCAGTGACTCAGAAGTAGGCAGGGTGATGGCAAAGCGCTCTGTGAGATGGATGCTCTTGTTCAGGGCTTTGTGTCTGTCCCTTTTTGCCTTCTCAGGCTGATGGCGACGACACAAAACCCCACGGGGTGATGGGATGGGAACAAACGGGGCGATGACCATTTGCTCAACGCGTGACAACACGGGGGGAGTGTCACCCGCACTGTGGGGGAAGGAGATGGTTGGGGGGGGGTCATTGAAACAGTGCAGAGAGCCCAGCCCAGCTGGGCAGTGCAGTGACCAGAGCAGTGTCCCAGCTCCAGAGGCCGCTGTGGGAGGTCAGAGCTTACCTATTTGAGGTGCAGGGTACCCGTAGTGCTGCAGTTCGTCAGGGTCCTCTCGCTTTCTGTTATCTGTGGACCTCAGCGATTGGCTTCTGGAATTATAGCGTCCATTGGCTATGGCAAGGTAATGGGTCATGTAAATACACCTCGGTTCACTCTGCAAGATCTTTCACTACAAAGGTTACACGAATTAACGACAGCGACCTGCGACACTCCCCTGACATGACCGACTGCTTTCCAACCCCAGCACCCCTGGCCACCAGTTTTCCCCGAGGTTTTGGCACCAGCCAGCCTGAAAGACGAGTCTGGCTGGTGGTCCAACCCTTTCTTTTTGAGTGAGATTTGGGACCGTGCAGAGTATGATCCCTTATGTCTGGCCTTTAATTAATTTCAGTGGTTTTCTAGGGTGTCTGCACTCCTTGCTGGGCTTGTGGAGGATTTATCCTTTTCAGATGTGCTGGCACTGAATCCCACCATCCCTAGCGGTGTTTCAAGATTTATGGTGATGACTGGCAGTGTCACCAAGTTTTTGATCAGAAATTCTGCCTTGCAATCAGCACTTGCCTAGAAATGCCCTGTAGAAGAACCAGGAAATGCTGAGTGGAGCAGGCAGGTGAGGGCAGGTGGAAAGGAAAGGGATATCTCAACAGAATGTCTCCTTCACAGACTGTGCCCTGCCACCAGCAACAAGGAGAGAAGAAATTCTGGCATCAGCAAAGTACCAACAGAGCTGTAACTGGGAACTTTTCCATCTCAGTGAGAGACAAGCTCCTGACCCTTGTGTCCTACTGAAAATCTCCCAGTGGAGCACATGGTGTTGAGTTCAGAAGGTAAATAATGCATCTACTGTAAATCAAAGGCATTTAACTGTTCCTTCTGAGCCCGCGCTCCCCCAGCTTTCTGTTTTCATCCCGTGTGGATCAGCCCTGAGTTGGCTGGAGGGGAAAACTAAAATTTCTGTTGTCTGTGTTATTGGACGTGCTGCAACCCTCCCTAGCAAAGAGAGAAACAACCCAGCAATAACAACCAAACCCCATCCACCAGGAGTGCCTGCTGTAAATCGGGAGAGCTCAGCTGACTCCACCGGAGTCACATGGAATAGCAGAGAGCAGAGCTGAGCCCGAGTAATCTGTGATCTGGCAGCCAATTTGTTTCCAAACAGCAAGTACCAGACAGAAGATCTTTTCCCCCAAGGAGGTAAAACAGTCAGACATCTTTTCAAGAAGTATGAACTGCCAAGAGATGAAATGGTGACAAATTTGATCCCGGAACCCCGAGAAAATTAATAAAGGTTAATGAAGCTTCAGTGTGGTGGCAGGAGTCTTTATTGCCATCCAAAAAGGGAAAGCAGAGGAGGCAGAGGAATGATTCAGAGAGTCCCTGCCAGGAGCCAGGCTTTATATTCAGCAGTTTGGATCAGGGGAGAGTTTGTGAAATTGTATTATTTACCATCAGTGTTACCTGAAAGCAGAACTTGAGGAGTCTAGGAATTGTCACATGGACTCCTCCAAACCTTCCCAGCACCAGCTGGTTGCTGGCTGGAGGGGATGGGGTGGAACAGTCACCCACCTGCCATCCTCAAGGGAAAGATACCCACAGCCAGACACCAGGACCACAAACATCCCGAGATTTGCAAACACCTTGTTTTTGTCTGGCTCTTTCCTGGAATAGAAAGGTCTCAAACCCCGAGTTTTTAACAGCTAAAAATCACGGGACTTTCCTGGGGAAGATTAAGTTCAAAAAAGACAAACTCTGAGCAGTTTCCCAATACTCATTTTTTTGAGTTTGTTAGAAGACAAATTATTCTCGTGTTTGGGACTTCTCACATCCCCCCACCACCCATTCCTGGTTATACCCACACACTTTCATCTGCTCCAATTTAAGTTCTCTCCATGAAATCCCACAAACCACAAGAACACACAAAATCTCCATCTGCAGCACATCCCATGGGCTTCCCACAGACTTATTTAGGCTGGGAGGAGAAAGTGGGGCTGGGCATCAAGGAGCAGATGTGGAGCTTGGATGGCTTTGTCAGGTGTCCAGAGCAAGGAAGGTGACAGGGAAAACCTGGGATTGAATATCCCAGAAGCAGTCAGTGTTCACAGATTGACGGAGAGATTGGAGGCAGGACAGAGGGAAGGAAAGATAAAAGAGCAAAATAGAAGTTTTAATTGCAAGTCGAACACCCTGAGCCTCCTCTCACCAATTATTTGGGCCCCATGTCACTGACATCTCCTAATGACTTATCCCAGTCTTGAAGGACTGAATGATTTCCTTTGCTCCTTGACAGGTATGACAACTCTGCACTGTATTTCTCATGCTAATTAAAGCCAGTCAGGCCTAGAGGCTGAATGAGTGACCCTTCCAGCTTCCCCCAAGCTGCCCCTCTGCCAGGGTTGCTCCACTGCTGCAGGAAGCAGAGAAGCCAGTTTGTCTCCATTTAACACAGAGCACAGCTGAGATTTAACCCGGGCAGTTTCCTTGGAGAGATGCACAGATCAATCCTGCTTCCACACAAAGCAGGGAGACTCCAGGTCCCTCAGGAACATGGGGAAGTTGCTGCAAGTGCTGCTTTGCTGTGGGTACCTGAGCTTTATGGCATGGAGGTCAAAAATTAAAGGCAGTGGGGAACGGGTTGGATTTCAGCAGCCTCTTTCCCACAGCAGGGTCAGTGGAGAGGAGTAATTCCCTTATTTCCCAGGGAAGACCTAGACTCAATTTACATCCCAGCTGGATAAATGCAGTGGGAATGGCACAAAAAACCAAAGCACCTTTCAAATGCTAACAGGAGGAATAGAGGGATAATGCTCTTGGAACCAACACAGGGATGTTTCAATTGCAAGCAGAGGCGAATACATGAGGTTTTGAAAGAACACGTCTCAAATGTAGATGTGGAGGATGATCTGTGCTGGCAGGAGTGGGAATAGGAAGCAGGTGACCAACCCTTCTAATGAGAACATGTGATGTGTCAGACAGCACCTCGCGGCACAACCGAGGGAAAAACAAAATAAAGGCAGTGTGGTGGAAGTGCTGTGGGCCAAGGTTTTAACATCCAAACATGTCTCACCACAGCTTCACACTCTGTACTCATCCCCCAAACAGGAGAGGCAAAGCAAATAGCAGGATCATGAAAATCATTCAGGCCAGGAGGGATGGTGGGAATGAAAGGATGAACCAGAGCAAAGAGGGAAAGGCATTTTTAAAAAAATACTCAAAACATTCAAACGGGGTGAATGAATCCCAGTGCAGTAAAACTGAATGGAAAGGTGGTGGCCGTAAAGGTTTTGGGGCACCTGTCAGCTGCTAAAGAGTAAAAATGAAAAGCACAGAATCACCAACAACCCCGAAACCCCAAAATCTCAGTGGATGGAGAAGAGGGTCATTTTGGAGGCCACTGGATATATTGCAATTACACTGGCTAAGGAAATGGCCCAAAGCATCTTGATTTGAACATCTGAGGTTTGTGAAAACATCACTGGGGGAGACCTGTGACTCTCAGACGTGAAATGCCTGGACCACCAGTAAAAAAGGGGGCAGGGCAAAGTCTCTGCAGCAGCAGCAGGTACCTATAGGAGCTCTTCCAGCTCTCAGCAAGTTCCAGCCTGGCCTGCAGGGACCGAAGATGTTCCCACACATGCCCAGGATATTTCAGCTTTGTGGCTGCAGCAATTTTTTTTTTTTTTAATGAGAATCAGGGGAGGCAGAGACTGAGACTGAGGCTCAGCTTCGGGAATGTCATGTGGAACATGCATTCCTTCACACCACTAACAGCTGAAGGGCTACATCCTGAACCTGCTGGGTGCTGAAAATCCAGCCTGGAACGACAGGACTGTGCCAGTGTCACCCTCCTGCACCCGACATCAGGATGCAGTCACTCCTTTCCCGGCCGTGGGGAGCTGTGTCTTCCCGATCTGCACATCCATAAATGTCAGGGATGGTTCTGCGCAGCCTCTGCCACATGGGATGGCAGGATTTCAGCTGGCTCCTCTGCCGGTTCTCACTCCCCAGGAATAAACGCAGGCTGCTCATGTCTCTGATTGTTCTTACATTTCCCCGGCACTGCCGAATTCCCCCGCTGGGGTCAGGCCTGTGACATTCCCCCTCTGGTTTGGATGTTGTCCATCCAGGCTGCCTGTGAGGACCCTCTGCCTGCCAGGTTTTGAGCAAACCCAGCTTCAAGAACCTTGCAGCCAGAAAGAGCCACTGGAGCACATCCCTTTCCATCCACAGAGGGTGGACCTGGGAAGTTCCTCTGCAGGCGCATTTGGGTCGGCATTTTTTCCCCTCTCTCTATGTAACAGCAGCTCCTGGGCAAACCCGAGAGATGAAGAAAATCTCCCCTGTCTGTGCTGGAGAGGGGGATATCACTAAGTCCTTTAGCAAGGAAAAATCAGAATTATAACAAAAACTTAATGTCTTCCTTCAGATTACATCTCTTGAGCTGCCACAAATGAAGGCTCTGCCTAAGCCAAGCTGCTGCTACCACACAAAGTTTCCATTCTGGTTTGGGATGAGCCTTCAATACAGTTTTTCCTCATTTATTCACAGCTTTTGCTTTTGCCCATGGACAACTTACCTGGCTTGCTTCCTGCTGTGTTTGGGTGTGTATCCCTGGGGAAATTTAGCCAGAAGATCATCAAGCAAGAGATTCCATCATGTGAATCAGCAGAGATGAGGGCCCAAATGAGTGGGAAAACACAAAGACCACATAAAAATGGTACCTGTGGAGTCATTCAGCCATCCCTGTGCACTGATTTCAACCTCTGTGGCCTCCAGACAACATGTTCGAACTCAGCTCTGGGGCCCAGGTGTCTGCACCCACATTTTGGTGACCAGGCTGGCACAAGTCACACCTCTTGGAAAAACTGAGAGGTCTTTCCCACCCTTCCCACTCCTGCACACTGAGACCTGCTGAAGGCCCATCCAGGGTGGCTCTGGAAGAGGAAAATGGCAGGACCTGGGGAAGGTCGACCTGGGGGAGGAGCTCTGTGACAAGACGGCTCTGGAACATTTGCCATGGCCTGGCAAAATAAAACAACCAATGAAACCCTCAAAGATCTTCCACAAAAGTTCCTCTCAGCAGCTCCAGGGAGCTGAGTGTCAGCACTCTGAGAACCTGCCCCAGAGGCTGGAGATCCGATTAAACAGCTAAAACACTCCTGCTAATCACCAGCTTCCGAGCCACTTTAGCAGAAGTGAGAAAGGAGAAGTTGAAGAAAAGAGATGGGATTATCCTTGTTTTGAAGGTGGTGGGGATGTCTGTGTTATTTTACCCTGACTTGCTTGGGCAGCAACTTCTCAGTGGACAAGTTTCAATTTACCTCCACAGCAAAGAGGGAAACATCAGAGTGCTCATCTCTGTTTTGTTCTGCTGTTTTATCAGGATTGCTGATGGCCCTTTGTTCAAGGAAAATATTTTTTCCTGCTTTTTTTTCCTACTAGAAAATTCAGATATCAGCTATTCCACAATACCTGGAGAGCTGGTCAGGTATTATTACAAGCTGCTTAAATGCTGAACAATTCAGGATAAAGTTGTTCTCCTGGCCAATTCCTCTATTTTTTTTTTTTTTTCAAATTTTCCTGATTTTTTTCTTTTAATTAAAAAAAATAATTAGAACTTTAACTGCAGCTTATAATGAACACTTAGAATAATAACAGTTCCAGGGGAAGAATGAACATTCTACTCATCCCTAACAAATCTATGAGCAAAAGTCAATATGAAAATAACAGCGACGCATTTAAAACAGGATTTCTATTCTACTTTTAAATCCTCTTAGGTTTTGGTGCAGATCAAAGTAAAGAGAAGGAAAAGATGCAAGAAAATCAGAAATCCTTCTTGGGTCGAAAGTGCATCTCCTTGTTGAAAAGGCAACAAGGGACAGATTCACTGAGAGGTGAGTTCAGAGCCAAGTGAACAGTTTTGATATGGAAAGGGACAAGGTTTATCTTGAAGTAGGACACAGACCTCAAGATGTGCATGGAGAAATCTTCTGGAAAGATTTTTTTTGCTCACATATCCTCACAAATCCTTTCCAGCATGAAAACATCAAAATGGGGCTCAGCAGTTTATCTGCAAAGAGGGTCTTACGACAATTAATCAGAATTTATTTATTTATTTCAATGGAATGAATCAGTTTGTTCTGCCTCACTCTGTGGGTAGACTCTCCTTCCAAACTAGGACTTTCCACTTTCTTAAAGTTCCTTCTTCCCAAATAATCTGACCTGAACTAATCTCATTGCAGTTTGGAAGAGGAATTGACTGGGAATGCAACGGAAAAAGGACGGGAAGAGGAGTGAAATAATTTATTGAATCATAGCCCCTCCAGGTTTTTTGCACTTAGGATTGGCTTTGCTGAACGTTGTGTTCTGGAAAAAGTGAAGTAAATAATGAGTAAAACCAAATTCATTCTTTGTGGAAATCTAACCCAGTCTCCGTGGTTCTCCACCCCATCCCACTCCTTGCCACCACAACCTCAGGAGATCTACCATGAAGAAGAACCAAAGTTTTGCCCCTGGGGAAGATCAAGGGAAAATGTTATGCCCCTTGCTCAGTGCTGATGAGGCTGGACCTGGAAAACAGGGTCTTCCCCCTCTCATCACTTCAAGAGGGCCACAGAAGAATCAAACAGGTCCCATGGACAGCTTGGAAGATGGTTAAGGATGAGGAAGGATGTCCTGCAAAGAGAATCTGGGAAACTGGGTCCCCCCTAGTTCATCCAGCACAGGAAGGACACATTAAGGAGATTTTTTGCGTGTTGTCCCATGTGTTCCCATGTTCAAAGCATGACCAGCCCTGCAAATCCTGCTCTCCCAGTCCCAGTGCCATCTCTACCTTCTTCCTTCACACATTGTTCAACAAGACCAGTGTGGCCCTTGCTCCAATTCCACTCAGGTACACCTCAATCCCACAGCCAGACTTTTTTCAAGGATCAGCTTCCAGGTCCTTGCACTCCTACTCTCCCTACCACAAGTCACAGCTGAGTCATGACTACAAAGTCACCCCCAAGCATGGGAGGCACAGATTAAATATCCCTGGTGCGGGCAAACCTCAAATGGAATTTACCAACTGTGAGTCAAGGAGATGGAATTCAATATACCAGGTTTCATTAAAAAAAAAAAAAGTCTAAGCCTAATTGCAACATATTTTAAATTTATGGAAATGTTAAAAAATGCATGAAATCATTTTAGCCCTTATTAGAGGAATATATTTATGTCCCTTTATTTGAACTTCTCCCTTACCAGGAGATACTTCCCAGCCTTTGAAGACAGTTGAACTTTCCTTAGTTATTTGACTAGTCAGAGGAGTTATTCAAACATTCTCTACTCTGAATTTGAAATAAAAAGAAGGGAATAATTATAATCAGCCATTTGCTTGCATTTGTTGAGCTGAGCTGTGTCTGCAGTTGTCTTTTCCTCTTCATCCCCCTCTCAACTCAGCTTAAAGCAAAAGAAGAACATGAAAGTGCTGGATGTTCACCAGCTCAACCCATCAATACCTGACTGGTGTGGGGATTCTGTCCCCTGTTCTTTGGAGAAGAGGACCTGGAAAGAGGATACATGACAGGGGGAGAGGAGCTGAAGCCTTTGCATCACTCAGTCCCTGTCTAACGGCCAGATCTTTCTCCACATCTTATCACCGGGGGCTTCCATTTGTAAAAGAGAGGGACAGAGTCACTGCTCTTGAGCTAAACCAAGAAGATGCAAGATTAACATCCCTCTTAGCTTTAATTATTTGAGAGAACTGAAAAAAATGCCTTTGAGGACGTGGCAGATTTACCACCAGCGTACGAAAACCTGATGTAAGCCTGCTTATGGATTCCTACGAATTCTTTGGGCTGCAGGCCTGGAAGGTGTAGGAAGACTGTGCCAGCACGTGCGCGCGTGCATGCGAGACAGGCAGGGACGGGCGGGGCCATGCACAGCCGAATCCACACGTTCCCCTGGGCTTGCTGCTCCAACACAGCCCTTGGGCAGCTTCCCCGAGCCTCTGGAGCACCCTCCATCCTTTACAGGGGTGAGGCCAACCTCCTCCTCCCGGGAAGGGCTCCCCGGCCCCGCGCGTGCAAGGGAACATGCCTCAACTTACTATTGCAAGCCTTCCTATTGCACAGCCGTCCTTCCTCCAGGACTCCCTCGCAGGCCAGGCCCTCGTTGGGAAGGGGCTTGCAGGAGCGCATGCGGGTCTGCAGGCCGCCCCCGCAGTCCTTGGTGCAGTCGCCCCAAGCCGACCACGAGTTCCAACCACCTGGGCAAAATCCAGAAAAGCCCCGTCAGCCTCAGTGAGAGCCCAGCGCCCAGGGAGCCGAGGCAGCACCGGCCTGGCAGACTCTGCTGTGTACCAGCTGCCAGGACCTGAAACTGGAGGGTCTTTGAAAGTGGTGGCACTGGACACTGCAGGGTAGCCCAGAAAGTCAAGAAGGGGGAGGGAGAAGCATTGCCTGCCTTTGCATTGACTTTTCTTCAGTTATTCTTATTTCCAGAGTTTAAGAAGAGTTTGGACAACACCTTCAGGCACATGGTGGGGTTCTTGGGGCTGTCCTGTGTAGAGCCAGGAGTTGGACTTCAGTGATCCTCGGGGGTCTCTTCCACCTCAGGATATTCTATGATTCCAACTAGTCCTGCTCTTCCTGCGCTTACTGTGGCAAAGAGCTCCCCTCTGACAAGAACCCCTGCCTATTTTGTGTCCTGTTGGCTTCTAACTCCAGAGGACACAAGCAAAAACCACTTCAAAGTACAAATCCACTATCAGTGAGGTTATGTCTCCTCCTTCTGCCCCCATACAAACACACGATGTGAAGAGAGCTGGGCAGGGATAAGTGTTCTACCACCCATATTCCCCCAAAAAAGACATCTCCTGTCCCCATGCTGCAGACCCCACCTGCCACATAGAGGCTCCGCTCTCAAGGACAGCTTTGGTGGGGGAATAACATGGGAATGGCATTTTCCTCCAGCACCCTTTGCAGAACCCACAAGGAGCAACCTGTGAACACCACAAGATGAAGGTGCGTTTTTGGCTGCTCTCCCCAGCCATGCTCAGTCCTGGTGTCAGCAACACCCAGCTTTTCCCCTTGTACCACCGCCTACAGCCCTGAAAACTGATGGATCCACCTGGCTGCAGGGATGATCCTGCTACTTAAGAAGGGAAATTCTGAGCCTCTGCAGCCTTCTCCACCCTGTGTCTTTCCAGCCTCCTGCTGAGAACAACTGGCCCTGGTGGAATGTCCATAAATGCTGATGGCAGGATGGACTGTGAAGACCATCTGAATCTGGCTCACCTCCCACAGTCCAAACGCCTGCGGGGAGCCCAGCAAGGCTGAGTTTTGGGTTGTAAAAGACAGCAGGGGATTATCCAATGCTTTCTGGTGATGGATAAGCTGTCACATCCCTCAGTGGTCAGTTTGCTCCTCATCGGCCACATGCAGCAATCTAAAAACTGCTGAAATAAGCCTTGGCTTGACTGTTCTGCTCCATCGTTTGTCCACCTCATGGGGAGGAGCAGAGGTGGCCCTTCAGCCCAGAGGTGGCCACTTTCACATGGCTGCTTTTCCTGCTGTGAATTCTCTCATTACCCACAGCTACCCTTGGAGATGTTTCAGGTCCAGGGAATTCATCTGTGTGCTGTGCTCAGGCACGGATAAGGACAACGAGCTAAAGATGCAGGGATTTTTTGAAGATAGAAAACACTGGTAAAATTCCAGTTTTTTAAAATAAAAATGAAATAAACCCTCCTTTTTTTTTCCTCCCTTGCTGACAGTCAGAGAATTCAGAGATGCAGATGATCCACTTCAGCTGACTCAGCCTCCATGAATTGCTATTGATGAGGAAATCGTGGCTGTACTCTGAGCTCTGGCCTCTGCCGGTCCCTACATGCCGTAGACAGGATACCAGCCCTGTCTGTAAAAACGAGCCCAACTAGGTGCCAGGTCAGAATTTAGGGACATTATCAGCACCCCCTTGCACAGGGATGGGCAAATACTTGTCCACCTCCACAGCAAAAACCCACAAGTTCATACTCTGCTGTCTCCAGCCTGGCTGTGTTTTAACTTTTCCCTCCAAGACAGAGAGAAAATAAACACAGGCTCAGCAACACTCCCACTGCTGATGGCCATGGAAGCTGCTCAGATACTTAATCATGAGAATAACATGGAAAAACGGAGCAGGATGGAAATGGAGGGCAATGAACCTGCCAGCAAAGAGCCCAGATCCTGGCAGCAGCGTGGAAGATGGAGTTGTTACTGGCACACAACAAATATTTGACCTTGAAGGAGACTGTCTTTCCCTAAAAAGTCACTTTCTGTGCTGGTCACTTTTCTAAACAGCATGGGAACACAGGCTTTTTTTCCGTTTCCTGATGGGAGACAGATTGTGTTTCATTTGGGAGAGAAACCATCGGCATAATAGGAGGTATCCCAATGCCTGGCTCGAGCTGATCCATAGGATATCTGTAACCAGACACGTTTAGGAGTTATTCAACTCCTGGCTCACCCTTTTCAGGATGTCTTTCTTTAGTCTCACTCCCTTGCAGATTAGGAGTGAGGCTGGGGAAGGGAGAAAGCAGTTCCACGCAAGCCTTGGCTTGGATTGTGATTTATTTGGGATGCTTTTTGTCGAGACAAAATGCACAATTGCTCCAGTGTCCTCAGAAGTTATTTTATATTGTGTTTGTAAACAAAATATGGACCCAGAGCCATTGGCTGTCGTGGCGTCTCCAGTTTGATGACGGATTATTCAAATAGTTCTGCATTTTGAGATTGACCTATTATAGGTCCTATATTATAGGTCCCCTAAAATATACATTGGGCTAGATGCTGCCTGGTCTCACTACAGGAAAGAATAAGGGAAAATGAAGGTGTCAGTGTTTGATTTCTTAAATCATAGAATCACAGAATTGTGGAATGGTTTGGGCTGGAAGGGACCTTAGAGATCACCCTGTTCCACCCCCCCTGCCATGGGCAGGGACACCTTCCACCAGACCAGGTTGCTCCAGTCCCCATCCAACCTGGCCTTCAACACTTTCACTGATGAGGCAGCTACAGCTTCTCTGGGCAGCCTGTGCCAAGGCCTCACCAGCCTCACAGGGAAGAATTTCTCCCTAATATCTGACCTAAACCTGCTCTCTTTCAGTTTGAAGCCATTCCTCCTTGTCCTGTCACCCCAGGCCTTTTTATATAATCCCTCTCCATCTTTCTTGTGGGCTCCCTTCAGGCACTGGAAGGCCACAATTAGGTCAGCCCACACCTTCTCTTCTCCAGGCTGAACAACCCCAGTTCTCCCAGCCTTTCCTCACAGCAGAGCTGCTCCATCCCTCTGATCATCCTGGTGCCTCCTCTTGACTCTTCCAACAGCTCCATGTCCTTCCTGTGCTGGGCCCCAGGGCTGGAGGCAGCTCTGCAGGTGGGGTCTCACCTGAGCAGAGCAGAGTGGGGAACTCTTACTCTGCTTATCCTCAGCAATGGGAGAGACAGTCAAAATAAGATAAAAACTGTCATGTTCTCAAATCCTTAACTGGAATGAGATCAGTTTATGAGGTTGAGCACAGATAACTTCCTTCCTCTCCTTATTCCTCAGTTTCCATCCCATTTGTGAGTACTGAAGAGGAGCTAGAGAAGTACTGGGGCACTTAGTAAATCAACCCAGGCATTTACAACCAAGACAAAGGTATTCCCCACTTTATGGAGCAGTCCTTTTTTATCATCAGGTTGTACCATGGTCCTGACAAATTAAATGCTGCATGTTATTTATCTTGTTTATTGGCTGTCAGATAAACCTGTTGAAATCTTCCTTCTTTTCCTGGGTCTAGTCCTTCAGTGCTTCAAGTGATTTGTCTTTTTTAGTGGAGCTGTAAACAAGTGGTTAAGGGTCTATTATATGAAGTTATTCCCATCCCACCTTTCAGGGGGGAAAATGCTGTGCCATGAGGAAAGCGAGGGGTTCTTGTGCCCACTGCTGCATCTGGATTCTGGAAAGGAGTGGCTGAGGGAGCTGGGGGGGCTCAGCCTGGAGAAAAGGGGGCTGAAGGGAGACCTTATCTCTCTGCAACTCCCTGACAGGAACTTGTAGTGAGGTGGGTGTCAGTTTCTTCTCCGTGGTAACAAGTGACGGGTTGAAACGGCCTCAAGATGTGCTGGGGCAGTTTTAGATTATATATTCTGAAAAATTTCTTCACAGAAAGGTTTGTTAAGCATTGGAACAGGCTGCCCAAGGAAGAGGTGGAGTCACCACCCCTGTGAGTGTTCAGACAATGTGTGGATGTGGCACTTGAGGACATGGGGGTGGAGGACATGGTGGGGGTGCTACACTGGAGGTTGGGCTCGGTGATTTTAGAGGTCTTTTCCAGCCCTAATGATTCCATGGTTCTATGAAAAGAATGATCTACAATGGCTGTGGAACGATCTACAATGGCTGTGGAATGATCTACGATGGCTGTGGCGTCACACAGATGCTTTTACCCCAATGCAGAAGCTGCAGGAGAGACACGAGTGCGATGTGGTTCCTGCAGAGGCCTCACAGCTGCCCCATCCCTCAGTTCATCACTCAGTCTCTGCATGTTGAGTTGACACAGCCCCCATAGACCCTCCATCTTCTAGGAAAAGTTCATCCCCACTTGCCCACCACACAATCCCTTGCTCTGCCCCTTTTTCCATTTCAAGCATGAGGCTGGACATTTTTTGATGCTGGGAAGCGAGGAATCCCCATGAAATGCGGTGCAGACTCGCTCTGAAGTTAATGGGACCCTTCGCAGACAGTCCCTGCTACCCCTGGAGTCCCGTTCCACGAGCTCTCAGCAAACTGCTGCTCCCGCTGATCGACGCGGGTTGAGTTGCCATCTGTCCTTAATCCAGAAATAATGAGGCTGCTGCAACTGCTCTATAAAGGATTTTGCTTTTCAAAGGCACCGACTCCTCTGAAGGTCACACACCCAACCTGTTCTCACTTTTCTCTGCTACGGCCCCGTAGAACCACGGAGTTTTCTCACTTTGCCCTTTATTCCCCTAAACTGGAGGAGCTGTGGCTTAAGCCTCCAGCTCCAGAGATTCCCATCACAACCAGCAGCTGTCACCTTGATCACACAGCCAGGTTTAACTCCTATTTTTTACTTTTGGAGAACAGCTCAAGCTAGAATGTGTTTCAACAAAGGTGGCTGTTGCATTTGAGGCTCATGGCTGGTTGAGTGCTCATCATTCAGGGAGGCCTTTAATCCAGTTTCTAAGGAGTTTTTTGATCCTTCTCAGTCAGTTCTTATCATGATCATGGACTAAAACAAATTACTTTTCATGCAAGGCTGACCCGATGCATTCTAATTCTCCGGTTAAATGGAGAAAATTCCAAGATGGTTTACATCAACCAGCAAGCTCATATTTGGAATTTCTTGTTCTGAATCTTAAGCAGAGATGCCAAAAGAACGGGTCTTTCCTACTGCAAATTAACTGAGAGGACTCCACTTAGACACCTTGTCCAAATACCCTTGATCTTTGGGAAGATTTGCATCCCGATCCGGAGTTTATCTTAGCAGCTGACAACTGCAATGTGTCTCAGATGCCAGTCAGTCAATCATGCCTTATAATTTAACAGCAATCCCTTAAATTAGATGGCAGTGACAGCAGCAAAAACTAGGGAATCAACACAAGAAATCAATAGAGCACAGCAAAAGGAGCTTTGCTGACACTCCACATCCACCTCCGATTTTGCTTTTTTGGATTTAGCCTCTCACTGACCCCAGCTGAAGACACGTCTTGTTGGCAGCTGTCTCCAACTCGGAAGGTCAGGGCATTTTGTGTCTGAAAAACATGCCCAGACTGCAAAAACTCCCCTCCACAGCTCTGTGTGCTACCACTGGGAATATTTGTAGTGGAATTTATAACACAGTTTCTGAATCCTCTCAATTAGCAAATGAGTGGAAAAAATGTCATTTCTTATGCAAATAGGGGGAAAAATACTAAAGGGAGATTGAGAGTGAGATTGTCTTATACCATCTGAATCCTAAATTTGTTATACAATGGGGTAAGTGAGGGAGCTGCTCCTTTATCTCTCCTTTCTACTGTGCTGGAAAAGAGCGAGTCCAGAAGGGGCTATTCTGCAGACATCCTTCTATTACACCAACCAGTGATCATTCCCTGGAAAGTCATACATGCAGTTTGTTCCTTCTGTGGAAAAAAAGGAGAGAAAGCTTTCAGAAGGATGTCCCCTCCTCGTGTCCCATGCAACGAAAGTCAACGGCAGCACAAGTGAGTTGCTCCAGTGGTTCCTCCTCTGCCCTTTCCATTAAAAATCCAGTGTAACACTTTGCTGTTTTGCAGATTGTGCATATTAATAGCAAAAAAACGATGCCCCAAGCTCCCTAAAAAGCAAAATCATTCCTTGCCAGGACATGCAGTGATAGGACAAGGGGGAATGCTTTTAAGCTGAAAGAGGGTAGACTTAGATTAGATAATAGGAAGGAATTATTTACTGTGAGGGTGATGAGGCCCTGGCACAGGTTTTCCAGAGCAATTGTGGCTGCCCCATCCCTGGAAGTGTCCAAGGCCAGGTTGGATGGGACTTGGAGCAACCTGGGATAGTGGAAGATGTCCCTGAACAAGAAAAGAGGGTTGGAACGAGGTGATCTTTAAGACCCCTTGCAAACCAAACCATTCCATGATTGTTTGACTCTCCTCGATGAAAAGGAGATGGGCGAGCAGAGAAAAATTATAAACATGCATTAAAAGTCCATGAGCTGCCAGGGCAAGGTAGCCAGGGACTGGCTGCTCCTTGAGTTTTCCAGTACTGGAACTGAGGAGTGTCAAATGAAACTATCAGAAGGCAAGTGCAAAACCAGTGAAGGACCTAATTTACAGACACAGGGTGATGTCAAACAATGCGATGCTTCCACAGCACAAAAAGGTACCAAAGCTTCCATGAATATAAAGCATAACTGGGGAAATGCATGAAAGACAAACCCATAAATGGTAATAGACACAAACCCAGCACCTCTTGTTCAGAAGTTCCCTGGGCTTCAAGCTGCTGAGTTGTACAAAGTTGGAAAGGACCGTCAGGATCATCGAGTCCAACCTCTGACCTTGTTGACCGAACCACAGCACTCAGTGCCATGTCCAATCATTTCTCGAACACTTCCAGGGATGGTGAATCCATCACCACCCTGGGCAGCCCATTCTAATGTCTGACAACCTTTTCAGTGAAGAAATTCTTCCTGATGTCCAACATGAATCTCTCCTGGCACATTCTCCCTTTTCCTGTTGCTGGTTGCCTGGAAGATGTTGAGCGCCACCTGGCCACAACCTCCTTTCAGGCTGTTTGGATGTTTTCCCTTGGTAGCCACTGCTAATGAAAGGATATTGGGCCAAAAAAACCCCTGATCTGGCCAACAAGATGGTTCCTGGTGCTTTCCCAGTTGCTTGGCCTCTTCCTACCTTAACACTATGACTCTCCTTCATAGAGATGTGGTCAAGGCACAGCCAGCTCGAGGTCAAGCCAGTATTTCCCACCACCAAAATTCCCAAAATCTTCTCAGGTCACTCACTTCTGGGCACCCAAATAAATGACAATCGTTTTTCAAAGCTGCTGAGTGGCCAAAGCTGCCACTGATGCCCACAGCATTCACCAGTCCCCACAAAAGAAAACAACGAGGTCAAATTTGTACAAACATTTAGGACCGGCTTCAATCTCCCTTTGCTCTACAAATCACTTAAGGAAGATGGAAATGAGGCCAGTGTGCAGCTTTCAAGGAAACCCAGCATAAAGCTGTGCTTATTACATGAATCCCTGTAAATGAAACACTAGGGATAAAGAGAGATTATTCATGTGGAAATGGTGGGGGAGGTGGGCAGGGAAACGAGAAAGGGAATGTTTAGTCTGGAAGAGGAGATCAAATAAAACCGTGGAAGAATCTTCCCATAAGAAAGCCATAGAGGCCTAATCACTTAACTTGTTTCAAAGCAGAGCAGGCAAAATATCAGAGAACAGACTTGTGAAGAGAAATCCAGCCTGCACCACCGGGGAGGAATGAAATGCTTCCCCGCCCTGAACCTCTCTGAAGTTGCATAAATCACACCAGAGCTGGGTTCACGCACTATTTGCTTCTTCACGTTGCTGCAGACCCCAGGGCAAAGCACAGAGGAGATACATTAGCACAGCCACGTGCTAATGTCCCATTCAAATCGAACTGTGCAGCCCAAGATGACTGAAACCTTTGCTGATACCAGGGTCACCATCTATTTTCATAAAAGGACAGCATTTGTGAAATTTCCTTTCATGTGTTTAAAAGATCTGTTTGGGACGTGGTTTAGTGGTGGGCTTGGCAGTGCTGGGTTAATGACTGGACTCGATGATGTTAGAGAGCTTTTCCAACTTAAACGATTCAATGATTCTCTGTTCCATCTTTCCTGGCTTGAAGGGCCTTGGCTTTCACCTATAAAACACTTGCAGAACACTGCATAAACCCATAAACACCATGAGATGTTGTAACACCCAGAACTCTGCAAGCCCGCGCAATTCCCTCTTATTCCCTGGACAGCGTTTCCACCTGAAGGGTTCCTATGATCCCCAAGAGCGCAGTTTCTCACTCCTCCACGAGCTGTGACATTTTTCTCGTCACAAGAGCACTGCAAGCCAGGGCTGTGTCATTATTGCTTCTGTGAGATGAACTGGGGAGGTGTCATAAAGATAAAAGTCTCACCAATGGTATTTTTACAACACTGAGAGAAGTTCAGCTCTCTTCAGGTGAACATCTTCCAGGAAGACAGAGAGAAAATCATCCAGGGGGACAACCCAGGAGCCAAGTGTCTCCTCTCAGAGCAGTTTTGATGAGGACACCACATAATTTGTGTCTTCCAGCACTCCTGGCTCCACGAACTGCTCCCAAGACAGAGCCAGAAAAGCAAAACTCCAGCCCAGTGCTGAGGCAGCACCTTGGCCGTATTAAACCAAATATCTCATGATGACAGGCATGTGCCTGTGTTTTGATAGGCACAGCCAAACCCTCTTCATACCGGGATCTCAGTGATGTGGGTTTTGCCAGGGAGGGGGATGGAGGCGGCTGAAAACCACATGAAAGTGGTTTTTGTGCAGTCGCCTCTGAGGAAGGCTGGGGAACAGGCAGGTTGTCAGCAGGCATGTCTCCCATCGGTGTCCTCTCCTTCTCTGAGCTGTCGGGTACGCTCACCCTGCAAGGGAAGACGCTAATCCAGGCCGCCTCGCCGGGCAGAGGCTGCCGTTCCCAGCTCTGCCCTTGACACGTTGTTCGTGATTTCCATCGGAGAAGGGAGCAGGTTTCACGCTTGTCTCTGTGTCTCTGCCTCTCTCCAAGTCCCCTGGATAAGAGGGGGGCACCCAGAATGGCTGGCTCGCATTAACACTTGAGTGAGGTGAGGGAAAAATCGGGGGAAGTTAAATCATAGAATTGTAGAATGATTTGGTTTGGAAGGGACTTTAAAGATCATTGATTCCAACCCTCCTGCCATGGGCAGGGACTCCTCCCACTAGACCAGACCAAGGCAAGATTCAGTAAAATTTTCAGGATTTCAACTTAACCTGATATTTTACATTGCCCAGATAATGAATGTCTTTAAATATTTCTTTTTTTAGCACCTTTGGGGATAGCACAACTAGAAGGGAAACTCCTTCCCAACACAGTGGAGTTTGAGATCATAAAATCATAGGTTCATTGAATGGTTTGTGTTGGAAGGGACCTTAAAGATCATCCTGCCATGGCCAGGGACACTTTCCACTACCCCAGGTTGCTCCAAGCCTCATCCAGCCTGGATTTGAACACTTCCAAGGATGGGACAGCCACAGCTTCTCCCGCCATCCTGTACCAGGGCCTCACCACTCTCTGAGTATAGAATACCATCCTAAATTCCCCCATTTCTTCAGTCCAAGGAGAAGGCAGAGATACGATTGGAGGCACCCAAATGCTGCTTTCAGGTTGCTTAATGAGAGTTTTAGGAGGCAGCAGCTGCAGTTCTGCATCTGGGATAATCATCACGTGGTATCCAACATGCCTTGGCATCAAGGGCAAGAAATCAATAGCATCAACCTTTACCAGCATTGTAATGACGAGGTTAATATCGATCTTTTGGCATTAAGGTGTGGTATGTGAGTCCTCAGCACCATTGCTGGGAAGCTGAAACTGCAGCACTATAAAACAGACTGCAGGCACAGCAATTTGCTCAGAGATCCCTCAGAGACTCTGGATTAGAATGAACAAAGCAATTCTCAGCCTGATTTGTAATTGATCATTCCCAAAGTTGTCGCCTTTTCTACCAGTGGTGGGAGGGGATTTTTCACACACGTGTCTGTTATGTCCCTTCAAAGTCCCAGAGTGGCACAAGGAAACGCCAAATGGAATTAGTGTGGTCCTACAGGCAGCAGAATTGTGGTCTCAGCCTGTGTTTTTAGCTTGAAAAATAATAGGAGTTAAGCTCTTGTTCTTTATAATCTCTTGATGTAGAACAGATGTTACCTTGCTACAGGTGAGGCCTCCCTCTCCTGAGGTGGTGATTTCTGATGGAATCACCACTACAAGAAAACCTTTTCTCTAATGAAAGCATCTCCATGAGTATTTCTTAACCCTGAGCCTGCTGATCCAGTCCCTCGTACCCATAATCTTCAGCCCTGAGAGATCAAGGTCTTAAAGGCTTAAAGCCCTTCGTTCCTAGAGACAAATCTGATGTGAAATTCCCTTAGTCTGAGGTCTTGCTTAAGAAAAGAAAGGCAGAGAACTGAGCGATTAAATCATCACGGATGAGGAGATGCCACAAAGGCTCAGCATCTACCCAGGAATTTGTAAATGACTTTTCCTGTTGCTCCTATTTGCCATTTATACTCCAGCAGTGTTAAGAGGCCTTGAGTAAAATGAGACTCGTTCTGGGATTGGCACTCCATGGGCAAAACAGTCACAGACAGTCCTTGATCCTGAGAGCCTGCATTAGGCTGTGCCTAATTACTGCTGTGATTGGAGCTGCAGAGCGAGAGAGGTGAGTGTGTGTGGAGAGGGGAGAGAAGAGAGGGTTTATTAACAGATAGACAGAGATTCAGACCACTTTACAAATTAGTGACCCTACTTAATTGCTGATCATCATGTGCATTAGCTATTTTTTTTCTATGAGGGAAGGCAGACAAACGTCCCTGAGCTACAAGTTTGTCTGAACAAATAGGCGGGTTCTGGGCGGACCAAGGGTGATGTTTTCCTCCCCAGCACATTCCCTGCATTGACTGGAAATTAATCCGTACGAGAATAGAGGATGGAGACAGACGGTGGAAGATTCCCCTGCCTCCTTTTTCCCTTTTGTCAGCTTTGGTGCTCGGAGGAGTCAGGAGTGGCTGGGTTATCCTGGGTTGCCAGGACTATTCAGGGTGGAAAGCCAGTGCACCAGGTGACTCCCTTTCCTATAACACTCCGTGAAAAGAGGAACATGGCTAAATCCCTTTTGGATAACCTCAGTGCAGCCTTCCAGTAATTAAAGAAGGTTTGAAAAGGAGGGAGAGTGAATTCTTACATGGACAGATAATGATAGGACAAGCAGGAGTCGTTTTAAAGTAACAGAGGATTTAGATTAAATATTAAGAAGAAATTCTTCACTCAGAGTGTGGTGAGACACTGGCAAATGTTGCCCAGAGAAGCTGTGGCCACCCCACCCCTGGAAGTGTCCAGGGCCAGGTTGGACAGGTTGGTTGCTTGGAGCAACCTGGGATAGTGGAAGGTTCTGTCCCATGGAAAAGGCGTGGAACTGGATGATTTTTAAGGTCCCTTCCAACCAAAACCATTCTGTGACTCTATGAATGCAACCTCCCCTAGAGATATTGACTGCTCACCCAGCAATTCTCACCCCACGTAAGGCAAACAACCTCCCATAATTATATCTACTAATCACCAGTGACTGCCATCTGAAGAGTTGTGTCATATTTTATTTTTCTCTGGGGTCATCTGAGATGGCCCATGAAGGCCAAAAGCAGGAAGCTGGTGAAGGATGGATCTGCACGGCCTGGCTCCAGAGGATTCCCAAATGTCTCAGGTTGGATGCATCTTTTTTTTTTTTTTTTTTTTTGAGCACATCAGNTTTTTTTGAGCACATCAGTATGAGCCAAGAGCAACATCTACTGGCCGAGCTGTTTAGCAGGACCAAGCGTAGATCTGGCACAATCCATGGATTTTACACAGCTGTGAGATATTTTTAGGGATTACCCAAGCACCAGGAGTAGCACCAGCTCCTCCCAGCTGTGCAAGCTGCCACCAAAGCAAATATCTCAGCCCTGCACACCTGGACTTGGCTTTTATCCATCCCAAATGTGAAAATTGCTTTTCAAGCCCACTCTGTCCTGGGTAACACATCTTGATAGATGGAAGCGTTTGTGTATCTCCATTTCTTCTTAGCAAAATACTCCTTGCACTTCCCGTTGAGGTTTCCTGGGATAAAACGGGCTAAAGGTGAGTAGCAGCCCATTTATTGCCACCAAAACTGCAAGGAACTTTCCATGGGTGGTACTCAAGTGGTCCAACTTTATATGTCAAAAATAAAGGGTCCAAATTTGGAGGCTGAGCCTATTCTGGCATCTCCTGGTGGGAGCTAAGAGCATGCGTGGACTTCGAAGTAGGGACTCAGCTTAAGAAATGGTGCTGGCAAAGCTGGATTATGAGGAAAGATTATGGGAAGGGGCTTCACCCCCCAAAGCTGTCCAGATGTGTCAAATTCAATGTTGCTATCAGCCCTTGGGTTTTTTTTTTTTTTTCACAATCCTCAAAAGGCAGTGTGGGAATGTGTGAAAATGAGAGCAAGAAATCAGCGAAGCTACACTCAAAAAAACGTTAGCAAGAAAAAAGAGAAAATGGAGAGACTGTGAGGTGATCTTGTCAGGAAGAGCGAGTGCAAACCCCATGAACAACAGACAGAGCTCATGTCTCCACCTCTGCAGCTTGGAGCACTGGGGTGTTAGGGCATTGACAGGAGAACAGAGCTCTGAGGAACTCCAAATCAATTGCACATAAAACACAATTTCCTCCCCTCACGAGGGCCACTTCTCCCCGCGGAGCAGAATTTAAAGGGAAGTAAGAGAAAAGCAGCCTGATCTGTATTCTGAGCTCACTGCAAGGTCACAGACCCCCCTGTAGAGCATTGCCAGGTGAGCAACAAACAGCCCAGGTGGTTTCAGAGGTCTGTGGTGCAGATCTGTCCACCTGGGCACTTCATAAATAAAGGAGGAAAATAAGAACTCTGAAAACATGGACTTTATATTTGGCCATCTTGCTAGAAATACCCGTTTCTCTCTGTCGATTGTAGAAGGAGACCAAATGACCTCCTTAGACATCGAGGATGTTTTTTGGTCAGAGAAATCCTTCTCTCATCAGGGATGAGAGGTGGCAGAGAACCACAAGTGGTTAAAATGAGCAGGAACCACAAGCCAGAGCTGTATAAAACGGGAAGGAACAACCGTGCCTGCTGCAGGCAGGTGGTGAACTCGCTCTATCCAGGTGCCTCTCCTGCTCCTGCTGACTCACAGCCACGTCCAACTGTCCCTTTGGCAGTCCCCTCTCAGGACAGGGCCCGCAGGTGTCCCTTTACACACCAAACTGAAACCAGGGCATCTGAGGTGTGCAGGGAGCTGTGCCCTCTGCAGGGGCAGGACCAGCAGCATCACAGGACTCTGGATGTCTGCTCAGCCTTGTCAGGAATCTCACGCACGGCCTCAGAAGGGTCCTCTTCCCTCTGCCTGATTTCCGAGGTGGGAGTGTCTCCGATAATGGTGGGAAATAGGCTGAGGTAAGAAGGTGCTGAAAGTGGGAGCGGAAAGACGAATTTTGCTCTTTGCGGACATGATCTATGGACATAGATCCCAGCTGGAAACAGCCCTGTGGTTTTTACTAAGCCTGTTGTAGCTGAAAACCCCACCAGGTCCCACAGCCGCAATCTTACCCAGAAAGGGATTGTAACAAACACACCTCTTTGGACAGGTGTGGTACCTGCCCACATAAAACAGGTAAGACAGGTAAGGAAGGTTGTTCTTCTGCTTGATTCTGGTCCACAGATGATGGCATGGCTGAGTCCTTGTTGGGCATTTGTAGGATCCCCTCCATGGGGAGGACAGGAAGGTTCTCGCAGGGAAATGGATCACCCAGCTCCTCCAAACTGCAGAACAGACTGGGAGCTGACCCAATGCAAACAAGAGTTCAACAGGACCAAGAAGATTAGGAAGGTCTTTAAGGCTCATTTTACCTCTTCTTGAGGATGCTTTGTCATCCTTATCATTATCCAGTGTTTTGTGGTGACTTCCATAACTTCCACCTGGTTTTGCGTACAAGTTTCTGGACACGGCTTCAGTGCAGCACTTGTGGGAGGAAAGGGAAAGGCCACAGGGAGTCTGAGTCTTCCTCCACTCTCTGCCAGAATAATCTCCTGGTTACAGCAACTGGTGCATGGAAAGTTATAATGACAAGTGCTTGGGAAAAAGGAGACCTCTCAAAGCTAAGGAAAAAAAGATAACTCCAGGCTACAGAAGCCCAGGGGTCTGGTTTTGGCCTGATGCCTCCCAGAAATGATCTTTTTCTAGATAAAAAGTGGAATCAAAAAGCTGCATCCAAGCAGACGGGATGGTTCTGATCCCTGGCTGAGCAGGCACACGAGGACCCACACAGGTAACGCGTGAGCAGAGGCCAAATAAAGAACAGAACAGCAACCCAGGACAGGAGGGGCACGAGCCTGAAGGGAAGGGTTGAGCTCTGGTGTCTCCCTGAATAACACAAGACGCAAAATATTCTGTTACCAGCCTGGGGAGCAGACAATTAAAACACTACTTGAAGCAAATGTCTCCTGACTCTGGCTCAGAATTTCAATTAGGCTGGGAAGGCTTATTGCACTTAAGTGCAGGTTAGTGACATTTCAGGAAGGAGAGATTGATTGGGAGCTGGGTCACAGCTCAGCAGAGGGGATCATGTCTAGGGGCCTGTCCTTAAAAACAATGTGTGATCTCCGCGTGGCATTTTCCTTGTTTAGCTCGTTTATGTTTCCTTTGAGAACGAATAATCCCAGTAGCCAGAGCTGTGTCCCCTCCTTTCAAACACTGACTTCTTTTCTTACTCATTTTCCAAGTTCTTTAAACATCCTTAGGTGTCCAAGCAGCATTTCCTCTGGCTCTTCTCTTCCTCATAAGGTAATTAACCTTTTCTTGTCTCGAGAATCAGTTTCTGACTTGCAGGAAACTGTTTTTCTTACTGGTTCACCAGCTTTGCAGAGCCCCAGAAAACAGGAGAGTGTCTGCTACTACAAAGTGCGGGTACAAACAACCTCACTCTAGCTATTCTGTCTGGAAAACTAAGTGGGAAAATGCCCTCAACCAGCTCAAAAAATAAAAAGAATTATTGGAAGACACCAAGTGTGCACCAGGGTAAGTCCAGTAGGTGATAAACCCAGGCAGGACAATGCACCAGCTCCTTTGGTGCTGTTAGAGGTGACTGAGAGAGCTACAGCTTTTGGGAGATGTAGATGACAGGATTTTTTTTCCATGAAACATCCCAAAATTCATTCATTCCTCACCATTCTCACACATCTATACACAACTGCACAGACTGATAAAGACATCACCCAAAATGAAACCCTCCCAGAAGAAAACACTCTGGTCTAGCACTTAAACTCCAGCACAGACAAAAGCCCTGCTAAGGACACACACTGGGGAGATGAGGAGCAAAGCAAATAATCAGATAGGATTAAATTAACCAGCAGAGGTTTAGACCGGATTTTAGGGAAAATTTCTTCACTGAAAGGGTGGTCAGGCATTGGAACAGGCTGCCCAGGGAAGTGGTGAATTCACCATCTCTGGAAGTGTTGTAAAGATGTGTGGATGTGGCTCTTGGGGACATGGTTCAGTGGTGGCCTTGGCAGTGCTGGGTTAGCAGTTGGAATTGAGGACCTCAGAGACTTTTCCAACCTTAATCATTTTCTGATTCTAAGATTTCTGCTACCAAAAGAGTTGTAGGTAAAGGAGCCTCGTTTGGACCCGTGATGGGCACTCTGATGGACAAGTCCAATGTGTGCTCTGCTCAGAGGGGGTGAATTTATCTTTTAATCACCACAAATAGATTTTTTTACTCTCTAATCTGCTGGATTTATTCCTGGAACCATGGATTCTCCAGCGTCCTGCCACGAGTGGTTCCGCAGATTCATGATGGGCAAACACTTTTCTCCTCGTACTCTCCCAGGTAAAACTGCCTTGGTTCAGTCTCTCAGGACGGCCAGCTTTGAGTTATGGACTTGGAATCGTAAAGCAGAATCACAGAATCATTAAGGCTGCAAAAGACCTCTAAGATCATCGAGTCCAACTGTGGGAAATGATACAAAATTTAAAATTTTTATATAACTTCAGTCAGAAATTTTGTTTGCCTTTGCCTAGGGGGAAAGAAATGGAAGTTTCTTTTCAAAAGATTGTTTCAGCACTCAAGGCCTGAAGAGCTGAACAACTCAACAGACTGGAGGTAGCACAGAAGATACACAGAAGATAATGACCATTAATGAACATCAGGTCCAAACAACACCCCTGGCATGGTCCGAGACCCTTGGTCTGGGAAAAGAGAGATAAGAGAACAAAGAATGAGAACCCAATTAACATCGAAGGCGAAGGGATTGATAACCAATAGGAACCCAAATATTAAGAACTGCTCTACTTGGGACCAATGAGCACTGAACCAGCGAATTTCTCTGGGTTTTGACTGTATAAAATATGTGAAAAAACTAGTAAAGGTCATGTGTGATGGAATGATTTTCTCTGCACAACCCGGGCGATGTGTGGATGAAATGATTTCTGTTGCACATCCCGGCCAGAATAAAATAATGCCTTAATTCTCTAACAGCAAAAAAAAAAAATGTTGTAGGAGAGTTTCTTGTTTTTCCTGCAGTTTCATTGACACAAACATTAACCCAGCACTGCCAGGTCCACCACTAACCCATGTCCCCAAGCACTCAGAAAAGTGGTGACAGCATCTTTCCTCTCAGGAACCAGCCAGCTCTCATCCCCACTTTTCCATTATGGTCCCAAACATTGCTCGGGTGGGGTTTGCAGGTCCTTCCCACCCCTCGTCCACACTCCACCTCTAACCCAGACACAGCCAGCCTGCACTCAGCAGACCTAGAAAAACCTTTCCTAAAAGCCAGGCTTTTCCTGTGGAAAGGGATTTGATTGTGCTGAAAGGTAAATATTTGCCAGAGAAGGTCTTGCTGGGTCCTCCAGGGATCTCTGCACACGCAGGGCAAATTACTGGTGCTCGCTGCTTGGAGCACAGGAGTAAAACATGATTTTTTTTTTCCCCCTTCACCAAATGGTGTTTTCTTTTCCCTTGGTCACCTCTGAGAACGGTTTTTTTATCAGAGGGAAGTCAATTTTGTGTCGTCACTGATCCTTCCCCACGGAGCCATTCATGGTCCAGAGCCCCTCAGAAACCCCCCTGGCCCCTTGAAAGCACCGTGGAGGTTTTTCCGAAGTCCCTCCAACAGATTATTCCTCTCTGCATCTGTGGAGTGAGAGGAATCAATGGGGGACCCAGGAGGGTTATTTCGCCCATGAATTATTTACACCCACTGGGTAATACTTCATTTTAGACTGGCCTTGTTTTACGCTTGTAATTTTTAATTCTTATAATTCCACCTCCAGCAAGCAGAGGCTCCTGAGAGCAGTAGATTATATCTCAGCGGGCACACTCTTCGATGCATAAATAACCTCTCCTCTGCTGACAGCACATGGGAAATGGGCTGGGCTTTCACTGAGGTTAAGATTTTCCCCCCTCCTCTCCCCGTCTTAAAGGAATCTTTATCTCCATGCAGCTATTCTGTAACACGCCTCTTTTTGGTAGCAAAAGAACTATTTAAATGCAAATGTTGACTTTTTGCCAGGGGCTGGAGGGAAAATGCTTGTCTAATGATGTCCTTCCAAAAGTACAACCGGTGCTGTTTGTAAAGGAATTGCATCAGGAGGAGTTGGGACTTTGATTCCTTACGCTCCTAAATGCCTCTGCCCATACTGACTTCTACCCCTTGAAGTCATTGCCAGGGAAAAAAATAACTAAAATAACCAAAATATATATATTTTTTTAAATATACTAAAAGCAAAGCAGTCTTTTGACGAGATTCCCCCTTCCTCTGCCCAGCCTTCCGAAGATGGAGGAATTGGGATCACTGCATGCTCACTCCAGTTTGAGATGTTTGGGTGTGGTTTTTTTTCCTCCTCTGTCTCGGGCCTGAATTTTCAGACATTGAATATCTGGGTGACAGGGTCTGCGAGGTGACTTTTGGGCTGGGGCCCCCTTGGAAGGGGAAGAGGAGATTCAGACTCCGAAGGTGAGTGAGAAGGAAAGGAGACCCGGAGTGAAGAACAAATGAAAAAGTTGCCTGGAGCAGGGTGATTAATTTTGTCAGGGGAAAACTACTCCTTACTGTTCCGTACCATTTTCGTCTCTTGATTCTGATTTAAAACCAAAATTAGGCAGACCTTCCAGACTTGCTTGCGAAGCAAACAGCCCAGGGATGCTGAAAGACCAAAGTTACACCAAACAGGGCGAGGGAAGAAAACCCAAAATACCCAACCAACATCCCCAAAGAAGCACCTTCACCCACAGCCAGAGGAGAGAACTAAACACATACCCTGGGTTTAATTTTGGGCCACGTCTCCTGCTTCCCATAATCAAGTTTTGTGTAGGAGCAGGAAGGGCTCAAAGCAATTGGAGACAGATGTGTGGGATCCATCAGGAGTGGGTGAGGCAGTGGCTGCAGACACCAAAGTTTTCCTCAGACAGAGAGTGTTGGGAAGGGGTGGGTGAGCTGTTAGACCTGTCATACACGGGAGCTGTAGCAGGAGCTGGCAGCCGGGAAAAATCCCGGTGGGTCTGTCCGTGTGATGCTCCTCATGAGCCAGACCAAGGCTTCCCACATCCTTCCCCCTCCTTCCCCTCTCACGGCTCTGCAGGCTGATGAGTTTCAGCCCGTTGCGATTTGATGTAGTTCAGTTGCCAAGGAGACAACGATCTGCAAAGGGGAACCTTTGTGGCATCCGGGGGAGGAGAATCGATGCAGATCACTCCGGCTTGAGGATGGCCCCAGGCCCAGAGCTCGGGAGCAGGGAAGCAATTGCCCTGGTCCTTGTGAGATATCCGGGGCAGGCTGCAGCCTGGAGGACCTCCAAAACACCATCTCAAACGAGAGCAGTCTACCTGTAGGACGAGGAAGAGTCAGTCTGTCCCTAAAGCCTGTGCTTGGCACCAGTTAGACCATTTAACTGGGACACGGGGGATGAGAAAAGGTTGCTTTGTCTAACACCACCCTCCATCTCAGTGAACCTGTTGGGGAAATAAGGATCACCTCCCTAAAGCTCCTTCAGCTGAGAAGGGCTGGAATCGAGGTTTCAATCATTCTGCTTAGATCAGGGCTAATTTTTTAGAGTGGGGTAGAAAAGTTTGCAATGTTCTGCCAATGTCCTGGCCTTTATTTCCTCTTACCCTCCATGAACCAAGTGATTTTCACCCTGCCCTGACATTTGCCCAAACTCGGATGGAGTTTGGAGCTGCAGCAGGAAGGGGAGGCTGTGTTGCTTTGGAGGTCAGATGAGACACAGCTCCAAAAACAAAGATTGTGAAGGATAATAAACCCCCTTGGATGGAGCACTGCAGCTCTGGCTGTTCCTGACTGGTCCTGAGAAATCACTTGAAGTACTGACCCAGCATCATCCCTCTCCCTCCTTTCCTGCTGGAATGCTGAGACTGGGAAAGACTCCTTCTGACAGGCATTTCCTCCCAATCCCCACGTGATTTTCAAGCCATGACCGTGAAGGATGAGAGCTGAGGGACCTCACTAACTAGAGAGAGGTTGTTTAGTGTCTGCAGAATGGGGTTAAAACTCAGGAACTCAAGGGATGATCCTTCCTCCAGCAGCTGGGGAAGAGGGAAAATAGAATTCAGTTCTGTACATTATCCTCGCCTGGGGAAGGCTCCGTAGCTGAGTTGTCAAGTTTAATCTCTTCCCAACATGTATCCTGCAAATAACTCCTTTGTTCCTTTTTTAAGTTCAGCAGCTCAAACTCCGGAGCAGTGACAGTCTCCAGCAAGGATTTCATGGGAGAGAAGGGAGGCTCCTCCCGTGTCAGCTTTGAGATGTTCTCTGCACGAAGGAGGCTGTGAAAAAAGCGCTCAAGATGTGGTGACCCCAACAACGAACACCTGGGTTGGGAGGGACCTTAAAGACCTTCTAATTCCACTTAAAGACCGTCTGATTCCAACCCTGCTGCCGTGGACAGGGGCACCTTCCACCAGCCCACGTTGCTCAGAGCCCCATCCAACCTGGGGAAATTTTTTTGTAATCCCAAACACCCACAAGACACAGGAATAAAGCTGGATGCGGTGGCTCCCTCACTGGTTTTGGAGAACAGATTATTAGGGATGGACTGGGTAAAGATTAGGGATGGGTTGAGTAGTTCCTGCCTAGGGATGGAAAAGACAATTCCAAGGTGGTTCTAATTATTGAGTATTGATATAGAAAATTAGAAAGGTTAGTCCCAGTGTTCCAGAATGTTTCAGACTGGTCTGGGAACAGATTTATTCAGTCAGATTTTTGCATCCACACCCTGTCTGGGGAACAGCAGGAGCTGATTTTGGAGGGGGAAAAGGGAACACGGAAAGCTGACCTGCAGTTGCCATGACAGGAATCTGTAGGAATGATGCACATTTTCAGCTGTTATCGGTGCTGTTTCTCTGTGCATCAGTTTACAGGAACATCGTTCAGTCTGGGGACAAGTGGGAAGAATAAGTCATTCCCTGTCTAGCGAGCCCTCCAACTCACCCAGCCTGGAACACCCACAGGCCCTTCCCAGGCTACCCTGGGCTCCATCTGGACTGTGCTTTTCAGGTAGAAGCTCTAAACCATTTCCAAAACCCCCAACCAGCAGAGAATCATAGAATCCTAACATTGTTTGGGTTGGAAGAGACCTTAGTCTTGTTCCAACCCACCTTCCACTCGACCAGGTTGCTTCAAGCACATTGGACATCCAACCTGGCCTTGGACATTTCCAGGGATGGGACAGCCACAGCTTCTCTGGGCAGCCTGTGCCAGGGCCTCACCACCCTCAAAGGGAAGAATTTCTTCCCAATATCCAATTTAAACCTGCCCTCCTTCATCTTAAGGCCATTCCCTGTTGTCCTATCACTACATGCCGTTAAACAAACAAATATCCTGAAGAAACAGCATTGGTGAGGATTAAAAATCTTCAAATGGAAGAGCTACCAAGACCTTAGAAGACGAACAAGAGTTTCATAAGTAATGAATAATATGAATTTTTTTTCCCGAACTTCATCTTTCCATGGCTAGCAGAGCAGCCACAAAACACAGCTGTGCTGGAAAAAGGACTATAAAGTTATTTTACCCAGCACCAAAGTGCAGCTGATTCTGATGGGGAACACCCCAGTTTCCAGTTGACAGTGGTTTTGGGAAAGCCGTGCTCCAGCAGTCATTGCTCCAGAACTTTCACATCCCAGGCAATCAGGATCTCCAGGCTGAAGATGCTTTTCCAGCACTTCTGAGATAAGAGCTCACTCAGGAGCAGGAAAAATGAAACAAAACACACACACAAAAACCCCCTAAAAAAAATCCAGTGCCAACAGAGCAGCAGAGCCAAGACCTCAGCGCAGAGCAGAGCAAAGAGGTTTCATCAGAGCATTTGATGGTAAGAGCTCCCTAAAAGTCTTCTTGTTAGAATATCTAAGTTGTTTCCTGACCAAAAAACAAGTTTTTCATGGAAGCATCTGGGTTTTTCTGTGTTTTTAAATGAAAGAGGGAAATGTTAGAACTCGATGTTCTGTGTGGGACATTCCTGCTAGACCCATTTTGAGGGGGAGCAGGAAGACAAGAACTGGAAATGTGTCACTGCTGGGGGAGTTAGGAGGAGATTTTTAATGGGTTTGGAGAAATAAAAGGGCAGGAAATTTAAGACAAAACTTTTCAAGTGGGTGAAAATATCCTCCCATGTCTAATTAGGAATTAGTAGAAGGTTCAAAAGGAAACGAAAGATCTGTGATGTGAATCATAGAATGAAAGTTCTGTGATGTGAATCATAGAATCATGGAATGGCTTGGGCTGAAAGAGACCTTAAAGATCATCTCATTCGGGTTGGAAGGGACCTCGATTATCACCTAATTCCAACCCTCCTGCCATGGGCAGGGACACCTTCCACTGTCCCAGGTTGCTCCAAGGCCTGTCCAACCTGGCCTTGGACACATCCAGGGATGGGGCAGCCAAAGCTTCTCTGGGCAAGCTGTACCAGGGCCTCACCACCCTCACAGGGAAGAATTTCTCCCAAATATCCATCTGAGGCTCTGGAAAGAAAAGAAGCATTTCTGTTCTTGCACTTGGACTCCTGGGAATCGGTCAGTAAAAAGTCCAGCTTGTGGTACACCCCAAGGCAGTGGGGCAGCAGAATTCTTCCCTGGTCCTCTTGCCCTCTGCAGGCTTAGAGGACACTTCCACTAGTCCTGGATGGGAGTAGGCATTTCTGAGTGAGTGGGAATTGCAAGGAAAAAAGATAAAGAAAGGAAAGGGAGGAAAGGAGCCCCGGCAACAAGTGATAGGACAAGGCAAAATGGCCTCCAGTTGAACTAGGGAAGGTTCAGGCTGGGTAACATGAAAAATTCTTGACTGAAAGAGTGGTTGAGCATTGGAACAGGCTGCCCAGGGGAGTGGTGGAGTCACCACTCCCGGGAGTGTTTAACAAGTGAGTAGCACTTTGCCATATGGTTTAGTGGGCAAGGTGGTGATCGGTTGAAGGTTGGCTTTGATCATCTTGGAGTCTTTTTCAGCCTTAATGATTCAATGATTCCGCGATTCTATGAAGGAGAAAAAGACACCAAGATAGAGAAGGTGAGACAGAAAAACATTGCTTTTTCCTACTAACCTCCTTCTGAAAGCCTTAAGGATATTTAAATCCTTTATTCATGTGGGGAAACTGAGGCACAGGGACATTAAATTTCTTGCCCAAAGACGTGCTGGGCACCCATGAGCAGGGACCTGAAGTCTCTTTCCTCTGTTATGATCACAGTGAGACCAGGGAGAGGCACTTGAGGGGTATAAAATCCAATCAGCCTTCCTCGTGGGAGGGGTTGGACACCACACCCCATCAGCAGCGGCCTCGGAGAGGCTGCATTTGCAGAGCCCTGGCTCCAGAGCTCAGCTCCTGGTGGTTGTGTCTCCCGGAGTGAGAGCAGCATCTGCTCGGAGGAGCAGGGCACAGCCAAGCAGAAAAAAAGGTCAGCTGTTTCCTCTCCCCGCTTCCCTCCAGGTTGGAAGCAGGGGGAGCTCTCCACGGCACCGTGGATCCTCCCTGGGCTCCTCACCCCACTGATAATTATCCCACCAGGCCATGCGAGAGCACAACGGCAAAGCCCCCTTGGGGCCCATGCGTCGCGGGAGGAAGCAAAGCGGAGGAAAAGCCGCGCGCTCCCGGTCGCCCTGGATCCTGGAGAAAAAGAAACCCAACCAGCCAGTCCCTTCCCCGTGACCTGAGCTCACCCCTCAGTCCAGGGAACCTTATGGGCTGTGACACAGGATCAGGCTTGCAGGAGGGGGTTGTGGCTTCCCGGGATGCGGAGCGCTGAAGGGGACACCGCGTAGGTTCAGTGTCATCGCGGGGGTCTGGGAATTCTTCCTGCTGCCTTGATTCAATGTGACAAACTCATTTCTTCTGCAGCGTGGCTGCGTTTAACCGAATGGCAACTTCTGTCCTAGGCTGAGCTGTGGCATTTGGGAGGGCAGAGCTGTGGCATTTGGGAGGGCAGAGCTGTGTCCCCCAGTGAGGCCCCACAACCACACTGACCTAAGCTGGTCGTGGTAAATGTTCCACCCCTTCCTGCTGTTCCCAAACTTTATGGGGTGACCCCAAAGATGAGCACACAGCCCCAGGCATGGCTTTAATCCTCTAACCCAGAACCCCAGACCCTTTTTATCCCCCTGGCTCCATGCATCCACTGGAAATCACCTGGATCTGCAGAACTCTGCTGCATATGCATCACCTGCCCTTTTCCTGCATCTCCATGCTTTGGGGAGCTGTGCCCATAGGAACATGGAATGGTTTGGGTTGGAAGAGACCTTAAAGATCATCTCTTTCCACCCGCTTCTGCTTGACCAGGTTGCTCCAAGCCCCGTCCAACCTGGCCTTGGACACTTCCAGGGATGGGGCAGCCACAGCTTCTCTGGCCAACCTGTGCCAGGGCCTCACCACCCTCGCAGGGAAGAAATAGTTCTCTGGACAACTCATAATGATAGAAAGCCAGGTGTTCATCTCTAAATGGCCCCCAAATCCCAACTTCTTCCAGAAAGCTGATCCAGCAGGTCACAGACTGAGTATCCAGCTGCCAAGTTCAGCTCTTTGAAGTCCACTCAGGTTTGCAGCCAGGTCACTCTTGCTCATTCAGAGTATCTGCTGAGCCCTAGAAAAAGATCCTGGGCAAACACCCCACTCCATCCACCCCCCCCAACCCCTGCTTCCAGCGGGATCCAGGGCATCCAACACGGATCAGCGGCAGGAGCAAAATCATCCCTTTAATGCCCCAAGGAGGCCAAGAGCAGCACACCAGAGACAGATTTGAGCCCTGCAGGGAAGAAAACATCACTTTACTCCCTGAGAGGAGGGAGAGTTTTGCTTTCAGAGGAGCAAATGCCATCTGTTCCCATCGCCCACAGATCCGGCCACGCTGCGCGGCTGCGTCACTGCTCCACCGAGCACAAGGCACCAGAGACAGGCTCCAGCAAGGAATGCTTAACCCTCCTCCATCCTGCCCAGCAGGACGCTGCCAGGACAAAACCAGGCTGTGAGCACCATTACACCTGACCTGGCACAACGGAGGGCTGGCAGTGCCAGGAAGGCGCCCCAAGAAGTTGCTCCAAACCTCCCTGGTGATGCTGCATCCAAGCAGGGAAGTCTGGAAAACTCAGGAGGGAGGACTAGGGAGCACATGAGCTTGCAAAGCGAAGGGAAGACAGCCAGGTTTGGCTCGTTGCTCCTGGCCTTGGAGCATCCCGTTGCCACCAGGAAATCCCTTTCACACCCAAAGGAGGAGGCCTTCAGCAGCAAAAGAGCAGGGAAGCTCCTTTGGGAGGGAAAGGATCTCTACCAGAGAGACCTGGAGTAAAAGGGGCAGGGGAAAACCTGATTCCTGTGCTTCCTCCTCCAGCTGAAACCTGCTTTGTTCAGAGAGGGCTCCTGTATCCCTGTTTAATGATCCACTCTGCATTTACATTTAATTAGAGGAATGAAAGAGCCAATTAACAAGATCTACACTGAATGCAAACAAAAGGGACGGCTGGTGACTCAGCTGCAGGGGCAGAGCCAAGGGCTGGGGTTTTGCAGGCAGCTTAACCAGACCTCAGGGCAGGCTTGTGCCAGAAGGCACCATCCTTGTGCCTCCTTTTTCACAGTTCAGGGGTTGCTCCATGCTTTGGGCCCCCTCATGGATCCAAATTCAAACTCATCCCTGTTTTTCTTTCCTGGAGTTGGTTTTCAGCTGGTTCAATGTGCAGAGTCACTCACCACATGCTGTAATATTGCCGGTGCTGAGATGGGGGAGAGGGCAAGACCTTGCTCAGAGGGAGGAGGAGAGGCCAAAGCACCTTTCTCAGGGCCAGCCCAAGATGATTTTGGCTCACTTGGATTCAGAAATGCACCAAAGGATACACCTCCATGTGCACAGTTGCTGAGGGGGCTTAAATTTGCACCCCTGGCATCCATCCTGCATCACCCCTCCTGTAACAGCACGGCCACAGCAAACCAGCTGAAGTAAGTGATTTAAAAAACCTTTATTTTTTTTACTTTTTAAGCTACACCAGCTCCCCATCCAATGTCGCAGGTGGTTGCTGCTGAGGAAGGAAGGAGAGGCTTGGTGCCCTGGGCTGTGTGAGCTGGTCCCAGCCCTTCCTGCGGTGTGAAAGTCACCTGCAATGAGGCTGAAATTGCTTCCAGTGCTGGTCCAAACCGAGGGTGAACGGAGCCAGGTGTGTCAGCACAAGCGCCACCCTTCTCACAGGGCTGGATCTTGTTAGCCCCAGATGAAGAAACATCTCCTCTGTCCTGCTGTGAACCAGAGCTCATCGCCGAGCCCAGCTCCAAATTAAAACAGGCATGGGAAGGTGTGGGAAAGGAAGATTCCAGATGGCACCCTTGCGATAAGAGGTCATGCTTGAAAGGAAGGGAGCAACAAGAGGGTGGGGAAGGCAACCTCCAGGCGGGGACTGAGGATGATTGTGGAGAGGGGGCAGGCTGGAGAATAACCTGAAGGTTTGCTGAGGGTGATGCGAGAGCAGATCTCAGCAACCATGAAATGGGAAACCTCCCGAAGGTTTAGACTTACCGAGAGCCTCTTTTCAATATTAATTATTGATTTCTTTGTTTGCTTTAGTGCCGTGGAAAGATACGGCTTCAGCAGTAGAGGAACACCCTGGGATGCACAGGCTTTACTGAGATCCTCCCTGCAGTGCTCTTGTGCTCCAGCCTTTAGAGACAGATCCCACAGAAAAACCTCTCTTGGAAAGGGATGGAGAGGACCCAGCAAGGTCAGGTGGCTTCAGGGCTGACCTTGGTAACCCATTTCATCCCACAGATAATCATTTCAGTTAAAGCCAGTGCGAGGCTGCCCTCGAACTGAGATGTCACCCATAACCACCCCTCATCCTCAACATCCACTATCCCGTTTCCTTGCTAAAGATCCTGACTCTTCCCCTCTGAGGCCTATTTTGGGATAGCTCAGGGCCTGCCCCCACACCCACCACCCACCTCCTCGAGCAGCTCTTTGTTGGCTCAGCAGGGAGCTCAGGGTGACTTGCTGAGACATGAACGTCTCCACTGGGGAGAGCTGGAGTTACTCACTGCCTCACACGGGGCGTGAGAGCTGAGTTCCTCTGCTGCTCACAGTCAGTCAGCTCAAATCAGACCCGAGAGACAGAGCTCGTGGCACAAAGAGATCAGCAAACCATTTACTGCAGTGGATGTCCCAGATACAGTAATGAGAGTTAGGATCAAACTGAGCTTGGAGAATGGCACGTCCTAGGACATATGTGCTGGCAAATGAATCCCTGTCATTACCTGATCTGCCCAAATCTGAGCTTTCCTGCCTCTCACAGTGCTGTCAGTAAAGATTTTTGAGTAGTGAGCAAGAATTTTCACTCTGGACTGACTCACTCCTCTTAATGGTCTCTCCAGCTCCTTTGTTGAACCCCCTCCAGCTGTGCTGATGCACGAGTGAGGAGTGTGGATCCATTATCAGAGAATAACCTTGACTTGCCCGCCCTTGGCCCACATCCAGAGCAGCAGCAGACGCCCTAGCCACGACGAGAGCACAAGCCCAGTGTTTTCACCTCCACAAATGGAGCATCACAGAGGTGAAAGCACCTTCAGAAGATGGAATGGAGACTTCCATGACACAACTTATTATTGAGACCAACTCAATTTTGTCCTTGCTCACCCTGGTATAAAATCAGAGCCCTTCAGCTCAGCTGAGGAGTGACCCCACCTTTGCACCTTGGCAGCAAAGGGTGAGCTCTGGTTCTTTCTTGATTTAGGCTGAAAAAATTCAGTATTAGGCAGATAGCAAATGGAGTGATCAGTGTGATGGATAGAGGGATCCTCAGGGCACAATGTATTTTATCACCAAAGCACTGAAAACCTACACCAGGACACCAGAGATATTTTCTGTGTGCCACCCACCTGCCTCCTTCAGCGCTGGACATTCCCTCTCTTTCTAGAGAAAATGCCGGGGTGTCATCATTTGTGAGATGATTCTTTTCCAACAAGAGAAGTAACTCCATGACCAGACTTTAATCATACCGACCGCGGGAGTATTTATTGACTGTTACAACTATTTCTATCCAGTCTTGCTAAGAGCCATCATCACAGCTCAGGGAGCGCTGGTGCTCAGCCCTCTACATCTGTTTGCTAAAAAAATGCCAATTGCTCTCAAGATCTGAGTCAGAATAAAGGAAGAAAAGAATAGGAGGGTGAAAATCGTGTGCAAAAATGCCTCGATTTCTTCAAGGTCACGGGCAGATGCAGGATCAGAGCTTAGGCTCTCCTACAAGGTTCTGGACCAGCATCTTTAGACCCCTCCCATCACAAGACTAAGCTAAATTGGGTGCTGAGCCCATGTCACGCAGTACAGATGACACACTCCGAAGATAAACTAAATTCAGCATGCTGCACCATAAGAAAACACCCACATGGAATGAAGTTTAAACTAACATTATTTTTCTTCTTTTTTTGGCAAGAATACATAAGTGGTAAGACCAGATGTTTCATGAATTCGTGCATTCTATCGGCTTGTTTGCCTTCCATGAAAGCAAAACTCCAGAGCAGAAATGTGCAATCAATATTTGGGTTTTTCAGCCCAGAAGTATTGGGCAAGGTGGCTGGTCCAGACTTTCCCTCTTCTTTATTTTGTCAAAAACATCATCTAAAAGAAAAACAACAAATTCACTTTCCAGGTACAGCCAAAGATTTTCTTCAGCCCCAAACACTCATAGCTCTGAAGGGCCCTTGATCATGGGATCATAGAATGGTTTGAGCTGGGAGGGACCTTAAAAATCACCCAACCCCCTGCCATGGGCAGGGACACCTTCCACTATCCCAGGTTGCTCCAAGCCCTGTCCAACCTGGCCGTGGACACTTTGAGGGGTGGGGAGTCCACAACCTCTTGGGGCAGCTTGTTCCAGGAGCTCACCACCCTTAAAGGAAAGAATTTCTTCCCAATATCTAATCAAAGTCCACCCTCCTCCAACTTAAGGCCATTCCCCCTTGTCCTGTCACTCTGAGCCCTTGTGAAAAGCCCCTCTCCAGCTTTCTTGACAGCTGGATAATTGCAGGTCTGCCTCCATCCCCACCTGTGCGTCCTCTGGGTGCAGCTCACCGACCTCCTCTGCCCATGGCAGAACCTTGGCAGAATCCAAGATTCCCATGGATTTACATCCTGCTCCACAGTCCTAAAGAGCCTGGGGGTTGGGGAGGCCCCACTGGCTGAATGACCCATGGGTGTCATTCCTGTGCATCTTTCTAATGTTTGCTGAAGGAACATATTAAGCTTTTTATTTCTTAGTTCCCTTCAAGAACAAACAACAGAAAAAAAACAAAAAAAACAAACGTGTTGTGCCTCAGGCAGTCTTTTTTGTTACCTTATATAGAGTTCATGCAATAAAGTCCATTAATTAAAACATGAATATTTAAAACGGCTTTCAAGAATGGCAGCCTTATCTCACCAGAGGGAAGAAGAAAGAAGAGGGGGGAAAAAAAAAGGGGGAAAAAAAGTGGTAAAACACAAGAAAGGCAGGAGATAGTTCATTTTGCCAGAGGAGCATTCAATTATTTAATTGCTGAATTAATGCTTTGTCCCCCGGTGACACTGGATGTTCATTTGCACCGGGAGGATCGGGATGGAAAAAAGTGGGGAGGGAAGGAGCGGGGGCGAAGGCGAATACTTGGAGTTTTAATTAAAATGTGAGGTAGACAAAGTTGTCATTTCTGTGAGCGCTGCCTTTCGAAGCGAGGACTTCCTCGGTGGAATGGTCCTCGAAAGCAGAACAGCCACAATTATCCCACTGCACCGAGGCAGCTCATGGGAGAATCGGACAGGGAGAGGCAGCTCAGCATCGCAACACCCAACCTGGAGGGACTTTGCTCCTCAAAAACACATCCAAGGGTCTTGGTGTGAGGGGAAACAGCCCCCAGGGTGGAAAAATGGAGACAGGAATGGGAAATACGGGAGTCAGGAGTATATTTCAAACCCTGCACGGGGCCTGTGCACAGGTACCACACCTGAGCTGGGATGTGGGGAAGGAAAGAGTTGAGGAGCAGCCAAAAGTCTCCGAAACCAAAACTCTCCTGTAAAAGCCCCCCAAACGCAGTGTGAATGCTGCAGGGGTAAACGCTGCAAGATCTCCCTTTGATAAGCCACACATCAGGGAGTGGAGAGGGCTTCGGGGAAGAGCTGGTGGTCCCCAGGTAGGGTTCAAATCACCAGCCAAGCACAAACTGGACTTAAAGCAGAGCAGGAGCATTTTACGGAGCAGGAGAAGTCTGTGCAGGCTTTGCTGTGGAGGGCAGGGCAGAGGGTTGCATATCCCACACTCTTTTGGGGTTTGGGGACAGCTTTGGCTGACTGAAACCTCAACGCAAGTCCTTTCTCTGTCCCCTCAGAACACAAAACCATGCAGGTTGTCCTTTCCCACCAAACCCTCGAGCCACTCTGGGGAATCCCTCAGTGTGCTTTGGCTCTGGGGGGAGTAACAGAAGTTCTGTTTCCACAGGAAGGATCCCACAAGTATTAACAAAGCCATCACCTCCTGAAACACACCAGGAGGCACAGATTGGCCTCATGGCACATTTTGGGAGAAGCAGGGAAAGGTTGAAGGATGAGTCAGCCTCTTGTTCCTGCAGTGAGTTTGCACACTGCGGGTCTCCGTGGACTCTCCCTTGAGTGGGAAGCAGCACATCCATCCTGGGTCTGTGTGTGTGGGGGTGTTGGGGTTTCCCACGGGGGTCTCAGCACCAGGATTTGTTCCTAGGTGTGTTGGAAGAGATCTTAAAGGTCATTTAGTCCCAACCTCTGCCATGGGCAGGGACACCTTCCACTATCCCAGGTTGCTCCAAGCCCCGTCCAACCCGACCTTGGACACTTCCAGGGATGGGGCAGCCACAGCTTCTCTGGGTACCCTGTGCCAGGGCCTCGCCACCCTCACAGGGGAGAGTTCCTTCCTAATATCCAATCCAAACCTACCCTGCTTCAACTTAGGACCATTCCTCCTTGTCCTATCACTGCATGTTCTTGCAAAAAGTCCCTCTCCACCTCTCTTGGAGCCCCTTTAGACACTGGAAGGGGCTCTGAGGTCTCCCTGGAGCCTTCTCTTCTCCAGGCTGGGCATTCCCAGCTCTCCCAGCCTGGCTCCACATTCCCCTGTGTGTGCACATCCACGCACCAGACCCAGCTGTGCCTCCGGCTCTCCGGACGTGCACGAGTGGAGACGTGCCCTGGGGCAGCTCTGTGCTTCATCCATTCCCTCCTCCACCACCTCTTCACTTATTTTATTTTCCTTCTGTGGTATTAAAAACACTTCTTTGAGTGCCCAGTGCCTGCCCTGGCTGACTGAGAGGAGTTCTGATCCAGAGAGAGCAGGTGCAAGACAAACACTCCTCTGCAAACCTTCGAAGTCTCCAGACCTATTTATGGCATTTCTCCAAGGCCTTCTGCTCATCCAGCCCCTCTCCAGAGAGCAGGACCCACTCCAGCCGGGTGACCCAGCTCACCCAGCACGTATTGGAAACCCTAGATCTCCTCTTGTTCTGCTCTTGGCATTTTTTATTTGCTTGTCATAGCTCCCTTTGCCTCCTTCACGCAGCACTAGAACATCCCCAACCTCAGGAGTGGAAGTGCAGCCTCAAAGCCAGACTAACCCAGTGGGACCATGAGGGAGGGGTCCCAGGACACCTGATAAAACACTGGCCCAGGTTTTCATTCCAGGCAGAACCCCAAGGAAAGGAGATTTCTGGGTTTATCTGTCTGATTTATATCCCTTCAACCGTTGCTTGAGGGCAGCCTCACCCCAAGGATGCTCAGTCTATGAAGGTTTCTGATGAATGTGAGCTCAGCCTAAGTGATCCCACTCACCAAAAAGCACCTAGTACAGCGGTTAACTGGCTTACCTGGCCCACCATCCCATCCAGGCCAGAAATGCTCCAGATACCTTACATTATGTCCAGAAAAATCCCCAGGAGGGTGCTGGTAATAGGGCAATCCCAAAGGTGTTGCTGGAAAGTGAGGGTCACGAAGGGCTTGGATACGAGCAGCAATGCGAGGAGTTGAGGTTATCACAGGAGAGGAACACGAGACTTCACATGGTAGGAAATTTCATCCTTCCCAGTCATCACAGAGCTCTGTTTTCAAGAAGGGACATTCTGTCCCCTTGCCCTCTACTGCCAAGCTGGGGGCCAACCCAGCAGGCTCAGGAGTGGGGATGGTTGCTCATGGTGTTTAAAGGCTTGGAAAAACTTCAGCGCTTCTCTTCCTCTGCCCTGAAGCAAGCGAACGGCAACAGATTGTGCCAAGACAAAACTCACACCGGACATTCCACCAGCTCCAGTGACAGCAGCCTCGAACATAGCACTGCTGAGCTGGGACAGGGACACCAGGGCTGGCAGCAAGGAAGGGACTGTGCAGAGGGAAAATCTGGTGAATCTGCTGAGCCAGGGAAACCATTCCTGCCCTGACAGCAGATGGGATCCGTCGTGGCTCTCCCACAAGGTCTGTTTTCTCCTTGATGATTCCTCAGCTGTGGTGGGTCCATGGAAGCAGGTAGTTGAACTCCCCAAAGAGGCCTCCTGGGCTCCTCTGTGGCCCAAAAGCAGAGAAGCACGAAAAGCACTCCTTAACTACTTGTCTGTGGTTACCTGGGGACTCTCCTGGTCCCTGCATCTTTTCTTCGTCATAAGCAACCCAGCCACCCTCCTGAGCAGCTCCTCTGCTGCCTTCTGTCGGCCTTCCTCTTACAAACATCACTGATCTCAGGCCACAGCATCACTCGTTGGTCTTGGCTGACCCTAAAGAGGATGCTCAGAGGGCTGGAGCACCTCCCCTACGAAAACAGGCTGGGAGAGTTGGGATTCTTCAGCCTGGAGAAGAGAAGGCTCCAGGGAGACCTGGCACAGGTTGCCCAGAGAAGCCGTGGATGTTCCACCCCTGGAAGTGTCCAAGGCCAGGGTGGATGGGACTCTGAGAACTCTGGTGGAAGGTATCCCTGCCCGTGGCAGGGGGCTGGAATGAGATGATGATGTTTAAGGTCCCTTCCAACCCAAACCATTCCATGATTCTATGGATTCCCTCCAAGCAGGACATTAAAATGAAAACCAAACAACTAAACCCAGCAAGCTAAACAAAGGAGAAAGAAAGGGTATGAAAACAAGAGGATTTTGGGGGCAGAAATTGTCATCAGTCAATTTATTGATGATCCTTGGACTGACCCCCGCTAACAGGGTAGAAGACAAGCATTGAAAAAACCCAGCTGTTAACAGCAGTTCTGGCACATCTTCCAGGGTTTTTTTTTTTCCTGGGAATGGACAGTGGCATCTTTCCCCGCACATCCACAGCTGGAATTCTGGTGCAAATGCCTCCTTAATTCAGGTCTGTAAAGATTATTTAGTCCTAATTCCATGTTTATAGGCATGAAGAGCAACTGGTACCATCCAGAACTGTTTCCACTGAGCACAACTGCCCAGAGAACTGGTGGATGTCCCATTCCTGGAAGTGTTCAAAACCAGGTTGGATGGGGCTTGGAGCAACCTGGGATAGCGGAAGGTGTCCCTGCCCATGGCAGGGGATTGGAACGAGACATCTTGGAAGTTCACTCCAACCCAACCCATTCTGTGATTCTGTGATCCTCATGGACTGGAACTGTTCATGGAGACTGGAGTGTCTGGCACCTCCCCACACCAGGATGATTTTGCCTGTGGATATATCCTCATGCACAGCATCCCTGACTTTTGGCCTGGTTGCCTCACAGGGCACTAATTTTAAAGCCATGGAGCTCTGTGCACACCTGAGCTGCTTCCTTGCCCGCCTGAGCTCTGGGCTGGGCACTTCAGGAGGTCTAATTGCCAACTTGAACCTGTCCTGGGCATCCCCATGGCACGTGCCCTGCAACGCCTTTCCTCCAGACCTCTGCTTCTGACCAGAGTTGGTGGGAATGGGATTCTGTTGACAGTCTTGGCCACAAGTTAACTCAAGTTATGGCATGGGGATACCAAAACTAACTCTCATTTCATCCAGTAGGCACTTGGGATACAGACCTGCATATGAAGTGCACAAAGATAACCGGATAAAGCCTTCCATGTGGATGGGTTTAATCTGGGAGAGCAGATTAAACAGGGACATGTGGTGGGATCACCGTTCCCCTTGTCCTACCCCAGCCTCCTGGAGCAGAATCTCAGGGTAGGTCCTTTTCTGATCAGTCTTGGGGTCTCAACAAAAGCTGAGGGGCCAAAACCTTGCATCTTGGTCCTTCAGACTTCAGATTCAGGAGAAGAACCAGAAAAAGACTGTCAGCACCCCTGCTCCCAGCTGCTTCTGCTGCTTTCAGTGCCATACACTGAACTTCATCACCTTTCTCTGTTTGGGCACCCTCAACACAAACATACCCGAACTCCTGTCCCCAAAACTAACAAGCAGGGAAGTGCCAGCTTACAAATCCCAAAATCCAAACTGGCAGAGACCAGGGCATCTCCCCTTTTCATCCAGGCAAAGCCAGAAACTTGCACCTGTAATTGCATTCCTGCCTCAGGACGCAGGGAAGGATCAGACTCCTCAAAGTGCCCCAGCAACAGCGGGACAAAGCAGCCACGCTGCCAGGGCAGCCCAGTTTCTTCGGGAAGATGGAGCTGCAGCTTTCGCAGCCAGGT
This sequence comes from Eulacestoma nigropectus, assembly GCA_013397775.1. Lineage (NCBI taxonomy): Eukaryota > Metazoa > Chordata > Aves > Passeriformes > Eulacestoma > Eulacestoma nigropectus. The sequence continues at coordinate 930,153 of VZTE01000758.1, forward strand.
CCCTTCCTTACAGCTTCTAAACACCGGGCAGATCCCAAGCCGGTAACTGTTTGTTTAATAACACGGACCACTCAAGACCTATTGAGAGCATTCAGCTTAATGAGGTGTGTGGCAATTATCGCTCTGTTGAAACTCGAGCCAGGGAACACAAAGAAATATATTTAAACTCATCAGATCTGCAATCCTGATGTGCTAAAGGACGTCCTTTCCCAGCCTGGCTGTCTCACCGTGCTGGAGGATAAAATATGGGATTTCAGTATCAGATTGTTGTCTGCAAGGAGAGAGTGTGCCAAAAGGAGATTCAGCGGCTGGAGGTGACATTGGCAGAGCCACCCCGGGGACTCACAGTTGCTGAGTCCTCCCCAGGATGCTTGCTGAGAATCCCAAACCAGTTTTCTAACCTAATTATCCCAAGCTTGCTTCAGTACTGCCCTGGGGAATGTGGGACTTGCAGGAGACAGAATCAGCACCCATAGATGTTGTCAAAATTTCACTGATTGAAAGAATGGGAAGTTATGGGAAAAGAGATGAAGTAACAGAGGTGTTGGTGATGCTTTGGAAGTGTCACCGAAACTGCAGGAAAAACAAAAAAACTCTGTAATGACATTTTTTGCATCAGAGAATCAAGGCATTGCTTTATTCTGGCCAGGATTTTGCTCTGGCCGGGATGCGCAACAGGAAATCATTTCCTCCACACATTGCCCAGGTTGTGCAGAGAAAATCATTCCATCACACCTGAATTTTAGTAGAATTTTCACATATTTTATACAGTCAAAACCCATTGAAATTAGCTGGTTCAATGCTCACTGGTCCCAAGCAGAGCAGTTCTTAGTATTTGAGTTCCTATTGGATACAGATTTCTTTGCCTCTGATGCTAATTCGGTTCTCATTCTCATCTCTCTTTTCCCAGACCAGGGGTCTCGGACCATGCCAGGGGTGATGTCTGGAGTTGATGTTCATTAATGGTCGTTATCTTTTGTGTATCTCCTGTGCTACCCCCAGTCTGTTGAGATGTTCAGCTCATCAGACCTCGCCTGGTGGAAAAGTCCCCTGAAGAGAAACTCCAATTCCCTTCCCCAGGGCAAAGGCGAATAAAATTGACTAAAGTTACATAAAAAATTTTAAACTTTGTATCATTTCCAGCCTAAGGTTGAAAGGAGCCCTAAAGATTACCAGCTTCCAAACCCCTGCCATGGACATGGACACCTTCCTCTAGACCAGGTTGCTCAGAGTCCCACCCATCCTGGCCTTGAGCGCTTCCAGGGATGGGGAGTCACAACTTCTCTGGGAAACAAGTGAATTTAGTGCTAAATAAGTGCATTTAGTGCTGAAAATGACACAGAGCCCTTCTCCCCTCCTGAATCTGCTGTCTGCCAAATCTCTCAGGCAGTTTGGCTGAAGCCAGGATTTAGCAGAGATGGTGTTTAGACAAAGTCTTTTGCACCTGGATAGAGGAAACGGGCAGTGAAAAGGGGAAAAGTCCCTTTAAAGGAAACCTGAAGGAATCCCAGAGCTGTATCAGCCGTGAGAGTTGGGATCCACCAACTCTGACTCAGGTCAGAGCTCAATGCCAAGGAAATCCAGGGAGTTCAGGTACCGCACAGGTGAATCAAACACCTCAAAATCTCCGTGGATCCCGTTCCTCTTATAGAAAACACTTTCCGTTTTTCAGCCTGCTCCCATTACCTAAATACATCAGATATTCGGGGTGGCTGGTGAAAATGGACAGAGATGCCTCTGTGCACTCTCCCTTTGAGGTGTCAGTACCATCATCCTCATTTTCTGCAGTTATAGATGGAAAACTACTCTGGAGATGTGATGATTTTGACTCTGGTGTCGGTGTTTCCCTGCATCTAAATTTCACCCTGTACTCCCATACAAAACATTTTGGGGTGACTGCTATGGAACCCGAATACGAGAGGATGTTAAAAAATTGAAAAAAAAAAAAAAAAAGAGAGAGAGAAAAGGGAAATTGAAAAGCTGAGCTTTTCACCAGGCTGCCGCTCATTAAATTACCCGTAGAAGTCCCCGTCTCAGTAATGGGAGTAGTTGCCTGTGAAACTCCCTCGGCAACTGGATGCAAATTCCACCTTTACTCTCCCTGCGACAGCGGCAGCGCATTGGGCTGGTAATTGCTGATGTTTCTGCATTGTGATCATGTCCACGAGCTGTTGGGTTCACAATGGAACCGATCGCTTTACTTGGCTCGTTTTTCTCCACCCCATCACCGCACAGACACACGCGGGGATGGATTTAGTGCTGAAAGCAGCCGGGACACGGGGAATTTCTGCCCTGGCCGCTTCACAGTGGTGCTGTGTGCTCAGAGCTCTCTGGCACTCCTGTGCTCACGCCTAATTCTCCCCGGGGTCCCGTGATGGGACGGATGTATGGGAATGCTTCGAAGTGCACCAGGGGAGGTGTGGGCTGGACATTAAGAAGGATTTCTTTACTGAGAGAGGGGTCAAAAATCAGAGCAGGCTTTTTAGACAGGTGGTTGATGCCCCATCCCTGCCAGTGCTTAAAAAGTATTTGGACAATGCCTTTAATTAAACTTTGCTCAGCTCTGAAGTGGTCAGGCAGAGGGACTAAATAATCATTGCAGGTCCTTTCCAACTGAAAATCTTCTCTTCTCTTCTCTTCTCTTCTCTTTTCTCTTCTCTTCTCTTCTCTTCTCTTCTCTTCTCTTCTCTTCTCTTCTCTTCTCTTCTCTTCTCTTCTCTTCTCTTCCATTCCCTTCCAAGTGTCAGGTCTTTGACGATCCCAGAGGACAATAATGGGGCAGGCAGGACCCATACAGGTCACAGAGATCTGAGTGTTTAAACTGAGCCAGAACCCCCTTCTCCAGCCCCCAGGGAGGAGTTCCCCACATTTACCTCATCCATAAACACCCTGCGACCACAGGCAAGAGGGACATTCCTGCCAGGAGCTGCCCATATGGGTCCAGTGGGGATTCACTGCAGGTGACAAGGTGACCTCTTTGCCACGTGCCAGGTTCTGTTCAACCTCCTCCTCCAGGAACTGGGAAGGACTATCAGGTCTTGTCAGCTGCTGAGATTTGGACTTAAGCTGGGGGGATGTCAGGTGAAATCTCCAATGATTTCAGTAGTTTACACAGGAAAATTTTACACATGAGGAGAAATGAGAGCTTCCATGCCCCATGTTTTGCTGTCAATCTCTCACCACATCCAACCTCCTCTCTCAGGGATGCCCCGATCAGACAACAGAGACAAACACAGATGGAGAAGCGAGGAGCTGGAATGCAGCACACCTTCCAGAGAGGCAGTGAAAACACACTCACCCAAATCCCTTTGCCACTTGGTTGGCAAGTCCAAACCCGAGGCCAAACCAAAGCCAAACACCTTTGTCTGCAAGCTCAGCTGTTCGGGCCCAGGGGATTATTACTGGAGGAACAGAGTGTGTGTCATAAGGAGCTGAAGATGTCAAGAAGAGGTTTGAGATCTGCCCACTAAAGCTCATCTCAAACATAGGAAATGACTTATCAGCTTATCTCTGCCCTGGGCGAGATTGGAGATTCAAGGGGAGGGGATTTGTGCCACCTGAGATGATTCCTGCAGCAGGGAGGGTGGGAATCAATTCATTTCTGTGCCTCTGGTTCCTCTTCCACACCATGGACCCCATTCAGGAGCCACTCAGACACAAATTCAGGCAGAAGCTCAGCCCTGCTGAGGAGACCAAAGCATGTTCTGACCAAAGAGCTGGCCAAAAACGAAGCGAAACTTCCCAACAAGAGAGGTTTGGAGGGTGTGTCCTGCAGTGAGAGATTCATGGAGTCCAACCTACTTAATGCAGCAGAGGTTAAGAAGGAACTTGTTCATGGGCCTCTCCAAACAGAGATCAGATACTGAGACATCTTAATCAAGGTTACAGAGGTGGAAAAGCATCTAAAAGTGGAAGATAAAACACCATGAACAAAACAGAAGTGATGAGCATGTGTGAGGAAGGGGGATTTGATTTTGTTCAGAGCAGCAGGGATGGCAAAAGAATGGAAAAATTTAGCAGGAAAGGCAGGAAAATCCCCAGCACTTTAGTCTAGCGTTATTGTGTTTCAGTTATTCATTCGTTATAAAAACCCCTCCAGCCCTGGAGCCACCTGATTTACCAAGCAGCAAATAATGTATTTTGGGGACCTTTTAGCCTTTTTTTTCAGCCAGCGTCCTGGATCCCTCCGAGGTGGGGACATGAAGAGCAGAAGGACCAGACAATGATGTTTATCTCTTTGGGCCACCAAAATGTGACAGCACAGCAATGGTCTTCCAGGAACAGCTCACATGGAGACAAGACTAATTAGACATTCATTAAGTGCCTAACTCAGCACAGCGCTTAAGCACACATTTAACCTTCTCTCATTACAGGGTCACATCATCATCCCTTTTAAAGCTCCAGCTCTGATTACAGAAGCCAGCTCACATTTGGGAGGGTCACCAGCATTTTCAGACCGTGAAGAACCAATGCCCAGCATTTCAGGAGGTTTTCCCTTCTTCTGTCTCCTGCTCTTGTACTTCAAACCTATTCCAGGAATGCCAACTTATATCCCAAAAAAGTGAGTTTACATCTAAACATCAGGACCTACAAACAAACCTCAGCCACGGGAGATCTGATAATGGTCAAAAATCATTTCCACATTGAATTGTCTTCTCCTGGAAAATAATCCCAGTTCAAGCCTTCCCAGAGCAGCAGCTGGAGGCAGCTGCCCAAGATTTCAAAGCATGTCTTGCTGATCACCAGGACAAGCTCCATGTGCAGCAAGACCAAAATGTCTGAGGGATAACCTGAGGGATTCTTCTGCAACCCACCACTGCCTGCTGTAACCTCTGCAATGTCTGTGTGGGACAGTGAGGGCAAAGAAAGTCTCATTAAACCTGGGAAGCAAATTTGGGGCAGTTTCTCCTTCCTCCAGACACTGAAGAACAGATGCTGCAGATAAGACAGGGTCACTTTGGCGAAGTTTCTTTGTGAAGTCCCTCAATAAAAGGTCATAAACTTCCCTGTGCACCTGAACCAAGTGTAAAATCACTGGCCATGAGGGAAAACGGGCTGTCAGTTATGTTTTCTTGAGCGTCCCTGTAGTCCCGGGGCAACGGGATCCTCTTGGAGCAAAGCTTTTCATGGGGATCTCACCCACAGACCGTGAGCCCAAGCACAGCTGCGTCCAAGGCAACGTCTCACTGTAGATGTGCACCCATCCATTTGCTTTGGAAATACCCAAGGAATAAAAAGGCACATTAGGAAAAGTCAGGTTTCATATCTCAGGATGGTATCTGGGTATTTGGATGGTTTGAGTTGGAAGGGACCTCAAAGATCATCTCATTTCAACCCCCTGCCATGGGCAGGGAACCTTCCACATTCCTTCTCATGCCTTTAAAGCCATCAGAGTAGATTAGTACAACTCACACATCCCCACTTGTTCCAAGATGAAAGTGTTAAGACAGGCCCAGAAACAACAAATGACTCAGAGAGCAGCAGGGAGGGAAAAATAGCAATGACAATAATAAAAAAAAAAAAGCTTGTTGGAAAAAAACCCTGCTACAAATACAATCAGAACAGCAATGATTGCAACAACCAGCATCAGCACTTGGAAATCAGGAACCCTATCAAAATATTCCACCCACAAAACGCTGTTAAGGGATTGCTGACTCCCTGTCCAAATTGGATCTCGCCTCCATCTTCCTGATCAAGCCTTTGCATAAATCAAAACAGACATGGTGACAGACAGAGCAGCACATGGAGAGCCCGGGCACCCTGCAAGCATCATTGCTGTGTGGATGGCATCCCACCAGCGAAGATGATAATTCCCTGTCTTCAATATGGAGCAGATGTGAGCAGCCAGCAGAAAAATTATCTCCACTTCACAAATATTTGACACCCAAAAAGGATTTTGGTTCAGCCACCCCTGAGCCTCTTTCATATTTACTTTGTGGGAACATTCAGACACTCGAGCTGGACTAGGAGAGATCCCTACAAAAGCCAATATTAAGCTTGAATGCTTCAGGATTTGCTGAAAATCTTATTTCAAATTTCACCTTTGGTTGCAGTGAGAAAGGTCACACTGCTTGGGTGGAATGCATAAATCACCCAATCAGCAAATTCCAGGCGTGACACATGATGGAACTCCGAGGAGGCTCCTCACGAGCTGTTCACACAGGAGAAAAGGGCATTGAAAAAAAAAAAAAAACAACCCAAATCTGGAGAGTCTTGCGCTCATGGCCAGGGAGGGAGGCACGGCTGAAGAACTAATTTGCAGGATTTATGGCTCGGCTGTGCCTTCGTGTATTGATTCACAGATCAGCGAGGAACAAAATCTCCCTCAAAATACCCTGACGAAAGCACGAGTACCTGATCACATCCTGATCTCTCAGCTAATGCCAGGCTGCAGGAAAATCACTCTGCACAGCCTGGATCTGCGCCTGGTCACCTCCTTCCGACTGCAAGCAAATCTGGCCCGTTCCCCTCAACCCTGAGAAATCCACCCCTCAACAGGGGTGGAAAAGTCAGAAAGCATCCCCAGATTCCTGACCCAGACAGATGTCAGCTTTCTGCTGGTGGCAGAGGACATTTCAGTCCAGCGCTTGAAGAAGGTGGGACCTGGGGGTGTGGGTCAGGTGAGGGTCTGAGACTCACTGAGTTGGAAGCTCCATTCCCTGCCACCTGGGTTCCCGTTTAGCATCACACCTCTGCTTTATGTAACCTGCGTGCTGGCAGGTGGGGTGGGAGCTGAGAATAAACACCCCAGAGCAGACCTGACAAAGGTAGTGAGAAAAAAGCTTCACTTTCCAAACCCCCCCAAGTCCCTCCTGCTTTGCACGGCCGTGTCAGGTCTCTGCAAAGAGCACTTCCCTCCCCAGAACAAGATCAGACTTCAGGACTGTCCCACCTTGATCCACAGCCCTTTTTGTCATGCCTCTCCCACCTCCCCTGTCCCTTCCCAGCCCGCACCATACTCAAGACCTCAATCAAAACCCAGTGAAATATCTGAGGAATGAGCCCCAGCAAAGGCACTGAGCAACCCCACGGAAGCAGCGCGCTGAGTTTTCTTCCTGAAAGCCTCCAGAAGGAAAACGAAGCTGAGAACAAAACGAGCGTGCCTTCTGTTGCCATCCCCGTGAACCAGAGCCAGGAATTAAGTTTTCCCTAGGAATTAAAGTGGTTGATAGGGCTGCTGAGAGCAGCCTGCCTCGGGAGCTAGCTTGGATCCTGCCTTTTCTAGGACATCTGTAATTATGTTGGAAAACTGCTCACCCTCAGGTAAGAAGCTCCCTCTCAGCAGTTCGGAGGCTGCAGGAGTAAAACAAGCAGTGAACAAGCCCCGAGAACGAATGAAACAACTTGGGGAATATTTCAGGGCAACTGATTTTCAGTTCCAGTCGCAGGCTCATAAAGAGCCTCGGAGGGTTCCCTGACCTGCCTGTCGATTGGGAAATGAGGTTTTCATGCCAGGCATCCACAGATACGGACACAGAGGTGACGGGGACAGTGTGAGACCCGTGAGAGGAGAGCCCAGCCAGCCCTCCCTCCCCAACACCCCCCGGCCACCCTCCACTCACCCAGGAACTCCGCTCCGTTGCTGTCCTTGGGGCTGCTCACGCAGTTCTCCAGGTAAATTCCATCCTTGTAGCAATCTTCCTTCTTCCTGGTGAACCCCAGGATCTCGCTGGCCTGATCCAGGACCTCCCCTCCCGAGCAGGAGCACGGGGTCTGCATGATGCCACAAGGGTGGGAGCTGCTGCTGATGGCCAGGCAGGCGTCCAGCCACTTGCAGAGCATCTGGCAGGCGGCTTTGCTCGGGTTCCTGTTGCCCACCACCAGATATTCCACCGAGAAGTCCCTCTCCTGAGCCTTGGTGGGCTTCCACCGCATGGGCCAGGTGTCCACGCCCGGCGGGGCCGTCTGCTTCATCTGCAGGAACTGTTTGTTGGACTGGAGGAAGGCAAAGCGGGTGGAGCCATCGCAGAGCTTCAACACATCGTCGAAGCTCTCCATGCCCAGGTAGGTGCGGGTGGACTCCAGGAAGGAGTCGAACTGGTAGGTGCGGATGTGCTGGTGGTCACATACGCCGGAGGGTTTGAGGATCTTCATGTACAAAGTGTACCTGCGAGGGTCGGGGTTCTGGATAATCCAAGAGCAGAGAGAGGAGTTCAACGGGAAGACGGCGAAGGAGGAGAAATACCCAAAGAATTTCCCTTGGACCAAAGTGGTGCAGGGAGTTTGTGCCAGGTCCAGAGCGACCACGGTCCACACAAAGTAGAGTGGCGATACCAAAAGCAGGTTCAGGGCGGATCCAATGCTCCTCATCCTAGGTCTCTGGTCCTCTGGAACTCAAAGTAAATGTCAAGCAGGTGCCAGATCCTGGACATAACAGGGACCAGCTTAGAGGAAAAGCAGAGTTTAAGAGGCTCTGGATCCGAAATCAAGCCGATCCTCCCATGTCTGGATTTGAGCTCCCTCCTGTGGCCATAAAGAACACCTGGAAAAAACAGGGAAGGGAAGAAGGAGGGGAGAGAAAGAGAAGAGATTTGGGATTTGGGGCTTTTGGCGGTACTTTGTTGTTGTTGTTTTTATTAACCCTTCGCAAGGCTGAGAACCCACACAGCACCCCCAGTCCCAGCGCTTGTCACGGGGGGAAGATGCAGCCCCACATCACCATCCCCAGGCTTGGTTTGGGGGTGTCCCCATCTCTGGGGTGTCCCCATCTCTGGTCCTAACTCCCAGGAGGGGCCCAGCTGTGGCTGACCCGGGGGTGAACATAGCTGTGACCTGCTGTCCTTCCCAGTGCCTTCTGCCCACGCAGATCCCTCTGCTGACCCAGCAGAGCCTGGGCTGTGAATTTCAACCATCTCCCCAAAGAAAACAGGATTGATCTCTGGGTTAAGGGGTTTCCAGCTCTCTCCATCCCGAGGGAGCCAGGGTGCTGGTTCAACTCAGATTTCAGGCTGCACCTGGAGAGGGTGGGCTGGAGGTCAGCACGGCCAGCTGGGCTCTGCCTCCTCTCTTCCCTCCGCCAGCACTTGTTTTTTAGCCTCTTTATGTCTCTCCTTTTCTCTCTCCCTTCCACCAAAGCAGTGCAGGGAAGGGAGCTGTTGTTCAGGAACTCAGCACTGGTGTAACCCTGAGGCCAGACAGGATAATGGATGGAGCTGAATGCCCAGCACAGGAGCAAAAAAGGGCCGAAGGGGCAGATTTTATGTCTTCCCACACCAGGCAGCCACCCCCCCTTTCACCCCTGGGTGCAGGACACCCCAAAGCCTGCGGTGCTGTAGCCAGGCTTAGAGCATCTGCAGAGAGTGAGAGCCCTCTGTGCCAGTCCCAGGACCTCCTTCAGCCCCCAAAACCCTTCATCCAAAGTAGAATCCACCCTGCAATGCCCTGAGGACGCATTCCCTGCAAGCCTCTGTAGCACAGATTCCTCCTTCAGCCCAGAGCCCTGCTCCCCCTCCATGCCAGAGGCTCCTCTGCGCTCGTGTAAATCTCCCTCTTTCTTACCCTGACAAAGGACTCTCCTATCGTACCTTCTCTCCATCTCCTCTCTTCCCAGGAGAGAAGAGAGAGGGGACAACAGGATCAGGAGCAGGGCTTTCCTCATCATGGACTCCCACCAGTGTCCACCCCCAGGTTTGGGGACGGGCTCCGGTAACAACTGCAGGAGGGGCAGACCCTCAGAGTGTAGGGCAGGATTTCTCCGCCCCTGATCACAGCCATGGTGCCTTTTCCTTCCCACCTTTCCAGCTTTTTCCCTTCCTCCCCTCTCGGCTCACCCCAGGTAGACAAAATCAGGAGTTTCCCCTCGGGTGAGGCTTGCCCTGACCCCGCAGCACTTGCTACCTCCAGAACAGAGCTGCCGCCGCATTTCCAAAGGACAAAGGGGAACCTGGGAGGAAGATTTCGTCCTATCAAGTCAGACAACTGCGGTGATTTCGGGAGACTTCTCGGTTCATAGTGAAAAGCAAGAGCTCAAGGCCTCTGCATTGAAATGCAAACAGCCCAATTCCCGAGAGGCAAACATTGCCCTGGGCTGCAACCCACGAATAATTCAGATCACCTCGGATGTGTCTCCCCGTCATCAGGGTGGCACTGCCAGGAAGGAATTAGGGTGAGAGTCTATGGAGAGGGGCATCTGCATTCAGGGAGGAGGGAAAACAGGTTTTCATTGCAGCCACTGCTCCACCTCCAGCCCCAGTGTCCCCACTGCTGTCCCCACTGCTGCCCCCACTGCTGCCATCCCCCACCCCATACCAGGCTCTGCCTTCCCGGACTGCTAACAGAGGCAGCTTCCACCACAGCCGTACAAATTCCCATCAAATCCACAGTTCAGGCAGCCAAACCCAGCCCCGGCAGAGACTGAAAAATAAGAGGTGAGAATCCCACAGACCATCCCGTGCATCTGGGAAGAGATGAGAAGCTAAATGCACCTCCACGTTCACTCAGTTTCTCTCCCTGCTCTATATCAAAGGCTTGTCTCTGTATCTCCCTTCTTCTGCCAAAACCTTTTCTTTCGGGCAGGAAAGGGTTAGGAAACTCGAAAGTCAGACCTGCTGTCTGCTTCATCCCAGCTTCAAATCGCTGCAGCCCCTGCCAGCAGGTTCCTGAGCGTGTGTTAGACCTGACACTAATCAGCATGGAGTCCAAATGCATTTGGGCTTAAATTTTTTACAAGTCAGATGCCCGCTCCTGGCTGGTTTGCAGTCTACAAAGCTCGACAGTGCAAATCTCCCCTTGCCAGGCTCCTGCCTGCCTCCGGGGCCAGAATTCAGGAGTGAAAAGGGGGTGCAAACCTGGTCTTGCTTGCAAAGAAAAGAACAGGCACCTACCAAACGTCTTATAAATTTCCTGATTAGCAGGAGGGGCTGTCTAAATAGGACTGTGAATGCACTGAATATCAGATTTGGGAGCTGAAAGGCTCCTGCTTTAGCTGAGACTCTCTGAAAGGGGCCACTGGCTCTCTTAGGGCAGTGCTGGAACAGCTCATTCTGTCTGCAAATCCAAAGTCTACCCGACCTTCACCCTGATGAGCCAGCCAGGGATCACAGAATTATGGAATATATTGAGTTAGAAGGGACCCACAAGGATCACAGAATCACAGAGGGGGTTGGGTTCGAAGGGACCTTAAAGATCATTTTGTCCAACCCCCTGCCATGGGCAGGGACACCTCCCACTATCCCAGGCTGCTCCAAGCCCTGTCCAACCTGGCCTTGAACACTTCCAGGGATGGGGAATCCGGAATCTCTCTGGGCAAACTGTGCCAGGGCCTCACCACCCTCTGAGCAAAGGATTTCTTCCTAATATCCAGTCTAAACCTGCTCTCTGTCAGTGGGAAGCCAATCCCCCTTGTCCTGTCACTCCATGCTCTTATAAACAGTATCTCCATCTTTCTTGTCATCTTAACTTCTGGTCCAGAGCAGAAACCTGCCTTTCCTGGTTGGAAGCAGGAGCCAGCAGTGCCTCCATAGCAACCAGATGATGAGGAGACAGGGTTTGTTTTGAAATCCAGTTCCTAATGGTGACTTCAGCACCTGGGATTCAGCCCAGGCCTCCTGCTCTCCACAAACTCAATTTTTCTCACGCTGACCACAGACCTGCTTCTGTCTGAGGGTGTGGTGAGCACAAAACAAATCTCCCTCACTGCCCCTGTCGGGGAAAAGCACCATAAAAGCCAACAAACTTTAACCAGACCTGTTACGGTTGTTAGGTCTCACAGTTGATTTCCCCTCAGCGCAGTCCCATCTGGAAGGTTTCACCATCAGGAGCACAAACATATTTTTTTTTCTCTTTCAACTAATCCCTGCTGAAGTGGGAATCTTTACTCAGAGCAGGAGGGGATGGGCAAAACCCCCTTCACACCTGGATCTTTGGCTCGACAGGTGTTGGACCTGGCAGGGAGGGAAGATGCAACGGGCACCTGAGTGGCTGCTGGATTTCAGCAGAGAGATCCTTCTCCTACATTTTCATCCCAAAAAAATCCCAAGGGGGACATATAACCAGAGGCTACAGTCTGCAGCTGGGGAAGTTATTGAAGGAGTGAAAAAACAGATTATTGCAGTGTTGGAGGTCACGTTTCTATGGCTCACAGTCAAATTTGCCCACATTCCCATGGTTTTTGCACAGTCAGTGTCTAGGTAGCCTGGCTGTTTCTGGAATTTTGAATGATGGGAGGCATCTCTGCCTGGTCCCATCCTTTGGCTCCAACTTGGAGCGCACAACACCTCCCCTTACCTTTCCTTCCATCTCTGCCTGGGAGATGGGTCTGGCAGAGCAAAGCCTGGAGACAGCCGGTGGCATTGGAGCCCCTTGGGCTGTCCTTTGCCAGCGTTTCTCAAGGACAAACCAAAGGACAAAAATATTGCTGCCCGTGTGTGTGTGTCCCTGGCAAAAATGGTTTTTCATCCCAAGAAACCCACAGAAAGAGGCTGAAAAGTTTGGTCTGGATGGTCCTTCTGCCTTGGTCACCTTGTGCAGGTGTCAGAGGTGACAAAGGAGGGGGTTATGGAGAGCTGTGAGCCACCAGCGAGGCTCCTGCACCCTCACACAAATGGGAACGGCCCTGGTGATTTGTTCTACCTCCTTGCCGAGCATTTGCCATCCCACTCTGGCACCCACCGGGTCAGAAACACAACCTGGGACAGACCTTCACAGCTCAAATCAAAACCAGGCAAGGACTACATCACAGGTTACACCTGGGCTGCCCAGGGGATTTAGGCACCCAGTTTGCACTGCTCCCAGTGACTTTTGGAGCCCAAGGGGTTTAAGCACCCAGTTTGCACTGCTCCCAGTGAATTTTGGAGCCCAAGGGATTTAGGCACCCAGTTTGCACTGCTCCCAGTGACTTTTGGAGCCCAAGGGGTTTAGGCACCCAGTTTGCACTGGTCCCAGTGAACTCTGGAGCCTGCAAGCCACAGAATCATCAAATTGGGAAAGTTGGAAAAGATCTCCAAGGTTACCAAGTCCAAGGTTTGACCAGACACCACCATGGTGGGCCCCGTCTTCCTGCGGGAGTGATCCAGCTCTGAGGCTGGATTTTTGCCACCGCTCTCGTGTTCCTGCGTGATTTCTGCACAAGTTCTGCCCACCCACAGCCATCGTGGGGAGCCAGGCAGTGTGGGATGTGTGAGCAGGGGTCAGGGCGTCCCTGATTTTAGCCACAGCTGCCTTCACCCTCTGCCTGAACAGCCCCATGAGCCGGTTCACCCCATCCCACCAAGACCTCCCAGATGGACACCTCCACACTGGCCCGTCCAGCTCTGTGCCCAGCTGTGCCCAGCCCGGGGATTTCAGCTCTGCCTGGGCAGGAGGAGCCTGTGGGATGCCGGCAGTGCTGCCACGTCCTGCTTCCCAAAGTCCCTGCGTGGCATGAGGGAAGGGTGACATCCCCGGTGGAGCAGCCACCACCTCCCCTGGCTGTGCCGGTGGCACTCCGGGAGCAGCAGCCCGGATGCGGCCAATGGAGGGCACTCTTAGACATGCACACAAACACGGGCGCACACAAACACTCCCTGGAAAAAAAAAAAAAAAAAGAAAAAAAAAGGGGAAAAAAAAAAGGCCAAGATGACTGCAGAAAGGGCCCCCTTCCCCACTGCTGCCTGTAGGACCATTCCCAACACCCTCTCCCTGATCTGTTCCCACCGGCCCAGCAGTTCCAGCTCCCCTCTCTCTGCCTGCTGGCTCCAGATGCGCCACTGCCCAAGACTGACTTCCCTCTGCTTTTCCTTCTCCTGACCTTGGTGCATGGCTGACACCCCAGCAGGGTGAAAACCACTCTCATCAAGCGAATCCTCCTTTCCTGGGGCTTCCCATTTCCCTGTGAGAAGGTCCCCAGACATCACACTAAATATCCCTTTTGCCTGAGGCAGGGAAATGCCTGGCCCTGAAAAGCTCGTCCCTTGCCACTCTGAGAAAACACAGGGAAGGAGTTTGTTCTGTCCTTATTCACAAGGAACTGTCAGCAGGGAAACAAACAAAAAAAAAAAGCTGCAACAGCTTGGAAATTTTGTTTTTGAGAGGGAGCAAAGCAGAGTGGGAATGCCTGGAAAAACACGGTGGCATCTGTAAGCTGACAGCACAGACAGGAGTCAAGAAGGGCTCAGACCTGGGTGTTGTTCGGCTGCAGTGGCTCTGCTGGGCTGCAGGGAGAGGAGTTAACCCTGGAAGGCACCCAGGGAGCTTGGACAGGTCCTGGAGCAGCACCTCTTCCATAAAATCAGTGCTCAAAATTAGGGTTTTTCCTCAGTATTATTTTTTATGTTCCATTTTCCATCCCTGGAAGTGTTCGAGGCCAGGTCAGAGGGCTTTGAGCAAGGGAAAGGTGTCCCTGCCCATGGCAGAGGGGGTGGAATGAGATGACATTTAAGGTCCCTTCCAACCTAAACAGCTCCACAATTTTCAAAACACAGATTCCGGCACGGATCCCTCACATCCTGGAATATTTGCTCCATCACTGAAGGAACTGATGTGCTACCCTCTGCCTCTGAGTTTCTTGAGTGCAGACAAAGCCAAAATCTCACCTGTCTGCTGTGTTAATAAATTCTATATATACACACACCAGCATCCTTCATCCCAAATTTCTGCCAGCTCCAAGCAGGAAATGCACCTGCCTTAGGGGTAGACCCCAGCAGGTATGGAACAGCCTGCAGGAACAGCATTAACAGGGTGGGGAATGCTTGATTCTGTGGCGAGAATTGGCTTGTGGGGCACGATCCCGATCCTATCTCAAATTTCAAAGGCTGGAAGAGGGGATTTGGGGAAAGGGAGGTCTGGGAAATACCTGGAAATGGATCCTCCTGGGGTTCCCCAAGGGGCTTTCAACCACAGTGAAGGAACTCCAAAGCCCCTGAGCTTTGGTTGAACCCTCCCCTCTGTGATCTCCTTCAGCACTGACTGGATGGGGAGACACAATCGGGGAGCCAGAGGCCGGATTTGAATCCCGGCTCCAGGATTTGTACGCGCTGTCGCTGAAGCATCTCTGCCAATTCATGCTCCAGCTTTCCCACCTGAAAGGACGGATGTGAGAAGCATCCTTTGCTTTCCTTTAGGGCTCCATGATCCGGAGAATTACAGCAGAGTGCTGAAGACGATGATGCGTTTCCAACCAACCAGGATTTCAGCCCAAAGAGAGATTAATTTAAAGACTAAACATCACCTCATCTCAATCCACATCTATTTTTGTCCTCAGCTTTCCTCTACATGGGTGCAAATTTTATGACGTTGCCTGTTGGAAGCCCTGGCTTGGACTTGGAGTTTCTCGAGGATTTTATAGGGTTGGCTTTGATGTCCTTGCCCAGCAAAGTCAAGGAGCACGTGGGGGATCTTGGAAGAAGGTTTTTGATGGAGGTCAGAATGTTACATCTTACCCTGCCTCAGTTTACCTCAGTTTAAGGAAAGTAGACTGAAATCCCAGTTGAGTGGGATTACACCAAGCCTGCTGTGAGTTCCCAGGCGTTTCCTCACCCCCAGGGGAATACACAATCCCTCTGATCCTGGTAAGATCAGCCTTTCCTCCATGCCAGCATCACCCACGATCCCTGACTGGCGCAACTGCCACCCATCCCCATCCCCACCAAGAAATACCATGGATTCTACACCAGCAAATCGTAGAAAATCCCTGTTTTCCTTGCTGCTTTATTCCTGCCTGCCAGCACTCACAGCCAACCCTTCGGGGTCTTTTTCCTACGTTAGCACCCTGCTCCTGGTTGTGAGGGTTACACAAGAGGGCCTCTGAGGGCAAGGTCACCCTAATGAGTGAACAGGAACGCTTCCATCATTGCTCATTTGAGCTGGGAATTGGGATGGGATTGATTGGGAATCCAGCTGGAGGTTAAAAGCACTGGCATTAGCTGGGGAGCTAAGTGGGAACCCCCCGGGGATAGGGGGTATTTAGGGAGGGGCTGTGTGTGCATGGTGAGGCTCAGGCTTGAGCGGGGACATGTGCAGAGGGATGTCTGGCAAAGCTAAAACTGGGCTTTGGGATTCATGGGGTGCACGTCCTGGCACTGCTCATTTCTGCATCCCACATAAATCACATCCTCAGGCTCATTCTCTGGCCCCTGAGGACAAGAGCCTTGACACAGCTCCCGTTCCTGTGGCTAAACTGCTTGTTGCCAAAGCAGAACAGCCTTCCACGGGGTTTAATTCTCTCTCCTGAGCTGCGCCCAGGCATGGGCTGGGGTGGGGATTGTTGGCTGGGGTAAAAACCTCACCAGGAAGTGTCCTGAGATGTGTAGGCAGTGATGGGAAAATGTTTCAGGCCATACTTTAGGAAGAAATTCCTCCCTGTGAGGGTGGTGAGGCCCTGGCACAGGTTGCCCAGAGGAGCTGTGGCTGCCCCATCCCTGGAAGTGTCCAGGGCCAGGTTGGATGGGAGTTGGAGCAGCCTGGGATAGTGGGAGGTGTCCCTGCCCATGGCAGGGGGTTTGGAACTGGATGATCTTTCAGGTCTCTTCCAACCCCAAAAGTTTCAATGATTTGATGATTCCACGTCCTGGCTCTCTGGAGTCACTGGTGCAGGGATGGCTACAGAGGATAAAGGAAAAGGAGGTACCTTGGCCAAGAAACCTGGAACTGTGCTCCTGTCCCATCTGTCCACACCCCTGGGATAGAATAGCGGCTGGATTCGGCACTTTTCCTGCCTCATGGCACCTCGGAGCTAGGCTGCCCAAGGGAAACCAAAGGAGCTGAAGACCTAAAGAGCTGATTTTGTAACGAGCTCTGGGCTAGGATCTGCACAAACTCAAGTCCTTGTGCTTCTCCCAGCACCAGGAAAGGAGATTTCCACTTTGCTGCTCTCCAGCTCGTACCTGGCTGGGGATGATCAGCAGCAGGAGATGACCAGAGGCCTTTGACGAGCCCCAGTGTATGGAACGTTTGATGTGGGCTCTTCTTGTGGTTCCTTCCATGGCTTTGAATGACCGTGCCTCAGTTTCCCCCCAGCAGACAAGCAATGTTTACACTCCCCCGGTGATGGGGATAAATTTCCTAGGCAGCAGCTGGGAAAAGATGGAAAGACTGCATCAGAGTCCAATTTTACATCAACCCTGAAGGTGCACCATGCTGTTTTTGAATGCTGCTGTCTCAGCAAAGTTAAAACTGGATTGGGAACATTTCCCCTTCTGACAACAGGAATTCAGCTTGTAATTTTAGGCATTCAGTTTCCAATGCCCAGTGAGGACGTCATTAAATTGCACACAGAAGGACCGTAAGATCCTATTGCTCAGATTTGCAATTTTCCAGCAAGAGGAGGATGGAGGTTCAGGCTGTGGCTACAAAAGACAATTAAAATACAGGTCCTTTTAGTAAAACCAGGACTGTGACCATCCCTGGCCTTACTTTCACTGTCCATAGAGTGAGGACCACAAAAGAACTTGAATTCCAGGACCGCTTTAACTTCGGGAGAGATTCCATCTGCTTCCACAAGGTCTGAAATGAGGGGCGTTGGAGTCTCTGACACCACACTAAAGAAGGCAAATAGGAACTTCCCAGTGTCATGGAGACGGCAGAAATATCTGAGCTTGAGCAGGGTGTGGAACCTTTCTACCAGCTTGAGCACAGCCCCTGAAGGTGGAGAGGAACAGAGACAAAGCAAATCCCTTTTAAAGCCCCAAGTTTCCATGGTTTTGGATCCAGCCATGACCTTGAAGCAGCAGAAGTCTGCAAGCTGCACTCACAAAGCAGAAGAATGATAAACATGTGCATTTCTGCAGCACCCCAAGGTCCTCAAGGGACATGGGGAGCAGCAGTGAATTAAGGCTCGTGACGCAGGGAGCCATCCCCGCTGACCCCAAAGCCTGGGCACAAACTAAAGGAAGTAGTTTTTCACACAGCTCATAATTCAATCGGGGACCTCACTGGCACAGGATGCTGTGGAGGCTAAAGGCATAAAAGGGTGACAAAATGGATTAGGGAATCTGTGGAGGAGAGGCCAATCCATTGCTATGGAGCATGATGGTCTGGGTGCAACTTCCAGTCTCGGGGTGGCTCTGTCCTTGCTTTTCCTTCAGCCTTTCATGGGTCATCCAGATGGATTTGGGTGGCCCTGGGTGGGGCAATCCCCAGTTTCAGCACAGACTGGGGGATGATGGGTGAAGAGTAGCCCTGAGGAAGAGGACTTGAGGACATTGGTGGATGAGAGGTTGGACATGAGCTGGCAATGTGAGATTGCAGCCCAGAAAACCAACCAGATCCTGGAACGCCTCAAAAGGAGAGTGGCCAGCAAGGTGAGGAAAGTGATTCTGCCTCTCTGGTGAGACCTTAGTGCTGGAGCACCTAGCACAAGAAATGCATGGACCTGGTGGAGGGAATGCAGATCTGGAAAATGATCTGAGGGCTGGAGCCCCTCTACTGTGCAGGCTGGGAGAGCTGGGGCTGTTCAGCCTGGAGAAGACAAGGCTCCAGGCAGACCCCATTGCAGCCTTTCAGCATACACAGAAGGCTTGCAAGAAAGACAAAGAGAGGTTATTTACCAAGGCCTGTAGAGACAGGACAAAAGACAATGGTTTTAAACTGAAGCAGGGCAGGTACAAGTTGGATACGAGGAAGGAATTTTTTTTATAATGATGGTGGTGGTTCACTGGCACAGGTTGATCAGAGATGTGCCTGCCCCATCCCTGGAAGTGTTTGAGGCCAGGCTGGATGGGACTTTGAACAACCTGGTCTTGTGGAAGGTGTCCCATGGCCGAGGTTTAGGAGCCAGATGACCTTCAGGGTCCCTTTCAAACCAAGCCCCATTGTGTTGCTGCCCATGGAACAGGGGAGTGGGGTAGATGATCGTTAAATATCCCTTCCAAACCAGTCCATCCTATGATTCCATGGGTCTATGGTTCTATGTCCCTTACTCCTTCTCTAAATAGCCATTTTTGATTTACCATAGAAAGGTGCAGGGATATTAAGCCACAAAAATTACGTCCACAGGGCCAAACCATCTACAGAGCCTGAAACTAAAAGGAGTGCCACAAGTCACATCCACATTGTTAAAACTCCCTCCCAAAATGGGTTGGCCTGATCCATCCTCTCTCTTCAATCAGTGAGAAAGCAGCCCTTGGGATGGATGTTGATCTGCCCTCACCCAAATTCTTCTGGAGCGTCATGCTCACCCCCACGCAGGGCTGTGCCTGATCTAACCATGCTGGACAGCAGAGGATCCTGCTTGCTGTGCTCCCTGGAGACTCCCCTTTTCCTCGCAGACTCCTCAGGGCAGGAACTGCCTTCTAGCTCCCTCCTAGGATGCTGGGATGCAGAGAGGCTGGCACAGGGATGCAATCACAGCACAGACGTTAACAAGCTGGATTATTCCTTGCGTCTCATCCATCAGTCTCATGACAAGCAGTTCAGGATTTGCATAAATGAGACAGATGTACTCTGTTCCCCTTTCCAGCCCTCTCCCCAGGAACCCTTGAGCAATGTGGTGCGGGAGAGAAGATTTCTGGTGAGGGGCAGGCAGGGGGGGTTATTGGAAGGCAAAGTTCTTCCTCTCTTCTCACTTTCTTTGGCTTTGTTCAATCACAGGAGATGATGGAGGATGTTATGGAGTGATTTGTGCAGGACTGAGGATGTGCCGGTTTGGGCTGGGGTTAGTGAGCTGTCTGCGTGCAGCCTTGATGAAGATGAAGGGCTGAAGGAGGACAGTTTATATTTATTCTGAGGAGGGCTTGGGTGATGCTTCATCACAGGGATGACAGCAGA
The DNA here is from genome assembly GCA_013397775.1 of Eulacestoma nigropectus. Lineage (NCBI taxonomy): Eukaryota > Metazoa > Chordata > Aves > Passeriformes > Eulacestoma > Eulacestoma nigropectus. The sequence continues at coordinate 949,833 of VZTE01000758.1, forward strand.
ATCTGGGATTTTTACATGCTCCTTTATTTGTATGAGTATTTACTTCTGGCTGGGAGGACAGGACTGAAGAGCTGGAGGGCAGCTGGAGGTCCGCAGGCAAGAGAGCTTAAATTTAGGTTACTACACAAGATCCAAGACCTTGGAGGGGAATTCAGCTACAAAGCCATGTGCTGGCAATTCTTCTTGTCCCATTTCCTCCAGAGGCTCTGGAGGAAATTTTGAGGCTCTCCCTCCTTCTTTGTATTGGTTTTGCACAGCCTGGTTTTTGGTAGTGGGGGGACCACAGAGGTGGCTTCTGTGAGAAGTTGCTGGAAGCTTCCACCATGTCCAGCAGAGCCAATCCCTGGTAGCTCTGAAGATGGACATGCTGCTGGCCAAAACTGGGCCAATGAGAGAGGTTCGTAACGCCCCAGTGTTTAGGGAAGCCTCAGCCCCAGGTGTTCCTGGGCAGCCCTGCAATGACAAACCCACCTGTGCAGTGCAGAAACCTGCCTCAGTAAGCCAGGAAATGTAGGAATGACGAGCAGTCCTTCTAGGAAGGTGCCAGGAGGTGAGGATTGGTGCCTTTTTTGCCCAGAGGATAGACTGACCTGGCACAGTGGGGCTCAGTGGAAGTCCCCAGTGTCCCAGGACAGTCCCTGGAGGGGCAGAGGCATCTCCACATCGAGCACCAGGCTGGAATCCAGCACAGGTTGGTTGGGACTGAAAGCCCCCACCTCGTGCCAGACACGATGAGCAGATGGCCCTCCTTTAGCTCCTGAAGAACAGGAATCCACCTGCCAAATCAATGCTAATTTGCCCTTTTGCTGTCTGTCTCCACAGGCTCCGTCTCTGCTGCTGCAGGATACGGAGCAGGGGCTGTTCTTTGGCTCTGGAACCAGGCATGGCACAGCTTGTGGACACACCCCAGCCCTCCTTCCCTCTGAGAGGGGCTGGCCTCGTCCCACAGACCTGCAGGAGAGAGTCCCTTGGCTCAGCCATCTGCCACGCTGTGTCCTGGCACCGTCGTGGGCCAAAGCTTCACCAGGGAGCATGGAAATAATTAAGTGGTCTGGGTGATCACGGGACCACACTCGTGCCTGCCTGTAATCCCTCGTTTCTTTATGAGCAGAGATGGAGCCTCAGAGGGAGTGCACGGACGTGAACAGCAAAAGGGGGTGTTCTCTCAGGTGTCGCTGGAGGAACTGAGGGGTGGGGGAGATCAGAGAATCATAAAGTCCTGGAATGGTTTGGGGTGGAAGGGGCCTTAAAGACCATACAGTTGCCACCCCCTGCCATTGGTCCAACCTTCCACCAGACCAGGTTAATCAGATCCCCATTCAGCCTGGTCTGGAATTCCTACAGGAATGGGGAGTCCACAGCCTCCCCGGGCAGCCCCAGCTCTCTGGTCTCCCTCTGAGAAGCAAATCCAGGTATCACCTCTGTGGGATCAGGTAGACTTTTGCATTGGAGCCCCATCAGTGGGGGAGCTCTTCCCTGTCTTACCCTTCTCGGCACATAAATCACCAACTTTTGAGTAGACTGTGACCCCTGCCAGCGCCAGCAGCAGATTAGAGCACTCCCCTCAGCACTCAGCTTTCCTGGCCCAAAGAGCCAGGTGAGGAAAAGCTTTAATCCAAATTTTTTTATCAGGGCCGCCCTTTGGGAACTCACAAAAAGCCGGTAAACGTGGGTAGGGTGGGTAGATCCTGGTCAGGCCAGCAGGAGCATAAAGTTTGCTGCCAGTGCTTTTCATGAGAACTGGATCAGTGCTTTTTCCCCTCTCCCTCCTTCCCTCCTTCTCCTTTGCCTTTGCAAAGTGCGACAGCGTGGGGATGAATCGCCTGATTGTGCGCTCCTCTTTCCCCCACCACGCCGCTCCAACAGCAGGGCTGGGGGATGGAAAAAGAGCCCAGCTGCTTCTTGTGGGCTGTTCTCTCTCCACCCACCAAGCACTTTAAATCAGACACAAATTAACACCAACTCCTGGCATCCTTTATTAGCCGGATTGGCTCAGCCTTGGATTGCTTTGCTTCTATCTTCTATTTTAATATTTCGTATTTTTTTCCCCAGTCCCACCTTCCTGAAGTACACACCTAACAATAACTGCGATGCACTGGAGAGCAGGGATGGCCCTTCAGCTGCTACAGGTCGTGCTGATATCTGGTTTCTAGAGCTTTAAACCACGCACTATGCCCCAGTAGGGGACAGCAATCCCTCAAATGTCTCCTATTTCAGGGACTTTTTTCTCCCCAAGCTGCTCTCGAAGCATCATTCAGGGAGAAACCCCATGCACAGAACCACGAACACGATGAAGGTCGCCTTTGGGGTACGGAATATTTGTCATTTGTCATCTGAGAAGGAAATTATGTAAGATCTCTTCTCCAGCACAGGGAATTGAGGTAGGTGAAATTTGGCTGCCCAATGTGGGACATGGTGTGGGTAAAAACCTGAGTCCTCTGCCGCTGCAAGGGATCGCTGTCTCCACAGGCTCCACAGTGGCTTAAACATAAGGAGATGTTCCCACACTCTGGGAAAGGTGGCACCAACCCAGTCACTGATCCTCATCATGATGGGGCCCCAGGACCAGAGTCTAGAGAAGAGCCATCACTGGTAGAGACACACAAATGACTTCATGAAGGGCCACAAACATGGTCAGAGGGCTGGGACACCTCTCCTCGAAGACCGGCTGAGAGAGCTGGGGTTGTTCAGACCAGTCAGAGAAGAGAAGACTCTGGAGACACATCAATGCAGCCTCCCAGTGCCTTAAGGGAGCTTATAAAAAGAAGGGAGAGGGACTTTTTATATGAGCAGGTAGTGACAGGACAAGGGGCACTGGTGTTAAACTGAAAAATGTCAGATTTAGATTAGCGATTAGGAAAAAATTCTTCCCTGTGAGGGTGGTGAGGCCCTGGCACAGGTTGCCCAGAGAAGCTGTGGCTGCCCCATCCCTGGAAGTGTCCAAGGCCAGGTTAGATGGGGCTTGGAGCAACCTGGTCTCATGGAAGTTGTCCCTGCCTATGGCAGGGGGTGGAACTTGATGATTTTCAACGTCCCTTCCAACCCAAGCCATTCCATGATTCTGTTTTAACAGGGCCCTGTCCCTCTTGTAGTCCTGTTTTTTCAGTCCCCATCAGCAATGTGCTTGATGGAGACAAGATGTGAGGAACAAATAATGGGTTTCCTGCTGGAAGTACCATGGAATTGTCTGTCTCCTCCTGGCTGGCTGCTTGGCCACGTTTGCCAAGCCGCACACCATTCGGCAACTGTCAAACCTTTTGTGGATTTCCATCTCTGCAATATTCGTTTCTTAGCAACTCTGTTTGCTTTTAGCAAAAACAAAATGTCTCTGCCTGTGGCGTGCTATTTTGGGCAGAAATGGTGCTGTTTCAGGTCCACGCCAGTCAGAAGGACCCTGGTGAAAATGGCCCTGTCTGCCCACTCACTCTTAAGAGCACTGAGTGAAATTCTTATTTGTTTCCTGCGTTCCACCTGCCGCAGAGAAAGCGCAGCAATCCTGGGCACGGGCTGTGGCAAACAGCTCCTACTGCTACACTGCTGTTCCACAGCCCCTGCCGTTCCCGGGATCCTGGAGTAGATTGTATAACCCAGGTAATAAAGGTACAAGTCAGCAACAAAATTTACAGCAGAACAAGGTTCCGGCGAGAAAACGCAGTTATGTGACCCCTGTGTACTTTATTGGGAATGTCCTTGGGCTTGCAAACTTTGATTGGATCCAGCTCTACCAGAAGCTTTGCCAGCACGTCCTGCTCGAGAGAAAGACCAATGAACTTGGAGGGCTGACCTTGTAAAAAAGCTCAGCAACAATTTCTACCATGGACCAAGAATGAACAGCACAACGTGAGGGTCACTGTGTCATTGCAGGATCCACATTTTTCATTTCTTTGTTTTCATGGGATCACAGAATGGTTTGGGTTGGAAGGGACCTTCAAGATCATCTCATTCCACCCCCTGCCATGGGCAAGGACACCTTCCACTAGACCAGATTGCTCAGAGCCCCATCCAACCCGGCCTTGAACACTTCCAGGGATGGGGAGTCCATCCTATTGTTTCATTCCCACCAAAGTGTTACAAATCCAGTCTCTGTCTAGTGGAAACTGGAATGAGTGGCCAGGTGTTCTCAAAACCCCTCTGTAAGGTAAGTTTTATCCTCCTTCATGAGTTCCCAGTAAGGGTAAAGACACACAAACTGACATTAAACAGCATCAGCACCTCTTGAGATTATGATTTAGTAGATCTGATCGATTGGAAACTAATTCCAATTAAAAACCAACCAGGCAGAAATGCTGCCTCACTTCACAGGCTCAGGAAGGAGCTGAATTAAATAAGATCACAGAAAAACAAATGGGACTTGAAGGCATTTAGCATCAGTGTGGGGAGACGGATGAATGGAAAACGGGACTTTTGGAAGGTGAAGATCAGCTGTGCTTTAAATACAACTGCAGACATCAACTCTCCCACCCATCACAATCCCTCTATTTTGTACTCTCAGTTTGAGCTGAGCTGAGTTGAGTTGAGCACATCACCCTGAACATACCCCACACCTCTGAATTCCTCGGAATATTTAGGACAGGATGGAGATCTCACCTCACCAACTCAGTCTGCCCCTGGCATAAGGCGCCTTTACTTCTGCATTGCTCTGTGCCCACGGGAACTGCCGACCCCCTGATGTTTGATTTGTGGCATTTTATCCACTTTGCAAGTGACTCAAATGATGATGATTCTCAGTAGGAATCAAAAAATCCCCAAAAGCTGGTTAAAAACCAGGCAAGACGGAGAGGAAAAAATAAGACTTGAATTTTAAAGACCTGTCACCGGCAAAACGGTAGGTGCAGGATGAGAATAGAGGGAAGGAAGATGCTCAGCAACTCCAGAGTTAAAATCTTGAGGCCTCAGGAGGCCCCTGAGAATCAGCAGAGTTGGAGATGGAACTCAAGTGGGGTGAGAACTTGTACAGTTTGTAGCCATTTTCTCTGGAAATAAGGACCATCCGTCTTTGATATAGATCCAAAGTTATTCACTGAGTCCAAGAAGCCTCAGTGACGTCAGCGGGGCCAGGAATCCATCTCTTTATTCCTGAGCTGAATGCCTACATATTGTTTTCATGCAGCTGTAAAGACCTCTTTTATGCATCTTCTTGATTTTTCTCTGGCTCATTCATCCTGATTCATCCTCCTCTGCTCGGAGCTCCTTGAATATCCTGCAAGGAGCCTACACACTCAGGCACATTCTTGCCCGAGCCTACATCACAGTGCATTTGTCCAACTAATTTTTACTGAAATAAAGTTCCTGCCTCGCAGGATTGCCAAGAGCAATTGTTTTGGTGAATCATAAATACTGCAGAAAGTAAATGTTGGTTCAGGTTGTTTGTTTCTGCCCTTGGCAGACCAAGCTCTGAGGGTGCACACATTCCTCAGGAAGCTGAGATTTTAGTTGAGCAAATAAACAATGATGGCAATGGATATTCATTAGGAGAGTCCTACATCTGACTCCGCGAGGTGAATCTGCAGAAAATCGTGAACTTCTCCTTGTCAAGGATCACCGAACAGCAGCGGAAGTGTGGAAGTAAATGTGTGTGTGCCTCCTCACCTCTCTGCTCAATGTCCTCACCTTGCCCGCAAACCACCCTCTCCAGGCTAAAGAATGACCCAGGAAGATCCCAGGCCAGAAAGAGAAGATGAAGTAGATTGTGCCACTATAATTTGTGGGTTGAACTACAGTGGAGAGAAGTACTGTGCATTTTATCTGAAGCTTTTTTAAGGAAAAGTACACCAGTCGGCCAAGACTTAAGCAAATGGAGATTTTTTTCAGGCCCACTTTAACCACTGGGTTTTGATGTTTAAGATGTGGGCAGGACCAGCTGGAAGATGATAGAGTCGTAGGATGGTTTGGATTGGAAATGACATTAAAGATCATCTCATTCCAACCCCCTGCCATGGACAGGAACACCTTCCACTAAATACTCAGAATGAGTGATTTAATTTATCCTTGGATGCCTAAAAGACAGAGGTGCCAATCTGAGCTGTCCACTCAAGATTCCTTGGTCTGTCTGTGGAAGGAATCAGCAGCAGGGAGTGATTTTGGACAAAGCCACTATGGTCCAAGGTGTCTTGGGCAGTCCTGCACTGACAGAGGAACTTCCAGGGGCACATTTTTGGGTTACTGCTGTCCCCATGTCTTTGGGAAGGGCATAAATTTCTGTGGACAAATTTGTCCATGGACAAATTCCTCAGCAGCACTGCTCAGTGATGACAATTCATGGGGAGACAGAAAATGGACCTCAGAATAAGGATCCAGGCCGCACATCAGGACCAAGTGCCAAAACTGTTGTTGTTGAGCCAGAGTCCTTTGCTAGAGCTCACCCTGGATCTGTTTCCTGATATCGATGGAAGATCCTTATCTTCTTCAGCAGATACTGATTACAATGCCCTCTAAATTTTACTTTAATACAAATAATATCTAAAGGTAACACTGTCATATTTCATAATACGGTGACTGTAATTCCACTCCTGTTAAAGAGCAATTGCAGTGTAATTATGATAAGTATGTTCTCTGACACGCTTTAATACCACAAATACAAATGTAACGTAATTATACTCCATTACGATATATATTAATATTGCAATTTAATTTTGCCGTAACGTAATAATATAATTGGTAATTATAGGACGAATTGCATGTATCAGTGCTTTACATATGTGCACACACACATGCACACACCCCCTCGTGTCTTGGAAAAGAAGTGACTGAGTGGTTCATGGTGTGGCTGAGAATAAACACTGTAAATGTCACTGCAGCACTGTACATTCAATTCAGGTAGCACAGGGACACCAGAGAGCCAACACAAACCACTCGCTCATGCAGTTCATGTTCTTATTGTATCAACAGAAATAATTATTGATTGAGGAAAAGAACCAAACCACAGTATAATTACATTTTAATTGCAATATAATTCTACTGTAATTACACTTTTTCTGTTATTTGGCTTGGCCAATAACGATCAGGTTAGCGAGACATTGTTCTCATAATTTTAAAAGATTGTATTTTTGTGTGATATTGCACAGCCTCCCAAGAGAAGAGGTTTCATCATTGATCAGTTATTTCAACATATACCTGAATTAATGTTGGAAAATTAACAATAAAGAGCAACATTGCTGAGCAGCCCTCCCAAACCCTTCATGGCTCTGGTATCGCCAAATCACTGGCACTCAAAAAATCTGAAAAAAGTATTGCATGGGAAGATGAGATGCCAGAAGGTGGGTCCTTACCCTCAGTTTAGAACCCTCTGTCAGCTTTTAAGGAGCCTGTCTGAAAAGAGCCAAAAGTGTTTGGAGTGGAAAAAGAAGATTATTCGATCTAATTCTACATTCTCTCCCCAAAATATCTCTTGATTCAGAAAGGTTGCCTATCCAGGAAATATGAGAAAGAAGGTTATGGATGCTGATCCCACTTTCCTCAAGTTGCAATGCCGTGAACATCCCTGGCTCCCTCCAAAGTAATTGAGGATGGAAGATGTTCCAGAGAAGCTCTAAAGAGAGTTTTGTTACATGTCTCAGAAACCAGAAGGGTCTGGGAGACCTCACAAGTGGCAAGAGACAATTATCTCATCATCAGCCTTGGAGCATTTTTGTGCTCAAAGCATTGGGAAGAACAATTAGTGTCCTCCCTTCCTGCATTCCCCCTCTTACTTCCTATTCATTAAAAAAATAATAAAAAATCAAACTGAATGAAAACGTTGGAGAAGGAACGAAATCCTGTGTGCCTCCCTGATACTCTGGATGATGCGGTAGCCATGGCAACAAGCAGTTCAACAGAACTCCTTTACCTTTGATTTTTCCTTTTTTGTCTTAATGTTTACAAGAAAAAATGGAATTTTTGTTCCCAGTTCATCTCCTGTGTAGGCCAAGCAAAACACATTGTGCAGTTCCTCAATGGGGTTCCCCCTCTTTTTCATCACTTGCAGGAAGGCATGACCCAGTCCCAGCTGAAATCAAGCTGTTCATGAAGTTTTCTTCTGCTGTTATTAAACCTCCTCCCAAAAAAAAAAAAACCAAACCCAAACCAACAGGATAGGAGGGTGAGACATGGGTTGGAAACATCCTGAACAGCACAACAGTTTAACACTGACTCACTCCCACAGCAAACTCTGGAGACCAAACATTCTGGAGGGTCCCAGGTGGGATTAAACAGATTCACAGAGGCACAATCGATCCATGGTTTTAGGTTTTTTTCAGACACAGCTCCGAATCAGAGAAAAATAATCATCCTTCAGTCGGTTGCTGCTGGGTGTAAGGAGTGAGCATCACAGATGGGATTACTTTATACTCACTCCTTTTTTCTCTGTTCCTCTCATGGGCCTCTGCCCAGGGAAGAGGTGGAATCACCATCCCAGGAAGGGTTTAAAAAATGTGTAAATGTGGTGCTTAGGGACATGGTTTAGTGGGGACCTGGCGGTGTTGGGCCAATGCACAGACTAGATGACCTTAGAGATCTTTTCTGACCTAAATAATTCCTTGATTCTGCTCTATTTTTACAAGCCCCATTGATCATTGGTCTCACCCAACATGAATGTTACAGATTTTGTGTTCAAAGTCACACCCAGCCTTCAAACTTCCCACCTGTCCCGGAGAACGGAAGTGTTTTGAGGCAAGGGATGATCACAAGAGAGGATCTGAGCCAGTGAGCCTGGATCAGCATTTGGCAAAGGCTCCAGCCCAGTCCCCAAGGTCAGGAAGGATCTCTGGTGAGATCCCTTGTCTGACAAATGCCAAATTGGGCAGCAAACCACAGATCATGTGCAGATCATGGACCGCTCATCTGAGTTGTGTCTCCAGGGCTGGGAATGTTTTGTGAATTTTCACGGCGTTCCAGGGAAACCTGAAGCGAGCGCAGTGGCACAGGAGATGAGCTCAGAGCCATGGCCCAGTGCCTGCCACTGCAGAGGTATTCAAGCCTGGCTGAATTCTTTTTTTAAAATGAGCTGATTTCAGGCCAAGGCTCCAAGCAGAAGTTCAGGGTGGTGAGGCCATACCCTACAGACACCGGATTCACCCAGATCCTCTGGGAAAACAGGGTTCCTCTTGACTATTAGGAAAATGCAACCGAAGAATTTGAAGGAGTTTTTTGTTCTGTGGATTATTTTGTGGTGGATTTTTTTGCCAACAACCGCCACAGGAGACACTGACTGGAGCCTGGCTTTAACTTTTGCTCTTTCTCACCTTGCCCAGCAATAACCACACGGACACGCAGAGCAAAAGAACCTTTACCCCCTCCTTGCAGCTCCAGCCCTTCCTTCTCTCCTGGAGCAGGCAGGCAGACTGCAGCAGCTCCGAGAGAGGGGCCAAGTGTTCTCATGCTGCTCCCCAGAGCCAGGAGACTGTGGCAGAGTCAGACTCTGTGCTAGGGCTTGGGCTTGCAACCAACGCTGACACTGCATTGCAGCAGTAGGAAAACTGGGGAGGGAGGAAAACTGATGCACACCCTGCAGGGAAAACAGCAGAGGTGGGATCATCCTCCCCATCCCTGGTGGGAATCCTTTGTCCCACAGGGCTGTGCTCCCATGGCACTTCATCACGAAAATACACAGAGGGAAATCTAGCGCTGACAGGTGAAAAAATAAGCAATTAAAATAAAACCAAACTCCCAAATGTGTAAAGCAGAAGCCTAGCTGAGCTGGCACTTCTGCTTCCTTCCACAGCCTAACTCACTACTTTATTGAGTGCTCTGGGATACTCGGAGTGTGAGGCTGTGCTCTTAAAAAATACACCACTGTCCTACAGTCAATTCCATCCGTGTTCAATAGAAAGCAGATCAGGCTGTTACAGAGCAAACCCTGCCAGAACCAATAACTGTACAAGCCATGGCGTTATGCGAAGATGCTGCTTCAATAAATTATCAGCTAGGAAAACTCTGGATCCTTTAATACTCCAGAGATTTGTGACTGCGCAAACCTGTGTGTGGATACAGATAAATGCAGTTAAACAGATTCACCGGGTGCTGTTGGCTGAGGATCCTCTGAGTAACGAGGAATGACACATTTAAAACTCCTGGTTAAAATTGAGACTTACTGGCCCACCTCCAGAGATGAAAAAAAAAATCCATATTTTAGGGACACGGTAGCTAAAGAAGGGGGAATCCTGCATGTCAACCTCCAAACCACGGTGTTTATGTAGAGAAAGATCTGTAAAGGATGATCCCACTGGATCCCTGGGACTCATTTATGCTGCCGGGTCATGGTAAACACAGAAAACAATCTTCAGAAGAGGAAATCAAAGTCTGGCTGGTAGGAGAGAGGAGATTTGGGAGGACCACTAATAAAAACTGGGGAAAAAACTGGGAAAAATTTTCCTCTTTGAGAGGGAAAAGTCATTTAGTTGAATCTGCTTGAAAAAGGACTGGAAGAATGGATGAAGAAGAGGTCCACTGAGAAATAACACAGTGACTCCTGTCCCCTCAGCACATGGTTGATGCTGAGGACTCAATAACATGAGCCTTCCTGCAGGTCTTGAGGAGTCCTTTGTCATGGAGAGAGCTTTTTTCAAGGGTTTGGATGGTTTGTTTCAGAAATCATAGCAAGGCTGCTCCTGGAAGAAGCCACCTCATCTCATCCTGAGGGCCACACCCTTCCAAATGTCCTGAGTTGTGTCTTCTCATGAGCAGAGTTTCTGTTATTGAGGCATCCCTGAGTCTCTGGTGACATTAAAAGTGGTCAGGTGGAATCTATGAGGTAATTTCCTAGCAATCTACAGGGATCAAACTTTCTGCTCAAAACTGGGGCAAAATATCGATTAAGAACATCCTGTAAGTCCTCAAGAATACTGAAACTGGGTCCAGCATCCATTGTGTTTATCCACCACTCCCCCTATCCTTCCCCTTTTGAAACATCCAGCATATCTTCAGTGAAATAAAGGACCACGTATTTTACTGTTACATAATGAAAATACTCAAACAAGGCAGGGAATGAGGAAGAGGGAAAGCAACTACGAACAACTGACTGAATTTTAAATCAAAGGAAAAATGAACATCACCTGCCCAAACATCAGCCCTACTTTTCTCCCTCCTTCAGTGGGTGCCCAGCTGAACCACAACCTCGCCTCGTTGCCTGGCTGATGAACTCTGAAAGACTGCAGCCCCAAGCAGTTCTCTTCCAGGGAGTTTCCTTGCATTTCTCTTTGCAGGCTGTAATCGGATATGAAGCTTTTTTGGGACGCATTAGCACAGATGACACTCTGCAGAAAGGAATTGTGTTGCAGTGTCTGCTGCGTGCGGACGTAAGTCCTCCTTCCCTCCCCAGCTGATGTTACTATTATTGTTCTGGAGTTCATCACAACATGACTCGGAGCATTTCCAGTTTGTCCTGTAGACACAAACCCTAAAAAATGATCTCCCCTTCCTTTCCATGTCTCCTCAGCCAGCAGGAGGATGTTGACATAATTGAATTCCTGGAGTGGGGGCAGAAGGGGAAGCAGGCAGTGGGTCCAGTGTGGCACTGGAATTGAACTCCCAGATCTTGAGCTTGGAAGAGAATTTTCCATTGATAGCGTTTGTAAAATGAAACAGTGCTGACACTTTTAATAGTGGAGCTTGCATGAATTCTATTTGAGTTTGCTTGTTGACTGGTTTCTTCCCAAGAACCCAGATTTACCAAAAATAAAGGCAGTTGTTTTTGCAGTGCTGGAAAGATTCAGGTTTTCCTTCCAGGAGAACCTATTTACAGCAAGATCTGCTTTCTTGGGAAAGCCGAGATAGAACAACTCAACTTCCCTGTGTCCTGGAGAAGCGCCATGATGGGAAGTTGGCTTGGGGCAACTTGGAATGAAGAATGGAGAATTTCATTTCTAGAGGACTGGCTTGATTCCTGTTTGGACCAATGAGGGAAAAAATGTAAATTTCTGTTTGGACCAATAATGAAAAAACGAAGTCTCCTTTTCATGGCTCCCTGATGGATTTTGTGGTCCTTCCTGAATTTCTAACCAGGCTGGGGCTTTCACCTATCAAAATGCAAAGCAAACAAATACTAACAACGCTACTGATGATATTTTTCAGTGAAACTGAGAGATTTCTCCTCTGCCACCTGAGATCTGGTCTGAGAGATGCTGCTAGAGAAGGATGGATGGAGTCCAGTTTCTTTTTGCTTTCACTGTGTATTTTAATCTCCGCAGTTTTCAGTCCCACACCTTTTACAGGCATGAAAATAAGCTTCCAAGCAAAGATCTTCTGCTGGTATAAACCAGAAAAACTCGATCCTATCAACCAAGAAATGTCATTTCAAAGTGACTCATTATTTTTTAACAAGGGACCAGAGAGAGAAAGTTTCCTTTCTTAGAGTCAGATGATGCCTCTCTTTAGCAATTCAAGGCAACGAGGCTGGAGAAGTGTCTGGAGAACAGGTTTTATCAGGAGTGTCTGGGGGAGCTGGGGTTGTTTAGTCTGGAGAAAAGGAGGCTCAGGGAGAACCTTCTCGCTCTCTACCTGACAGGAGGGGGAAGCCTAGTGGGGGTGATTCTCTTCTCCAAGGTAACAAGTGACAGAATGAGAAGAAATGGCCTCAGTTGCTCCAGGGAAGGTTTAGATTGGCTATTAGGAAAAATTTCTTCACAGAAAAGGGTTGTCAAGTGCTGGAAGAGGCTGCCAAGGCAAGTGGTTGAGTCACCATCCCTGGAGGGACTGAAAAGACATTGTAGATTTGGGGTTTAGAGACATTGTTTAGTGCTGGCCATAGCAGAGCTAGGTTAATGGTCAGACTCGATGATTCTAAAGGTGTTTCCCAACCTAAAATGTCTTTTGTTCCATTGAAGGAACTAAAAAACCCCCGTGCTCCAGCATCCTAGATAGCTTTTGATCCCTGAAAAAGAAACAGCCTGGCTTGATGTTCGCACAACACCAATGAACCAGGCAAACAGTGCTCTGGAGGGTCCTGTCTCACACCTTCTGGGACTCAACAGCAGTGATTGCTCAGTGCAATAATCCTAAAAAAAAGTGCTGGTCATTTTCCAAAAGCTAATGACAAGTTTGTTAGTTAATTGCCCAGATCAGAGCCAAGGGCGATTAATGATCTAACAAACCAGTCGATGAACTGGTAATGAAGACCAATTATGATCTGTATCAACACCCCCCCCCCCCCCAAAAAACCCCTTTAATTGACTT